>OY856412.1:566209293-566809293 GCA_963693085.1 Alisma plantago-aquatica
TACAAACACAATTACACTACCAAAAACTTGAGTTAATATACATCATCTATAGAACTTCCTCAACTAGACCTGAGAGTATAGAGATGACTCTAGGACTCACTAAACAACCCACTAACCTTGTTCCTCTATGGATCTCCAAACTGCTCCTCCTCACTACTACGGGTCTGGCGGCACTACTAACGATGACCTAAAGATATGTGGTGACCCACAAGGTGAGACCCATGTCCCCGTGAGAGATATGACTTCTAGAAACATTTGTTGCTTATATAAGGATTATGTACTCTAAAGAATTATAAGATATAATATTAGAAAGTTGACAGAGTATATAACTTTCATAAGATCAAGTATAGCCAGAGTCATAAATATAGTTGATTTTTCTTACTGCATTATAAATCATCTATAAATTAAAAGAAATAGATCAAGGATCAACATCGAATGTGAAATAAATAACAAAACCTAACATATATGCTACATGACTAAATTACATATTTTATTAAGCTCTGGGTAGTTTGAGGCGTACCACTCAAACTACTAGCTGACCACTGTGAAGTCAAAAAAAGCCCCATACAAGATCTAGGATGACATGAATCCTAAGATCTCTTTCCCTTAGTCAATATGATTAATAGAAGTAGTGTCAAATCGGCCCAACTACTAAAAAGCAGTCTATCCAGGGTAAACATTCCATGATACTAGAAACCAAGTTATAAACCCTCAAAATTAGAGTTATGACCACATTTTCTCTCAACACATAACAACTCTGAGACATGATCTTGACCATTCTCTAAAACATTGGGATCTGGATGGAAAAGATATACCCTCTCTACACCCACATATACTCAACAATATACAACTCCAATCTCCTCTTGGGATTACTCATTTTACTATCTAGTAACTTCTAACACTAGAATAGTTTTACTAACTCATGGAACTTGCATGATTAGGGTTACACTTGATTAATTATTTTATTTAGGTATTTTGACTGCATCAACCAAGTTATATACAATCTCCGAAAGTATGCTTAGAACATAAATTATAGAATACAATTTTCAAATATATAGAACTTATGATATTTTTTCCATGTCACTACTTCATGGTATGTTTGATCACTCTTGGCCCTGTAGAGGTCTAAGCATAAAAAAGGGCATATCAAAACCCAAAATGTCACATATAAAAAATAGTAGTAACTTCTTGTAGGAGCATCATAATCATCCAAAATTTTACAGTAAGTTTCTCAAGTCATAGACAAGACATCAGTCCAAATTTCAGCACAATTGTCCATCAGATGTAAGAGTTATGACATTTCCAAGAACTAGGCACTTATGTGACCTAAAACTTAGCATGAAAGAGCTATTTTCAACATTATAATTTCATCTAAAAATCATTTCAGCACCAAAATTGTAAATAAAAACATTAAAACCACCATCATTTAACCATCATATAGTATGGTTTAAAGTATGGGTCAAACTTATGTACAATGGGTAGCAAACAACACATGTATGATATTTTTAGAAGTCATAACACAAATATTTTCGAATTTTAGACCTTGCATGTTCAACCATAGCTCATATATAGAGTAAGAAACGTTCAAAGGAACTAAGGAAAGCTTAACAACTTGTATATCATCATTCTCATTTCATATAGTGCACACAATGCAATAATTAAAATAACAAGAATATATTCATAGAAGCACAAGCAACAAACTAAACACAATGCCCACTGTGGGGCTTGAACCCAATACCAAAAGGTTAAGAGCCTTGCAATGTACCAACTAAGCTAGACGTGCACAAAAAGGCCAGCTTTCCTCATATTATGGATTTCCTAGAACAAGATTTACACAAAATAGGTCACAAGTAGGAAATAAATATATTAGAGGTTATATCACTCGCCTCAAGGTGAACAAGAATGTCTGAACAACAAGAAAACTTAAAGAAAGGAAAAAAAGATCCAAGCTTTGCACTCTACAAGCTCCAAGATAGCTCCTAACTTCAAGAGCGTGGTAGATCTAGGGAAAAAGAAAGAAGGAAGAGGGTTCTTCATCCATGTGCATGAGTTTTCAGTAAAGAGTACCATGGATCTTGACCATGGGAAGGGAAGAAGATGGAGAACAACAATAAAATGAGGTTAGGTAAGAAGATATAACATGTATGGAGAAAGGACCTAGGTAAGAAAGCTTCAATCCTTCCTAGTATATATAGATCCAAGTCCTACCCAGCATGCGGCCATGATCTAGCAAGGCTTCATCTTCAAGAAGCTTCTCCTTCACCAACTGATGATTTTGAATGAGCTCCAGTAGAAAAAAACATTTTTGGAGTTGAAAAGTTCATTTGAGGAAAGAGGGGAGGGGTATATATAGCTAGGATGAGAGAGAATGGAGGTCAAAGATCAAAAAATGATTTACCATTAGTCAAAGGTCGAGTTTTCCATCTACTTGTACAATAGAACTACCATCAATTTACATCTCCCAAGGAAAATCATATAGTGCATGAGTCAGAACAACCTTCGAATTATGAACTAGTGAAACCATCAAAAATTAAATACTCAAGGGAAAAGTGTTTGAGTCAAAAGAATCATCTAGGATTTGAGTTAGAACAACCATTAGATTGTGAACCAGTGCAACCATCAGATTGTAACTCCTCAAGAAAAGACCATCTAGTGTTTGAATCCCACCAAGTATGAGAAGGTGAAATTACCTTCACTTATACACCAAACAAACATTAAGGTTGATACCTTCATGCATAAAGGTTCCAAAGAACTCAAATAAGACAAATTTTATCAAACTATGAAGAATACAATGAATGTGACGCTCTGTGCCGCAACAAGCGAGATTATCAAAAAATATAGGAAATCAAAACCGATTTCACAAGAGCACCACAAGCTGAAAACCTTCACATATAAGTCCTTAGCAGGACACATGTACCACATAACACATAACATAAGGTGCTTACATCATTGTTTCCATCTTTCTTGTCAACAACCTGTCACATGAAGAACCTGTTCCACATATATGTACATGTACAAATGCCAAGAATGTACAACAATAGGCACAAATGCCAAAAACCTCATAACGATGACATAACCTCACACACATCGAAAGCACCCCAAGACCTGATTGTATATGGAAGACTCTAGGACTCTAACACCAAAAGTTAGACACACTTCCAACCTGATCAACTACATCTCTTGTTGTTACTCTTCTTTAGTTGCAAGATCTCCACCACATCATGCATGATGAACTAAAAGATGTAGAAAACCACGGGGTGAGACCAAACGTCCCAACGAGAGATAACTCTCCACCAACATCTATTAAAGAACAGATAAATTGAAGAAGATAGATAACATGATTAATAATTGAGCACATTCAGCTACACGATATGTATCCAATAGGTAAAATAGGTTAAGAAATACTTGACGTTTCTCACTAAGAAATAGAATAATTAATAATTTTAAAAGCAATATAAAGAATATGTATATCTTCATCATCTAAGCTATACAAAATCAAGGCAAGACTTCAACCAATGTTATCCATATTTGTCCCTATGTAATTACATTACATGGTTGTATTATGTATTTTATTATACCCTAAGGAGATGAGGTATACCGCTCATACTCCAACTAACCACTAGTAAGTCGAAATTTTTGCCATACAAAGTCTATGGAAGAGCCAGAATCCACGACTCTCCAAACCTCCTAGTTAGCATGAGAGAACACTGTAGTGACATAACATATGAGTCATCTACAAAATAGCCTAGCCTGTCTGGGTATATAGGCACAATGCTAGTGAAATTGAGTTATGACCTGAAGTCACACTCCAACCAGGGTATGTCCCGTAGTCAATCCTGTGAATGTATATATTAAGACATAATACTGAGCTACAGCCTATACCTACACTCCTGCCAGGGTATGGCCCGCAACCAATCCTGTGAAAGTATATTCTAAGTCATATCACTGAGCTACAGTCTGTAGCCACACTCTTTCCAGGGTATAGCTTGCAACCTATCCTATGAATGCATATACTTAATAGTATATGTCTCTGAGATTCGGCTAACGGAGAACTCGTTTCACCATCCAACACTAATATTAACACCATAATGGATTTATGGCATAGGGAACCTACACGATTAAGGTTGCACTTGATTAGTTATGCCAATTAAATGTCTTTTAGCATCAATCAAGCTACAATGTATGAAGCCGTAACAAACTCTACAAGAATAAGGGTATAGTACAACATCAAAAGATATAAAACGTATAAGGTGTGAACTTGACACATAATCACATAGAACTGTAGCATTGTCATTCACAAGGCCATCATCACTATCACACAATCACACAAGCTATTACCAATGTCACATCATTATGGGATATCAATCCCACAACCATGTCACTGGAGGATTATCACCTCACACTAGGCATAAGCCTTTGTCAGGTCATAGGATCATAGTCACATCTTTCTCGTGTCACATGTGTCTCATCATGCCTCATTAGGGCTCATTCAACTTGTAGCACATCATAGTCACCATATCATACACTAGTCGTGATATTTAAGCACACATCATCTACATTACTAGAGGTTCATAAGAATGAAAGAGAAATCACCATAACATTATAGCCATTCCAAGAAAGAGAAGCAACACATCAATATCTCTATATTAGGGTTAGGGATTCACACTTATCTAATTAGGGTTTACAACATGATTATAACACTAAGCCCTAATTGAAATATTTCCCATATTCTTGTAATCATATTAGGATTGAGAAACATGATTAGGATTTATTAAACCATCGTATAAATAACAATATACATATATCAATCATTACTCGTATACATGTGTTAATCATGTGTGCAAACATGGGTCCCAAATCATCCAAGAGTAGCTACCACCGAAAATGCATGGGTCACGACCACCACCCAACCAAGTATGTGACGACCACCACCCATGTGGGTCGTGACCACCCGCCATGCACATGTCATGACCACCAACTCCATGGGTCGTGACCACCCACTCTCAAGGAGTCTCAACCACCTACAACCATAGTGTCTTGACCTCAAGAACAAGATCATGATTCAACCCAAAACCAAGGTTACCTCAACCTCCAAACCAGGCTATGTCATGATGAAAAACACCAAGGCATGTCATGGCCCTCCACCTATTAGGGTTAGGTCACGGGCGCAACATTAGGTCATCCATCTCGACCCAAAGAGGAACAAGGTATAGAGACCACAAATGATCAAACTAACACCAAGGCAAAGGACCAACATCAAACATGGATTAAACATGGTCAAAGAGAATATCTCCACAGCTAAAATAGAAGGTAAAACCAAAAGAATACATCATCCACGTGGAGGAGAAAATCTCATGTAAAATGGTTAACAAAACCCTAAAACTTGAGTCATGAAAACATCATGAAAGACCCTTGCACAAGAGAGAGAAAACCACATTTGAAACCATAAAAAAAGAATCTAAACTTCGTAGAACATCAAGACATTCATCCATCATGCATGTGATAAAAAACTAGATCAAGAGATAGGGAAAACCACCATTACACCATAAATACCAGAGTTAGGTAATAAAAATGGGGTTTCAGATTACTTTCCAACCAAGTGTGGTTTTAGCATAAAGCAAGTCCTAGGGATTAGCATCATCCATTAACATGTTAAGGGAACATTTTAGAAAGAGATAAAATCAACAAGCTTGTAGGAATAGTGCATTAACAGAGAATCTTAAGAGTTATATAGCCCTCCTTAAGGAAGATCACTCCAAGGATCAAGCTCCAAGCACACGATCACCAAGGGAGAAAGAAGCTCCACCAAAGATCCACTCTCAGCCACAAAACACCTCAAGAAGGATAAGGCATCAAGGTAAAAGATGGCACAACAATAAGGGCAAGGAAGAACCCTAGGCCGATCGATGGAAGAAAGGACAAAAGAGAGTAGAAACTCCCTCTCACTTGGGTGTTGCCTTATCAAAGCATGGCCTATTACCCTTGTGACGAGGATCTCTCTTCTCAAGAACGACCACCATGTCAAAACAAAGTCTATGGACAATTAAGGAGAAGAATATGGGGTAGGGGATCCAAGGAAACCATTGCAAAAGAAAGGTATGAACTTACTAGGGTTGAAGATGACCAAGGATCACCACAAGAACCACATGCAAGGAAAGTCCGGCCACCAAGAGCATCAAGACCAAGCTTCCTTGCTCCACAAAGCTCCAAGGATGAGAAAAAGAGAAGGAGGAAGAAGGAAGGCTGAGAGGGATCACATTCATAGAGAAATAGGGGGTTATATAGCAAAATGGGAGGGATGTAGGGTGAGAGACGAGGTGTCAACAACCTAAAGCACCAAAGGGACACTTTTCCACCCAAGAAACCAACATGCAACCACATGCAACCACCTTAGCCATACATGGACAAGATGGTGATATACTCTAGGTTGGTTCACCCCCAAAATGGTCACAGTTGTGACCCACTAGGGAACACCATCCATGGTGGTGACAAAGCACCAAACACCTATAGATCGAGACAAGAGGTCACCACACAACCTAGGTTGACATACAAGAAGACAAACTATTTCGAACTCCACCTCACACCCTAGGTCGAAAACAACAGGATGAAGAGAAGTGTCTCGATTAAGACACACCCAAAAACAACCTTGGTCATGACATGGGTCGCTACACCCATCCATATGCACATGATCAAGACACAACAAACCTTAGAAACCCTAATCACCACTAAGGATGTCACTCCTCAACTAAGGTTCAAACAAAGAACCCACTTCTTTCTCTCTCCTATAATTGATGTCAAGAAAGAGAAGGAACACTGTAGAGGTGAAAAATTAAACATTCAGCCCCTACTTTGAATAAATGGAAATATGAACTAAAACTAGAACACAAGGCACAAACATCATCCAACCAAGCTCAACTAGAGACTTAAGTTCTCTACAAGCTCTAAGATCATTTCAAATGATTAGAGAAAGGTTCTAAGCACATCATCAAGCCAAAGCAAATAGGGTTATCCCGAAATCCAGGTTAGAGGCCTTACAATGAACAAAGTATACATGTGTTAAAATTGTAGTTAGATACCTAAAAGAGGATAAATTTCATAAAGGTCCACATAAGCACATAAATTTGCAAAACTTAAGAAAACAAAGTCACATTTGGACCAAATTCAAGTGATGTCAAAACATAATCTAATATTTAATTAAGAAACCAACCACCCAATTAAATCAAGCAAGTATGTTTAACCATAAATCCATGTTAGGGGTCTTACAACCATAATCCTCTAACAAGGATTTCACCCCCAAAACTTTATGCAAACAAGGATGGTAACTTTCTATGCATCTCATCCTCTAACTCTCATGTGGCCTCCTCTACAACATGGCATTCCAGAAAACCTTCACTAAGGCTATATCCTTCTTTCTAAGCTTTTGAACATGCCTATGTAATACCAAAATAGTACCCTCAACATAAAAAATGTCCTCATCCAAATGAACTTCCACTGGTTGTATCATCTGCTCTATGTTAGGGTGACACTTACTCAACATAGAAACATGGAAAATGTTGTGCAACATGTGCAACTCTGGGGGTAACTGTCACGCCCCAAATCTCACATTAACCACAAACCACGAGATTAAGACGCGACAGGATGGGATTTACACATAAGCCAATCACTCTTCACTTTTTAAAACCTTTTAAAGATATTAATAGGAAAATCCGATTTATACTGTAAAATGAAACTAAACAAACTGCGGAAGCATCTTTATTAGACTGACTCGCAAGATAAACAGAGTCTACATCATATTACATTTATCCGACATAAAATAAAGCATAACAGACAATTTACATCTCTGCACACATTCACTCTCTCACTCACACCTTGTCCCGAAGATCGAGGGGAAGGGACTAAGAGACCTCTAACTACTAACTACGAACCTTCTATCGACTAAGCGTAAGGATAAATTGATCCTTCTGATCTCCTGCTGCTGATGATAACCTGAAAATGTTTTGAGTAGAGGTATGAGCCTACTCGCTCAGTGAATAGCATTTCACTTAGCTATCAATAAATAACCCATCAGGTTTATAAATTGAAATTAACATAAATGCAGAACTAGGCAAGGCAGTTCTAATAACATAACAGATTTACAGAATATGAGCACATTTCCAAGCATCAACAGGTAATTCAGATAAATGAACAGTTATATAAATTTACTGTGAACCTACTTGATTATTTATTCATTTTATTATTATGCCCTAAATATATGCAGTGTACCCTGCATATAAAGATCCGCAACAAGTTCATGCTACGGTCCCACCGTACAAGACTTAGCGACACACCCGGGAAATGCTAAGTCTGACTGCTGTCCTGGTCTGCTACAGGACTCTCAGGCTCACACGGCCTCACTGCACTCTCAAAAGAGTGTACTCTAGACTCCTCCTTTAACCTGAGCACACAGGCGGAGAGTCTCACAGGGTTACCTTCGCGACACACGCACGAATGGTGTTAGATAACCAAGTTTTCTTTCTTTTTCCCAGTGCCACCGTGACACACGCACGGATTATTGTTGAACACTGCTTTTCTGCCCTCGTGCCACCGTGACACACGCACGGATTATTGTTGAACACGAGTCACCGACCATCTAGACACACGCTAGGTAGGTCGTTTCACCCCAAGGTGCAGACCTCACGAGGGGTTCTACGGCGTTAGGGCATCTAGGTCTATACTTGATTAAACAATAAACAAATAACAGGAAGATTACATTCCATACATAATGCACAATTTGAACATCACAAGAAGCGCATATATAACCTTTATCGTAATTAAACACGAATCGATATCATATATCCAGTTTCAATTGCTAAACATCTATTTGAAATCAGTAAATACATTGCAGCTATATTACAGGAAATTTATCATCTTCTCAAAGCATAATAAGAAATTCATTTCCAATAAATCTAACATACACTATTGTATGTACTATACTGTTTAGAAGTTATATAAATTGATACAGAAGCAATCAAGCATTTGAATTGAGTTAAGTACTGATTTCTAAATGAACTACTACTCACCCACTTCGGTGTGTTCGTATACACCGAAAAACGTCCACAACCACGCCTAATTCTTCCCTTTACAGCAGAGTGCACGCCGTGCATCTGGGCTGCACGCCGTGCACCTGGGCAGAAACTCGTTCTGCATATCTGTAACTTTGCACGCCGTGCAAACTGAGTTGCACGCCGTGCACCTGCGCAGAAACGGAAATCTCATGAAGATGAACTCGATTCTAAAGCTATATCTTGGACTTAATCTACGAAATCTAATCCCATTCTCAAAACCGAACTGTGTGCTGGTCTTACCTTGCTCTATTGTGTACCAATCGAACTCCGGTTTGGACCTATTCATACCATTTGCAATCCAACAGCAGCTTTCTTCTCGTACAGGTTGAGGAAACAAGCTACAGATGTAGCTAGGTACTTCTCGAGGCTGAGGGGGCTGCGGATTCCGCCAAGAACTCGAGGTCTGGGCTCAAGGGAGCCTTCCCTTTCTGTTGGGCGGCCCAAGGTGGCCTTCCTGGCCGTGAGCAGCGGCTGCAACTGCAGCTTGGCCGCCGGCCAAGGTTGCAGGGCAGCAGCTAGAGCTAGGGCGGGTGGAAAGGAGGAAGGGAGGAGAAGACAGGGGCGTTGCCGGTTCGGGGCTAAGGGCCATGAATCGCCCTAGGTCACTACTGCTCGAGCGGCCTGCTGCTGCTCATGTTGGGCGGCCATGGCTTCTCCTGCAGATTGAAGCAGGTAGGGGCATGGCTGGGCGTTGCTAGAGCGTGGAGGTCGAGGAAGAAGAGAAGAAGAGGAGTGGGCGAGGGTAGGGCGCAGCTAAGGGCGAAGCTAAGAGCAAGAATCGCCCACTCAAACGCTCTAACTTCTTTCTGCTAAAACGAGCCGCTGTGTGCCGCCTATCCCTGTTCTATCGGGTGGAAGAAGAAGAAGAAAAGGGTCGGTTCGCGGAGGGGCCGGAAATGCAAAATGCCCAACGAAAATCTAAAATTACAACTAGGTCCCTAAACACTCAAATGCCCATATCTTTTAGCTCGGAAGTCGGTTTCGGGTGATTTTTCTTGCGACGGATTAAGCACGGAATTCTCTATCATCCCAGGGCATAAAATCATGTTAACTAGCTTGTCACATCAGGTCAAAACACTAATTGCAATCATTGAACATTCAACTCAACCTAATTAACTAATTAATCAACATTGATATCATTAGTCGCCTTAGGTGATTCAAACTCAACTATTGATTCATATATTAACTTATTTTGATTATCCATGATATTTAATTTGATACTCAACACTAATTGCCTCAGATGATTAAACCTCGACTATTGATTCACATGTTGTCTTATCTTGATTATTCATGATGTTAAACAAAAGCTTAGCACTAACTGAGGTGTTTTACGTAATTCAAGGTATTTATTGACTAACTCTGATATGGGTCGTAACAATCTCCCTCCCTTATAAGAATTTCATCCCGAAATTCCTAAAAGAGAAAGGAGACGTGTTACTCATCTCTGACTCGCATTCCTACGTAGCTTCCTCTATGTTATGGTTCCTTCATAAAACCCTTACTACTGGTATCTCGCAAATTCTTGAACTTTTGATCCTCTGATCAATCACCTGTATAAGTCCCTTAACCTAGAACACATCTGATCTGATCCCAGACCAACCCACAAAACTTTGTCTTTCCTGAATCGTTATAACAGTATCTCACTTTATGGTAATTACCAAGAAATTTTTATACTATTCATGCAAACAGACTAAAATTCTTAAATAAACAGAATACATGTCAATCTGGTGCTAAGTTAAAATCATGCAATTTAACTGTTAAAATCATCACATCTCATAATGAAAATTAATATCAAAATACTTGATTCATCGTACACCCTATCCTCAGGGTTTCATTTGCCTTGTTCATTCATCACATGCCAACACCCTACTCTTAGGGTTTCCTCATTCACTAACCACATGGCAACACCCTACTCTTAGGGTTCCCATTATCTCATCTGTTAGATTTCAATTCAAATCACAATACGGTATCATTCTACAACTGGCAGAACAATATATTTCAAATCATTGTAATTACCGAGTAATGTTTATATCATGCATGCAGACAGATTAAAAATTCATAAATATTCCAAACTTAATCAATTTTGGCACATACATACCGGATTCATGTAATTGAACATCTTATTACATCAATAAAAGCTATTTACTTCGCATATAACAAACCATCTGTACTATTGTTCAATTATTTAAATTTTCTCGAAGAACGTGCATATTAACCAAATTCCTGGTTTATGCATCACATAACTCAATTAAGAGTTATTTACGTATCATCACACAAGTATTTAATAGTACTTGAGAATTTCTAATGATATCTTAATGAAAAGTGCCAAATCATGTAAAATGTCAGATCACACACATTAACATAACAGGAAGCAGGTATTTAGGTTTATTTACATATTTTAATGCTATCTTACTATCTTGAAATCATGCACCTGATGGTTTACCAAAACTGTGCTGTCTGGGTTTTTATTCAAACCGAACCATTATCAGTTGTGTATTTCTAAACTCAACATTCACATTAAGCAAACTCTATAAGACTTAAATGTTCTTCCCATTTCCACTGAAAAGCTAAACACATGCTCTCAGCATGTTCTCAAGAGTCTGAATGGTTCTCTCAAACTAACCATCCGTCTGCGGATGAAAAGGTTGTATCGAATCTTAACTTTGTGCCCGAAGCACGATGCAACTGTTTCCACAACCTAGATGTGAACTTAGGATCTCAAAATGACATGATTGGAACTGGATTATCAAGCAACCTAATTATTTTATCCATGTATATCTTAGTCAAGTTTCGAGGCATCACAGGTCGACTTAATATGAAGAAAGTGAGCAGACTAAATTAGTCTATCCACAATTATTCATATTGAGTCACAACCTCTAGGTGTCCTGGGTAATCTTACCACAAAATCCATTGTGATAAATCCCCATTCCCATTCAGGCATAGAAAAAGATTACAAGGTAGTTATAGATTTCTAGGGTTCAGCCTTAACCTACTGGTACACACTACTTCTAACCATATACTCAACTGCATCCTTCTGCATATCTGACCATCCATTTCAACTTCTTGGATTTCATATACATCTTAGTGTCTTCCTGAAGACATAGCATACATCAATACATACACTTCTATAAAAATTCTTTTCTTTCAGCTTTTCCCCTTAAAGAATTTTACACTATCTTGAGATACACACAACATGTCATGTTAATATAACCCTTATCATCATAAAAACTTAAACTGTAGTCTCTTTTCCTCCTATTATGTCATGCATAGTCTGGTTTAACTCACTATCACCCTATTGTAGTTTCTTGATCTGATCATAAGAAGTAAGCTTAACTTACATCTAATCAAATCACTCTATACCGTCATCCCTAAGTCTATGTCCAACTCTCATATTTCTACTAATAGGTCTCTATTGAAACCTGCCATAGAGAATGCATTAACTGTTGAACTTGACTTTCTGCTAAAAGCATCAGTCACCACATTTTCTTGACCAGGTTGATAATCTATTGTCACATCATAAAGATAGTGACGCCATGTCTTTAAAACATGAACTACATCAACTATCTTTAGATCATAATCGAATAATACTCCGCTTTCTATGTTACTTACTTATTATTACATTTTAGGTTTATGTCTTACTCATTCCTCTAAATCATCTCATGTTGTTCGTGTACCGATCAGGTTATCTTCTTCAAAACCCTAGATCACTATCAAAACCAGTTTACTTTTCATAGAACAAATCTCAAGGTCTTATTTAACAAAGATACTGGTATACAAGGTTACATTACTAATTATATCCCTTAAACTACTACAACTTTAATCATTCTAGGGTTTGATCCTTTATTAATAGCATAGCATTATTGTGTGTGTGTGGTCGATTATATAAATCAAATTGAGTTGCTTGGGGCAATAACATATTAACCCAGCATTCAACTTTAATCACATTTAGCTGAAAATTCAGTTTTATAATAGTTTCTGTAATTCGTTTATTAAACTGTAAACAGAAATTCTAAAAATTTTGAAAATTTTATATGTTGTGCCTAATAAAGTTTTAGACCTACAGTAAAAATTTCAGGTCATTTCAAGTTACCAATAATTAATTAAAAATCAAACAGTGCGCTGCTATATAGCAGTCTGCAGCAGATTCGGTCGAGTTGCAACTCGACCGACACCTTACTGTAGAGATCAAAAGTCATCCAAAAATTACGCCAAATTAATAGAGTGTCTAAAATTTGTGATTCTCAAACATAGTTAAAATTTGAGATCAATTGGATATACCAATAAAAAGATAAAATTCAATTACCACATTGCTATATCATTCAGAAAATGTGATTGGTCGAGTTTGAAACTCAGCCGATGAACAGGTTAGAACATTCTTCAAAAATTCTGATATCTTCCAATGTTGTTCACATTTTATATATCCAAATCATATCCCAATTTTAGCCAAATTAGAGTTACACATAAAATACTAAAAATCATTTAGTGAGACATTCTATTTATCAAATTCTGTATTCATATGTCATTAAAATCCTAATTTGGGCCAATTAGGGTCTATGCTTCTCAAACCCTAATTTTCAAGATAAGAGAACATTTAGACTCCTATTTTTATTTTACTTGTTAATAGGAGTCATTAGATCCCAGTAACGCATCCTGCCAGCCGGACCAGGCCGAACCTGTAGTCCTGAAGCCAAGAGCTACTCGGGATTAATCAACCCCTATTAATCTAAAACATGTGGAAAGAATATCCACTTAGGGCAAACTCATACATACATGATCTCGAGTCTACTTTAATACAAAGAAAACAAACATTAAACAATTCACTCCATGTCACAACAATATAAAAGAATCATACTTATTGTACAAACTGAAAATCTAAATTCATGCATATAAAAGCAATTCTAGTGATCTTTAAATCAAATAAGCAAAATCAAGTAAGAGTTATATCGCATCCTATATGTAATCTCTTGTTCCCATATTAATTTCTTATCTCATAATCCTAAGATTTGTAGGGTTTTCTCTCTAGCCTATCCTTCCGCTGCATACCTGGCCAGGGCATCCAGAGAAGAACAGACAGAGTAGCTTGATACTGGTCAATCTAAGTATTCAGACACCTGGCCAGGGTATCTAAACACTCAGACCTTCCAGAGCTAAAACACATCATTCATCATTTGCCTTACTTATAACCTTATCTTTTGACCTTAATGATTCTTAACGACTTATCTTAAGCTCATTACTTGATTCTCGTGACCACATCCTCTTCCTGCTATCTGCAATAATGTAACAGAACACTTCCTGTTAGAAAATTACAGATAGAAGAAAGATACCTAAACCTTAATCCTATTGGTCTCTTATCGTCCCCTGACCTTGAGTAACTATATACTCAAACCAAAGCTCTGATACCAAAATTGTCACGCCCCAAATCTCACATTAACCACAAACCACGAGATTAAGACGCGACAGGATGGGATTTACACATAAGCCAATCACTCTTCACTTTTTAAAACCTTTTAAAGATATTAATAGGAAAATCCGATTTATACTGTAAAATGAAACTAAACAAACTGCGGAAGCATCTTTATTAGACTGACTCGCAAGATAAACAGAGTCTACATCATATTACATTTATCCGACATAAAATAAAGCATAACAGACAATTTACATCTCTGCACACATTCACTCTCTCACTCACACCTTGTCCCGAAGATCGAGGGGAAGGGACTAAGAGACCTCTAACTACTAACTACGAACCTTCTATCGACTAAGCGTAAGGATAAATTGATCCTTCTGATCTCCTGCTGCTGATGATAACCTGAAAATGTTTTGAGTAGAGGTATGAGCCTACTCGCTCAGTGAATAGCATTTCACTTAGCTATCAATAAATAACCCATCAGGTTTATAAATTGAAATTAACATAAATGCAGAACTAGGCAAGGCAGTTCTAATAACATAACAGATTTACAGAATATGAGCACATTTCCAAGCATCAACAGGTAATTCAGATAAATGAACAGTTATATAAATTTACTGTGAACCTACTTGATTATTTATTCATTTTATTATTATGCCCTAAATATATGCAGTGTACCCTGCATATAAAGATCCGCAACAAGTTCATGCTACGGTCCCACCGTACAAGACTTAGCGACACACCCGGGAAATGCTAAGTCTGACTGCTGTCCTGGTCTGCTACAGGACTCTCAGGCTCACACGGCCTCACTGCACTCTCAAAAGAGTGTACTCTAGACTCCTCCTTTAACCTGAGCACACAGGCGGAGAGTCTCACAGGGTTACCTTCGCGACACACGCACGAATGGTGTTAGATAACCAAGTTTTATTTCTTTTTCCCAGTGCCACCGTGACACACGCACGGATTATTGTTGAACACTGCTTTTCTGCCCTCGTGCCACCGTGACACACGCACGGATTATTGTTGAACACGAGTCACCGACCATCTAGACACACGCTAGGTAGGTCGTTTCACCCCAAGGTGCAGACCTCACGAGGGGTTCTACGGCGTTAGGGCATCTAGGTCTATACTTGATTAAACAATAAACAAATAACAGGAAGATTACATTCCATACATAATGCACAATTTGAACATCACAAGAAGCGCATATATAACCTTTATCGTAATTAAACACGAATCGATATCATATATCCAGTTTCAATTGCTAAACATCTATTTGAAATCAGTAAATACATTGCAGCTATATTACAGGAAATTTATCATCTTCTCAAAGCATAATAAGAAATTCATTTCCAATAAATCTAACATACACTATTGTATGTACTATACTGTTTAGAAGTTATATAAATTGATACAGAAGCAATCAAGCATTTGAATTGAGTTAAGTACTGATTTCTAAATGAACTACTACTCACCCACTTCGGTGTGTTCGTATACACCGAAAAACGTCCACAACCACGCCTAATTCTTCCCTTTACAGCAGAGTGCACGCCGTGCATCTGGGCTGCACGCCGTGCACCTGGGCAGAAACTCGTTCTGCATATCTGTAACTTTGCACGCCGTGCAAACTGAGTTGCACGCCGTGCACCTGCGCAGAAACGGAAATCTCATGAAGATGAACTCGATTCTAAAGCTATATCTTGGACTTAATCTATGGAATCTAATCCCATTCTCAAAACCGAACTGTGTGCTGGTCTTACCTTGCTCTATTGTGTACCAATCGAACTCCGGTTTGGACCTATTCATACCATTTGCAATCCAACAGCAGCTTTCTTCTCGTACAGGTTGAGGAAACAAGCTACAGATGTAGCTAGGTACTTCTCGAGGCTGAGGGGGCTGCGGATTCCGCCAAGAACTCGAGGTCTGGGCTCAAGGGAGCCTTCCCTTTCTGTTGGGCGGCCCAAGGTGGCCTTCCTGGCCGTGAGCAGCGGCTGCAACTGCAGCTTGGCCGCCGGCCAAGGTTGCAGGGCAGCAGCTAGAGCTAGGGCGGGTGGAAAGGAGGAAGGGAGGAGAAGACAGGGGCGTTGCCGGTTCGGGGCTAAGGGCCATGAATCGCCCTAGGTCACTACTGCTCGAGCGGCCTGCTGCTGCTCATGTTGGGCGGCCATGGCTTCTCCTGCAGATTGAAGCAGGTAGGGGCATGGCTGGGCGTTGCTAGAGCGTGGAGGTCGAGGAAGAAGAGAAGAAGAGGAGTGGGCGAGGGTAGGGCGCAGCTAAGGGCGAAGCTAAGAGCAAGAATCGCCCACTCAAACGCTCTAACTTCTTTCTGCTAAAACGAGCCGCTGTGTGCCGCCTATCCCTGTTCTATCGGGTGGAAGAAGAAGAAGAAAAGGGTCGGTTCGCGGAGGGGCCGGAAATGCAAAATGCCCAACGAAAATCTAAAATTACAACTAGGTCCCTAAACACTCAAATGCCCATATCTTTTAGCTCGGAAGTCGGTTTCGGGTGATTTTTCTTGCGACGGATTAAGCACGGAATTCTCTATCATCCCAGGGCATAAAATCATGTCAACTAGCTTGTCACATCAGGTCAAAACACTAATTGCAATCATTGAACATTCAACTCAACCTAATTAACTAATTAATCAACATTGATATCATTAGTCGCCTTAGGTGATTCAAACTCAACTATTGATTCATATATTAACTTATTTTGATTATCCATGATATTTAATTTGATACTCAACACTAATTGCCTCAGATGATTAAACCTCGACTATTGATTCACATGTTGTCTTATCTTGATTATTCATGATGTTAAACAAAAGCTTAGCACTAACTGAGGTGTTTTACGTAATTCAAGGTATTTATTGACTAACTCTGATATGGGTCGTAACAGTAACTCTGGCTTGTAAGCCACTTTTCCAACTTGTTTCATGATAGGATAAGGTACCATAAACCTAGGGGCCAACTTATCCTTCTTACAAACCTCAAAACACCCTCCCAAGGGGATACCTTGAGATACGCACGATCTCCAACTTGGAACTTTAATGGTCTAAAGATGTTATCAGCATATGACTTCTATCTATCTTGAGCTACCCTTAAATGTTGTTGAATCACCGTGACCTTCTCTATAGTCTGATGAACTAACTCAGGACCCAAAAGTTGATACTCATCTGCTTCACACCAATAAAGAGGTGGCTGAAAACACCCCCCATACAAAGCCTCATATAGTGCCATGTCTATTCTTCTCTAGTAGCTTTTATAGTAGGCAAACTCGATCAGACTCAGGTGGACATTCCAACTCTCAAGAAATTGAAGAACATATGCTCTCAAAAGATCCTCTAATGTCTGATGATCCTTTTAGACTGGCCATCTATCTATGGTTGGAAGGTTGTAATGAATCTCAACTGTGTCCTCAATGCTATATGTAGATGTTCCCAAAAACGTCTCATAAACTAAGGACCTACATCTAATACTATGGTAACTGGTATGCCATGTAGACAAACTATCTCATATATGTAGAATTGTGCCAACTTCTCTACTATATAGGTTGTCTTAACTAGAATAAAGTGAGCTGACTTTATCAAGCAAACAATGATAACCCAAATGGATTCACAACCTTTGGTTGTTCTTGGAAGGCCAAGCACAAAGTAATGGTTATGTGATTTTTTTTCCACTATGGAATTAACAAAGGCTATACCATCCCTATAGGATTATGATGCTCTCCCTAGACCTGCTAAGAGACTAGGAACTTGACCACACACTCTACCACATCACACTTCAGACATGGCCACTAATACAAATCCTTTAGATTATGATACATTTTTGTACTATCAGTCTGGATCATGTACATCAAAGAATGTAGAAATCTATGACCCTCCCAAAGAAAACAATGGAATACCATCTCTCCCAGACCGCCAGTATCAGGAACCACTATTGTATTGTGGAAGCAACACTACCTCATCATATAACTCATGAAAGTCATCATGCTTCTTGCTTCCAAACACTAATCTGATATTCTGTATCATAGTATCAACCTTTTTTGCATCTTTTATATACTATACCAACAAGAAGACCTCCAACTGTACATTCATCTGCCAAAATGACACTATCATGTCCCGCTTGTGACATGTCATGGAGTATAATTGTGCTTTACCTATATACAATGACGTAGATGACTTTTGGCTCAATGCATTGGCCACTATATTCACCTTTCTAGGGTGATAGTATATTGTATGGTGGTACTCCTTGATCAACTCCATCTGTCTCCTCTGCTTCATATTCAACTCCTACTTTGAGAATATATACTGAAGGTTCTTGTGATATGTGAAAATTTGACACTTTTTCCCTTACAAATAGTGCTCTAAATCTTCAAAGCAAGTACCACAATAGATAACTCCTGGTCATGTGTTGTATAGTTCTCCTCATGTTTCTTACATTATCAAGAAGTGAAACAAATCATGTTCTTGTCCTGCATTAGCACACATCCCAATCCATTCTTTGATGCATCATAGAAAATGATGTAGCCTTCCCTAGTTTCTAGGAACACCAACACTTGAGTACTCTTCAACTTCTCCTTCAACAAATGAAGAGAACGTTGACACTTGTCATCCCAAACAAAAGGAACACCCTTCATAGTCATCTTGGTCAAGGGTAAGGCTGCGCCACTAAAATTATTAATGTACCTTATGTAGTAACCAACTAGACTGAGGAAGTTTTGAACCTCAGTTCGTGTATTGGGCTGCTCCCACCCCAGCATAGACTCCACCTTCTTAGGGTCTACACAAACACCCTCTGTAGATTTGACATGACCAAGAAAAGACACCTCAATTAGCGAAAACTTGCACTTACTAAACTTAGCATATGATTGATGTTGCCTCAACAACTCCAATGCTTAACGAAGATGTTGCTCATGTTGCCGAATGTCCCTAGAGTATATCAAGATATCATTGATGAACACCACTACAAACTAATAAATATATGGTGAACACTCTATTTTTCAGGTCGATCAATGAAGTTGGTGCATTGGTTAGCCCAAACCACATAACCAAAAACTCATAATGACCATACCTAGTCCTAAAAGTGTCTTAGGTATGCCATCCACCTTGATCCTCAACTAGTGATATCTCGTCCTCTAGTGTATCTTGGAAAACACTATATCACCTCTCAAGTGGTCAAATAGATCATCTATCATTGTAAACAATACGTGTTCTTCACTATGAACTTGTTCAACTTTTGATAGTCCACGTAAAGCCTCATAGAACCATCCTTCTTCTTCAGTAACAATACTGGAGCCAATCATATGAAACTCTTCTCCAACAACTCCTGCAACTGCTTCTTTGACTCCGTCATCTCAGCTGGTGCCAACCAATAGGGTGCCTGAGCTATGGGTTGTATTCTAGGAACTAGATTTATCTCAAAATCAATCTCTCTAGGGGGTAGAAAATAAGGAAACTCATTTGGAAAAACATTGTTAGACTAACACACCACAAGTACATCTAGGATACTAGGACTCATCACCTTGGTATCCACTACATGAACTCAAAAAGCTTCACACCCTTGTCTCATCTAATTCTCTTCTGTCACATCCGACACCAGATAGGTAGGAAGAATCTTTCTATCTCTTTTAAAAGTCTAACAGGAATCCCCATCACAAAACATCTCAATTTTGAAACTACAGTCCTTAACAACCTTATACTTCTCCAAGGTATCAATACCTAGGACCACACCGAATCCATACATATCAAGTGACATAAGATCCAGTTGGATTCTGCCTCTTGAGAAAGAAAGAACACAAGATGGATGCACCTCTTACAGCACAACATAACCAACCAAAGGGGTTTATAACAAGATTCTATCATCCCTAATACATACTAGCAAATTAAAACTATTTATCACCTCTCTGGTGATAAATGAGCATGTTGCACATGAGTCAACTAAAATAGATCCAAAGGTAGAAGTAGATAAGTCAAAATGAAAAAGTTCCATATGACCTGTCACGACCCATGGGTTGACCACTCCTTCCGGTTGAATTATAACATCATAACTAGTTGTTGCTTGTTGTTCCTTGATCTATGCTGACTGATCTCAAAGAACCTTCTTGCAAAGACTGGCCACGTCACTCTAGTGCCACCACTACTGCTAAATTGTTGCTGCTATGAGCCCTACTAGCTCGGCCTTGGCTGATGTGTCACCTCCTCATTTTCATGGGGCAAGACCATCTCACATGCCCAACCTGACCACACTTGAAGTATGCCCTTGTATCATACTACGGCCTAGACAACCCTCTCACAAACACTGAACCTGAACTAATTTCCCCTACTGGAAAAAAACTACGACCTCTTCCTTTACTTAGGAACCACTGTGATTGCACCTGTGTCCTTAGTTCAGAAAAAGTCAACCTCGACTAGTGTTGTGATCAAGAGAACCTTGATTTCTTGAAGCTTCCAGAAGATTACCCCTAGAACTGGGCTGACCTCTTCTTTGTATTATCTTCTCATTTCTCCATAGTTGTCATGTCTATCGTTTTTAAAATCTCTACAAAGGTGAAAAACTTCTCTTGATTCTACAAAACATATGTTGTCATTGCCAACTTGGTGTTCAAACCCTTATCAAACCTTACCATCCTCTCCTTCTATGTAGTTTCCATATGAGGACAAAACCTCAACAATTCCATGAACTTTGCCTTATATTAATTGATAGACTACGATCCTTGGTGCAATCATTCAAACCAAGCCATCTTCTCCTCAAGATATGTATCTGGGATGTAATGGCTGACAAGCTAATGCCTAAACTCTTCCCAACCAACTACTTCACCTGGTCTCTTCTCCTCCCTTATATTCCACCAATGGCTAGTTCTGCCCTTCAAAAGGTATATCTCATGCTCACCTTGTCTTCCTTAGAGATGTTCAGAATCTTGAGCACTTTATCTAACTCTATCAAACACATGTATACATTGCCCGGGTCAGCTATCCCCTCGTACTTTTGTGGCTCCTACTCAGCTTAGCCTCTCAAAGGTCTTTCCTAGATCTTGATATTTTGCATTGTGAACAAGTGCCCTTGGTTGAGGTGCAGACGCCTATTTGTCAAATGCGTAATTGTTGCCATAAGATGTCCAAAGATAGACTAAAAAGCTAGGATCAACCATGGATGAAGGATCAAATGGAGGTCAGATGGGTTGTTCTGGCCCTTTCTCAGGTACTCTTCCTTCTGGTATTGGTCTCCAATCACCACCTCCTGGCACAATAAATATACTCTCTACATGCTCTTCACATTCTCCAGACATATCAACATAACCACAAACCATGGCCAAATATGTTGGTTTATGTAAGAACAGACACAACAACCAAAGTCATAAGTCCTTTTAGAGTCAGCAAACCTAAGTTGTGATACCATAAAATGTGGTGACCTGACACACTAAATGAGACTACTTAAAACAAAAATGCCTATCAAAAACTAATTGAACATATTAGCATAAGGGTATAGAATTATAACTAAAATAAACTTTCTAAACATGTTATAGAACATTTACACAAAGGCCCGACATCTTGCATATATATACAAACACACCAAGTATCTTTACATCAATTCTATGTTCTCGCCCACATGTTATAAAAATATATTGCACATTTTATAGCATGTACAAACACAAGTGCAATACCAAAATCTTGAGTCAATGTACTTCATCTACAAAACTTCCCACCCAGAGCTGAGAGTATAGGGATGACTTTAGGACTCACCATACAACCCAAAAACCTTCTTCCTCTACAGAACTCCAAACTTCCCCTCCTCGCTACAACGGGTCTGATGGTGCTACTTACGATCACATAAAAAGATGTGGTGTCTCACGATGTGAAACCTATGTGTGAGTGAGAAATATAACTTCTAAAAACATATGGTGCTTATAGAAAGATTACATACTCCAAGCAATTAAAATAGATAATATTATAGAGTTGAAAGACTATACAACTTTCATAAAGATCAAGTATATCTATAGTTATTAATATAGTTGATTGCTCTTACTACATTATAAATCATATATCAATTACAAGAAACAAAGCAAGGATCAAATTCCAATGTGAAATCTTCAAGTAACCCTAACAGATATGCTACACAACTAAATTACATATTTCATTAAGCCCTAGGTAGTTTGAGTGTATCATCCAAAATACTAGATGATAACTACAAAGTTGAAATTAGTCCTGCACAAGATCTAGTTTGAATGAAATCCTAAGATCTCTTCCCCTTAGTCAATATGAGTAACAAGCGTAGTGGCACGTCAACCCGACTACTAAAAATAACCTAGTTTGTCCTGGGTACACAAGTCATGGCACTAGAAACTAGGGACAAACCCACAAAATGCAAGTTAATTCCATGGTTGCTTTTAACACAACAATTTCGAGACACATCCTTGACCATTCTCTAAAACATAGGGATCTGGATGACAGAGATATACCCTCCCTGGACCTACATATACTCAACAATATACAACTCTGACTTCCTCTTGGAATTCCAGCAAGTTTTGACCCTAGAATAGTTCTACTGACTCAGGACACTTACACGATTAGAGTTACACTTGATTAATTATGATATTTAGGTATCTTGATTACATTAACCAATTTTACATACAAGCTCCTAAAGTATGCTTATAAAATAAATTGTAGAATACTTTCCAATGATATGAAATGTATGAGATCTAATCCATGTCACTCCATAATGGCATGATTGATCACTCTTGGCCCTGTAGAGGTCAAAAATCCAAACTAGGGCACATCACAAACCAAAATGTCATTTAGACAAAATAGTTATAACAACATGTAGAAACAACATGATCCTCTGAAATTTTGCAGAGCGTTTCAAAAGTCATTGAAAATAGATCACTCAAAATTTCAATACAATTGTCCATCAGATGTAAGTGTTATGGTATTTCCAAGAACTAAACACTTATGTGACCTAAATCTTGGCATGAAAGAGCTACTTTCAACATTATGATTTCGTCCAAAAATAATTTTAGCACCAAGATAGTAAATAAAATCATTAAAACCACTATCATTTAACCATTATATAGCAATGTTTAAAGTGTGGGTCGGGTTTATGTACAATGGGTACCAAAACAACACATGTACAACATTTTTAGAAGTCAGAACACCAATATTTTCATATTTTAGACCTTGCATGTTCAAGAAAAGCTCATATACAAAGTAAGAAATGCTCATGGGGACTAAGGAAAGCTTAACCATTTGTATCATCATCATCCTCATATCAAACAATGCATAAAAGGCCATCTTTCCTCATATTACAGGTTTTTTAGAACAAGATTTACACACAACATGTTACAAGTAGGCAAGAAACATACTGGAGGTTATATCACTCACCTCAAGGTGAAGAAGAACATCCAACAATAAGAAAACTCAAACAAAGGAAGGAAAGACCTGAGATTTTCACTACAAAAGCTCCAAGATAGATCCTATCTTCAAAAAAGGGTTAGATCTAGGGCTAAAGAAAGAAGGAAGAGGGTTATTCATTCATCTTCACAAGTTTTTGGCAGAGAGTTCAATGGATCTCGACCATAAAGGGAAGAAGAATGAGAACATCAAGAAAATGAGGTTAGGGAATAAGATCTTATATTTATGTTGAAAGGATCTAGGTAAAAAAGCTTCGATCCTTCCTAGAAGATATAGATCTAAGTCCTACCCTAAAAAACAATCACAATCTAGAAAGTCTTCATCTTCAAGAAGCTTATCTGCCACCAATCAATGTTTTCGGATGAGCTCTAAAAATAAGAATAGTTTTAGAGTGGAAATGTTTGTTTAAGGAAAGAGGGGAAGGGTATATATAGCTAGGATGAGAGAGAATGGAGGTCAAAGGTCAAAAACTATTTTACCATCAATCACAAGTTGAGTTTTCAATTTACTTATACAAGTAGAACAACCATCAGTTCGCATCTTCTAAGGAAAACTATCTAGTTTTTGAGTCAGAACAACCATCAAATTGGAAACTAGTGCAACCATCGGATTGTAACTCTTCAAGGAAAACCATCTAGTGTTTTTTTCAGAAAAATGATCTAGTTTTGAGTCAAAACAACCATAGGATTGTGAGCTAGTTCACACTTTGGATGTAACTCCTCAAGGAAAAATCATCAATCTAGTGTTTGAAACCAACCAAGTATAAGAAGGTGAAATTACCTTCACTTATACACCAAGCAAACATCAAGGTTCCAAATCATTCAAATAAGAAAAACTTTATTAGATTATGAAGAATACCATGAAGCAAATTGTACACCTTTTGAAGTTGTAGTTAGATCCCTAGAAGGGAGAAAATTGCATAAAGGTCTACATAAGTACATAAATTTTCAAAACTTAAGCAAAGGGAGTTAAACTTAGACCAAAGTTGATTCACATCTTAATCAACTGATATCAAAATATAATCTAAGGTTTCATTAAGAAACCAAGCACCCATTTAAATCAATCAAGTACATTTCACCATAAAACCAGGTTAAGGGTCTTACATCCAAGGCACGAAGAACCATACTGGACGCTTTACAAGCATCAAAAAGGTCTTAGAACGGGAAACAAACTTTATAAGGCACAAAAGAAGATGAGGTTTGGGAACACAACACTGAGTTGATAACAATTAATGAAGGGCTAAATCAAAATTCTCCAAATCTCTTGAAGGTGAAGGCACCCCCAACATATAGGTTTGGAGTTTGGATACAGAAAGAATCCAAAAAGGTGAGGAAACTGTTGGCTAAATGGACATCTGTAAATCCCTTTGTTTTGATGATAACAAACATTTCATTCTTGTTGATCTAACGTGCTATTTGAGTGTTGCAGGAATAAGGTGGATGACAAAGCAATTAGGGAAATCCATATGCTTACATGTGTGTATTTTCATGAAATGTAATCGCTTTGTAAAAACTTGTACAAATATATAATGTACAAGTACTTAGATTTCATGTAAAATCAAGCGTTAAATTCTCCCTAGCTAAACATCACACTTAGATAGGTCATCACCTTCAATAGCTTCACATATGCACACTCATACATACACTTAGTGCTCTAAATTGAAAGATTGAAACAGGGTCAATCTCGGTCGACCAACTCCTCGACCGAGACACTCTCGGTCGACAATATTCTCGACCGAGAAAGACCCATGTAGCCGTTAGACACAGCTGACAAGGTAGTTGGCAGTTGGAGATGAACGTTGCAAACACTTGATCCAGAGTGTCTGTCGGTCGACAAGTCCTCGACCGAGTAGGTGTCCCGGTCGACAATTGCTCGACCGAGGTGGACTCTGACAGCAACTGCAGAATTAATTAACTAGCCGTTGCTAATGCACCTAACTTGTACCTAACGGCTAGTTATAATTATAAAGTCGATTCCAAACTTGGCACCTAGACATAATATAGAAATCACACTTGGAAAGGGTGGGCAATTAGCTAGAGCAGCAGGTGTTGTAGCGAAAATGATTGCAAAAGAATGTAAATTGGCCACATTAAGATTACCATCTGGGGAGGTCCTTTTGATATCCAAAAACTTCTTAGCAACAGTCAGACAAGTAGGTAATATTGGGGTGAACCAAAAAAGTTTGGGTAGAGCCGGATCTAAGTGTTGGCTAGGTAAGCGTCCCATAGTAAGAGGAGTTGTTATGAACCATGTAGACCTTTAAGTTGGACATTATCCCTTTCCCACAGGGCATCCTGTGGAAAAAATGTTGCTAAATTGATCCCATCTACTATTTTATATGTGACTACAAGTCGAACAAAAACAAAATATTTTTTTGTAGGTGTGATCCATTGGACATGGATCCAAATTTTCAGTTTTTTTTTTATTTTTTAGAATCCTCTTTTCCTATTCCCAGAGGTATTAAAATGTCAATGTGCATAGATATCTTATCCATCTCTCCCAGAAAATGGATGAGCAGCAGTGTAGCATCAAATCTCAAAGAGAGTAAGACTTCTTTCTTATGGAATCAAGTCTTTTTCAAAAGTTCTATATAAATTTCATATATGAAACTGAGATAGTTACCTTTTAGAAAATTATAACAAAACAAGAAAATTCATATAGGTAGGAAGATCTCTATGTTTTATATTTCTGAAGTGAAGGTGGCGATTTTGGTTTAGATTAAGGTTTTAGGATTGTTTTGTAGGGTTTTAGTATAATTAGGGTTTGAAAAATTATTTTAATATTTATTACTATGTATCACCATTATCTTAAATATTTCAGATTTAGAGTTCTATTTCCCTAAAAATTATCATCATAGGGGGTTATATTAGATTATCTTGAACTAAATACATTTGTTTACACAACTTGTCACTATGTCCTTCAATTTCAACGTTAACTCAAATTATGACAATGAATCATTTCCACTTACATTAAACATCCAATTATTTCACATTGAATTGATAACTCTAATTAATGTCCACATGAATCATTCACTTATACTTATTCACGCTAAATTACCAATTATACACATTTGACCCCACATTTGCTAATTATATGTCCATTAGGACACACACACATGTATATTTAGGTATAACTCTATTCGTATTTGATCAATTCTAATGATGTAAGCATGCTATCATCATATTCAAGGAATTAGGA
The DNA here is from genome assembly GCA_963693085.1 of Alisma plantago-aquatica. Classification (NCBI taxonomy): domain Eukaryota; kingdom Viridiplantae; phylum Streptophyta; class Magnoliopsida; order Alismatales; family Alismataceae; genus Alisma; species Alisma plantago-aquatica. The sequence continues at coordinate 566,236,409 of OY856412.1, forward strand.
TTTGTAAAGTTAGGATAGCCAAATCTCAGTATGTTACACAAATCTTCGTTGGTTCACGATTCAACGATCAGTGGATCAGTGTTGAGTCTCAGGGGGGATCAGGACACACAACTAGCTCAAGGCTAAAATTGGGATACTTTCTCCAGTTCAAGTGGAAGAAGGTCGGGTTAGAGGCTACATGCAGGTTTAGAATAGAATGGGCTAGGCCTAATAAGTAAAATAGAGAGAAAAGGAGAAATATGGGAATTGCGGGGTAATTTTCTTAGGAAAAATTTAATTTTGTGAAGGAAGGTCAATTTAGATTGAAATTTAGATCTAGGTTTATGATAGAGTGTAGAACATATAGACTACATTTCAAATCAATAAGATAAAGGATGTAAAAATTATTGACCAAACTATTTGAAGCTATATACAAACTAGGGTTTTATGAAATTAGATGCATAAATTTAGCACATGGAATTCCACTTTAGATTCTTCATAGGGTCATTGACCATGGAAATTATTGAGAGTGAGGAATTGAGTTAATCATGAGGCAAAAGAACTACGAAAAATATGGCCTTTAACTACAAAAAAAAGTGTAGCTAAACCCCCCAATAGCTAAAAGCTTTGGCTACATTTATCCTTACATTTAGAATATGAAGCTAATACCTGTGTAGCTAATTGTTTAGGCTACATTTTTCAAAGTTGTAGTTAGTTATTCCTTTGGCTATAAATTCATATGTAACCCTAATTGAAGGTAAACATGTCCTTACACATAAAAATGTAGTTGCCATTGTAGCTAAATATATGACTACAATTCAATGTGTAGATATGATATGTAGGGAGAAATGGCATTGGTTACAATTTGTATATGTAGTTCATGTATAGAAAAAGTTAGCACTTACTAAACTTGTAATTATAGCTAGTGTGTAGTGAAAGACACCATGTACTACACATACATATGTAGTGAGAGACATTATGTATCCAGTTAGTCACTTGCCAATATAGAGGGGTTTTTCAAAAAGAAGAAAAAATGAATAGTGATGAAAATCAAGTTGTGCTTATAATGTCAACAATGATACTTTTATTTATATTTGAACAATGAGTACACATGGGGAGGACATTAACCTGGCCCCTATTTTACAATATGCATGAATATCTTCTTCTGACTGCCTCTATCCATTGCAGACTCTATATCCACATCATCATATGTATCTTCTTCTATCTTGATATTTCTTTTGTATTAATTTCACCACTTGTATCGTCAACAAATATGATAACATTGATAAACTCATAAGAAGAGAAAGACTGCTAAGAAATTGCTCTTCTTGATTGAAAATAGAGAACTTCTCCAAGATGTGCTTCTGATTGGCCATAGGAAGCTCATGTAGTTGATATTGATATTCATGGAAGTTCTTCAAAGACAAATCATTCTCACTAACAATTGACAGTTCCACCTGGTCCCCAAGTTTGAGGTTTCCATCTATCTCAACACATATTTTGTGAATCTGAGACTATATATTGGAGAATTCCTTTATCCTCTCTTCCTTTTGTTGTGGCAGTTGTTTATCTACAAGAGATATGGCAGCCATCTACAACTTAACCTATAGTAACATAATCTGTGTTATGCGGGTGAAAGTAAGAGAGTATGGCACTAATTTTGAGAAAATGACGTGTACAGGAACAAGCCATTGAAATTATTGCATAGTTTACCTTTCACATGTACATGAACACCAGTGTACGGTACTCCAATCAAGGTTATTGTAACGACCCCACCTCCCAGTAACCCCCACTTAAGCGAGACCAAGAGGTCAGAGCCGTTATCCTGATAAATCGGATTAAAGGTTTACAAATAATCAGTAATAATTATAAAATTCTACCAAACTATACTGAAAGCTGGTATAAAATAAAACTTTGCATACCTTTTTTTTAAAACATTGGATATCTAACTTCTATCCACATGTTTAATCTATTCTATCTAATCCTTCTTGCACATTAATTCTTATTTTCACAATATGTCGCTTTATTGTTTGTCCATTTTAATGTTGTACCTAAAATGCCGACAAACAAAACGTCGGTCAGTATATATGAATAAGTCGGTATGTGGGGACAATCAAAATACCACACATAGGGATAACAACCTAATTATTATGATTAAGTTAATTAACAATTCAATTTACAATTTCAATGTGTCAAGCTCCACCACTTTTGCCCTAACCCTGGAATACCCCCTTTAGGGTTTCTCTTTTGCCATTGACTTAAGGCCACCTTCTCCATCCTGAGCTTGGTGCCTGGGGTCACCTCTCATGGTTCTCAGTAGTCACACAACATAGGCCACCTTCTCTATTCTAAGCTTAGTTCCTGGGGTCACCTCTCATGGTGCCCATTAATCACGCAATATATGCCACCTTCTCTATCATGAGCTTTGTGCCTGGGGTCACCTCTCATGGTGCCCATGGGCCTTCCCTCTTGGGCTTGACCTCATTGCATCTTACATTAGGGTGGCATGTAGGTGTGAGGATACACACTATATCATATTTGTGATAATCATAGTGTCTTTATAATTTGCATATATGAACATCCAAACTGATAGGTTGCATTCAATGCGAACTATCATCCGGAAAACCTTCGAGAAACTAAAGTGGCTAACCATAAATAACCACATACATGTCAAGCTGATTTGAGTATAGAAATAATTCAATCAAGGCAAGCAAGCACACAAAGAGATCCCGCAACATGCATATAATTTCCTATCATTAATCTTGGCATCAAGATCTATTAAACCTAGCTCTTTCCTAGGGTTTCTAGCCCTTTTTAGGGTTTCAATTGCAATTAGGGTTTTTCTTGTACTTTTATCACTGCAAACCCTAGTTAAGCAAAATAGTTCTCAAACCCTAATGATTTTAACCTATTTCATCAACAGGCTTAGGATCGTCTTCCAACAACATATTATCACATATATCAAATTAAAAGTGATCTTTTTCCCTAAATTAGGGTTTCTAAGTGCTTAATGCTTCATATATGGTATAAAACCTAAATCATTCAATTAATCATCTAAATCAGGCTAAGATTCAACATTATCACATAATGGGTTAATAGTACTTGAATTAACCTATTACTACTCATAAAATTATCCATTACCATAAATTTGGGTTTCTAACCTAATTTTAATACCTTTTTCATCAAAATAATATACTTTTTCAAAAAGATACGGATTCAGGCCTTCAAATTAGTTTTATCTTATTCTTTGCATTTTTCTGATCAACTTTCATGTATAAAGTTTATTCATCTAACTTTTCTATTAATTTATACAATTTTAGCAAGAAAACCCTTTTTCAGAATTAATTGAACAGGGATGGAAATTACCGAAAATTCATAGACCGCAAGATCGGTGATCCGCTCCCTAGATTGGATGGTTCCTATCATGCATGCCTATGTTGGCTGCTCCCACTCTTGCTCATTAGATCCCCACTCATGATCATGATGGACCACGATCGGATGATCGTCAGTCATCGTCTACTTTCAGTCACTCGTCGGGCTACAGTCAACTCCTTGGTTGACTCCGAGCTTCAGGCTACTAGCAAAGAAACGGAGTTGCTTGGAAGCTCCACCATCATCCCCCGAACTCAAGAAGCTACTCAATTGCTCGATGCAACTTGACCTTCACTGTGAATGAGTCATTGGAGTTCCACAGTGGCCAGCAGGTTGCAGAGGGGGTAGGTTAGGGTGAAACTCGAAATCGATGTCGTCGCTCAACTCATCGTTGCTCTCCACAGCGGCTGGGATAGGAATTAGGTCTGCTGGTACCCTCAAGAACCCCCCACCTCCCTGATATAGGGTTGGTTCTATAAGTCTAATGATTTGGGAACTTCTTCCCTCATCGCCAATAGCATGTGAAATTAGGGTCTAGATCCTTCGGATTACTCTCCCAAAGTCGATGGGATGGTTAACTCTTCGAATTATCGTCTCAGTCAATGGGAAATTAGATTCCCAGTTTGTCTCCCAATCCCTTTGTGAATCAGGGTAGATGATGCATGGCTACCCCTGGATCCATGGTCCCCTGCACCACGCGGGTCATCCAACGGCCATCATCGCTCCCCGAAATCCAATTATCCCAAAATTGATTTAAAAATGTGTTTTAACATAACTTGGAAAAATCATTCTCTCTCCTCGATTAATATTTTTCTCTCAAAATTCAGAGGATACTCCATATCGGCATTATATAACTGATTATTAAATTTGAAAGTCAAATTCCAAAGGACGAGAGTGTTTCCTTCACTTCCATGTTATCCATCAATTAAACCAATTTTAAATAATATTTCTTTTTCCTTTGTCATTACCTGATTATCTTGTGTCCCTTGGTCCTCAAGGAACCCTAAAGGTATGAAATATCCCATTGGGAAATGTCTCTTTTCCTTTTCCATTTATATTTATCCTTTTTCTTATACTTCTCCTTTTATTAGATAAATCCTTTCTCTTTATAATTCTTTTTCCTTTTCAATTGGGCTCAATGGCCAACTAAGACCATTAACAAACAATCAAGGCCATTGTACACAAAATCCACCAATTAAAACAAACAAATAAATCATAGATTTCATTTATCATTAAAACAGAATTATACATCTCATTACATTATTTTAGAAAATTGAGGTTATAACATCCTCCCCTCCTTGTAGGAATTTTTCCCTCAAAATTCAACAATCAAACAAACAAGTCAGGATATGCTTTCTCCATGTTTGACTTCAGCTCCCATGTGGCCTCATCCTCTCCATGGTGCTTCCAAAGAACCTTTACCATCTCTATATTCTTACATCTGAATTCTTTCACCTTGGTATCTAGAATCTGCAAAGGTGACTCAGGATATGTCAGCTACCCTTAAAGATCAATAGGCTCAATGCTCAGCACATGGCTCGGATCTTGCACATATCACTTCAGATTGGATACATGAAACACATCATGCATCATACTATACTGAGGGGGTAACGCCAAATGATATGCAACTTCACCAATCTGTTCTAACACCTAAAACGGACCCACGTGTCGGGGACTCAACTTTCCTCTGTTCTTGGCTATAGCTCGAAGCGGTCAGATTTTTAGAAAAACATGCTCTCCTACAGTGAAATGCACATCAGTCCGCTTCACATCAACATACGACATCTGTCGATCCTGGGCTCTCTTCAGCCTTTGCTTGACCAAAGAGACTTTATCAGCATACACTTGGAGTTCATCTGACCTCAACAGGGTCCTCTCACCAACATCATCCTAGTGAAGTGGTAAACGACACTGTCTCGCATAAAGAGCTTCATATGGAGGCATCCCGATACTGGCTTGGTAGTTGTTGTTGTAGGCAAACTCGGCTAAAGGTAAGTACTACTCCCATGAGCCACCCTAATCGAGCACACAAGCTCTTAATAGATCTTTTAATGTCTGGATCGTCCTTTCTGACTGACTGTCCTCCTAGGGGTGATAAGAGGTACCAAACTTCAACCTCATTCCAAGTTCCTCTTGAACTTGTGTCCACAACTTGGAAGTAAACTTTGGGTCTCTATCAGATATGATCGAGTTGGGTACTCCATGCAAACACACTATCTCTCTGATATATAGCTCATCTAGGTCTGCCACCTTGGCAGTGGTCTTTAAGGCAAGGAAGTGCACTGACTTGGTAAGACGATCTACCACAACCCATATCTCATCATGACCATCCTTGGTCTGGGGTAGACCCACAACAAAATCCATGTTGATCTGCTCCCATTTCCATTCTGGAATCTCTATCGACTGTAAAAGTCCACCAGGTCATTAATGTTCATCCTTCACCATCTGGCATGTAAGACAATTGGCCACGTACGCCGCAATGTCTCTCTTCATTCCTAGCCACCAGAAAACCTTTACAGGTCTTTAAACATCTCGGTAGTTCCCGGGTGCACCGTATACTTAGAGACATCAGCCTCTTGCAAGATACGCTCCTGTATCGGTGAATCCACATGAACCCATATGTGATTCTCGAATCTAATCCCTCCGTCTACTCCCACCGAAATACAAGTCTGTAGATTTGTCATCAAACCTTTCATCTTGTCGAGTTCTCTACTGACCATCTACGCTGCCACGATCTCACCTAACAACTCAGATTGGATCTAGATATTAGCCAATTGAACTCAATCTTCAAGCCGGTGTCTCCTTCAAGCTATTCCACTGACTGGACAAAATAGCTGCACACCTAAGCTATTTCTGACTCAACCCATCTACCATGACATTCTCCTTACCAGGATGATAGGCGATGGTGAAGTCATAATCCATCATATACTCCATCCATCATCGTTGTCGTAGGTTCAGGTCTCTTTGGGTCAGCAGGTACCTCAGACTCTTATGGTCGGTGAGGATCTCGAAGGTAGCATCATACAGGTAATGCTGCCATATCTTCAAGGCATGGATGGTAGCAGCTAGTTCTAGGTCATTCATCAGGTAATTCACCTTGTTGGTCTTGAGCTGTCGGGAGGAATATGCAACCACATGCCAATTCTGTTCCAACACAGAACCAAGTCCCATCTTTGAAGCATCAGTGAATATCATGAAACCCTCATTGCTAGAAGGTAGAGTCAACACTGGGGCGGTGGCCAGCTTCTCCTTCTGCTCCTAGAAGCAAGCTTCACATATGTCGGACCACACCAACTTCACATCCTTCTGGGTTAACATGGTCAGCGTCAAAGCGGTCTTTGAGAAATCCTCGATGAAGGGACGGTAGTATCCGACAACCCCAAGAAGCTACGAATCTCATAGGGGTTCTTTGGTGCAGGCCAGTCTCGAACTATCGACACTTTGGATGGATCTACAGCGATCATTCCTCCTGATATGATGTGTCTGAGAAACATGACTTGGTCTATCCAGCACTCACAATTTGAGAACTTTTCGTAAAACTTCTACTTTCTCAGGATATCAAGGACTCTACCTAGGTGGTCAAAGTGTTGAGCTAGGTCATCAGAGCACACCAAGATTTCGTCTATGAACACTATCACAAAAGTGTCAAGGAATGGCTGGAAGACACTGTTCATAAGGTTCATAAAGACACTAGGTGCATTGGATAATCCAAACGGCATGACCACAAACTCATAGTGGACATATCAGGTTTGGAAGGTACATCCTCACTTCTCACTCTCACCTGGTGGTATCCTGACCTCAAATCAATCTTGGAAAAGACTCGAGCTTATTTGATTCGGTCAAACAGGTCATCTATTCTAGACAAGGGGTACTTGTTCTTAATGGTTTCCTGGTTGATCATCTGATAGTCAATACACATCCGACGCAACTCATCCTTCTTCTTCACAAAGAGGAGTGGTACTCCCCATGGCGATGTACTGGGTCAGATAAAGCCTTTATCCAACAACTCCTGCAATTGGGTTTTCAACTCAAGCAACTTGGCAGGGGCCATTCTATAGGGTGCCTTAGATATAGGGTTAGTCCCGTGAGCTAAATCAATGGATAAATATACCTCTTGCTTAGGGGGAATCCCTGGTAGATCATCCGAAAACACATCAACATACTCCTAAACCACCTCTATCTCCTCTAAGGATCACCCCTTAGCTTCAAGTTCGATAACTATGGCTAGGTAGGCTCGACAACCCTTGGATATCATTCGCTCAACTTTCAAGGTTGACACATAAAGGCTGGTTGTAGCATCCTTCCTTCCTTGAATGGTGAAGTGTGCATGGCCAGGTTTCCTAATAAGGATCTTCTTCTCTCTATAGCCAATCTGGGCCCTATAGGTGTAAAGCCAATCCATACCGATGATCACATCAAAATCATTCATATCAAGGAGGATGAAGTCAGTGGGAAGCCCATGGTTCAGATACTTAACTGGAAAGGTAGGGGTTTTAAAAAGAGATGTATAAATATGACCACTTGGGGTTGTGACATCCAAAATATAACTAAATCCTTGATGTTCAAACAAAGCATAGTTTCCTTGATGTTCAAACAAAGCATAGTTTCCAAATTTCTCAAAATAAAAATATTAGTAGAATCAGAATCAAAAAGTGCTTTTCCATTTTGTCCCATGACTTCCAGCAAGCCTACATAGTTCATAACTTCATACCATATTAGAAAGCTATTACATGATCTACTAAACTATACAGAAAACTCTATGGGTTATTACCCTTGATCAGCCTATTAGCATTCGCCTGAGCTTCTTCATTGTCGATGGCGAACACTCTAGCTTGCCTCCTTTCTCCAGCAGGGGGTCCTCCGACTGGTGCTCCACCTCCCGTTGGGGGTGCTGCTTCCACTGGTTGTACTGCTACTGGTCCTCTCAGATCAAGATGAGGATAGTTGGTAATGAAGTGTCCCTCTTGTTGGGAATGGTAGCTTACCCTCTTCTCAAAGCGGCACTTCCCAGGATGTGACCGTCCACAGGTGCGACACTTTAGAAAGCGATTCTCACCACGTGGCTTGCCTTTGTGTCCATGGTTTCCTTTATTGTGGTTATGCCCTTGTCCCTTCTTGTGCTCATTCTTCTGCCTCAGAGCTCCTTCAGTGAAACCCAGGTATCCTTTGGAGGGTTTCTGAGCAGGCATCACCGTCCTTTCCATGTCCAAGGTGGTGTTGTAGGCTTCATAGAAGTTCTTCGGATTACTATCCATCACATGAGGCTTGATGGAAGGGTGCAGACACTCTATGAAGTGGTACACCCTCCTCTCTTCATCCATCATGTGTCCAAAACATTCTAGGATGTGGAACTTGCGACCAAAGTCTACAACTGACGAGCTTCCTTGAGTCATGTTGGTAAACGCTTGCTCCTTCTCCTTCTTGGCTAAGACGGTGATGAATTTGGCGGTGAAGATGGTCTTGAAGTTGGCCCACACCATTGGTTCTTCTCTTAAGTCTCTTCCCGTGATATGGTTCTCCCACCATATCTTGGTTGCTCCTTCCAGAAGGTGAGCAGCAAAAAGAACCTTCTTGTTCGGTTGTACCTCAAGCATACGGAATCCATTCTTGACTGCTAACAACCAGGCTTCTACTTTTTCGACTACCTCAGACTTATCTTCTCCCCAAAACTTCTCGACGTTCATCTTGAAAAAGTCCAGGATGGTGGCTCCCAATCAAGGATGAACGAGAAGCGGTTCTCCCTTCTTATCTCTTGCTATGTCTCTGAGAGCCAGAGCACTGATAGCCTCAGTCAGCCGCTTCTGTTGCTCCATCCATATAGCATCAATGGTGTGAACCACCATGGTCGGTTCCAGACCACTAGACTGGTCCTCCTCCATCTAGGCTTCTTCCTCATACACTGGTTCCTCTTCCTGTTCCGTCTTCGAGTCTTCATAGGGTATCAAATTAGGGTTGGGGATCTCACCTTCAACTTCTTATGGTCTCTTCCTCTTCTTTGAGGATTTTCTACCATGGTTCTTCCTTCTTTTCTCAGAAGACCCCTTCCCCTTACGGGAAGGCCCACCATTGTTGGCGGCATTCGAGATAGCAACGGTCTTCACAGAGCCATCTACATAAGCATCCAAATAGACTTTTATTCTATACTTAACTAATTATACTTATGTCAATGACATGTTAATTACGTATTTTTTATTAATTTGGTGGAGGATCCCTTAAACCTTATCAGCCTTACCCATACCTCAAGAGGGTGAGGAAGAGAGAGGATACCCTAATCCTTAAAATCCTTAATAGAATTTGAGTTGAGCAGGGATGAACAATATGAGAGAGTCCTAAAGGTATCTTATTTTGAGTCAGATCCAAAGACATTGGCCAGGCAGTCACATAGATCCGGGAGTCCTCATATTCTGACTAGCGGTGCGGAGGAAAATATTGCTAGGCCCTGGATGTGATCCTTTTCTAGACACCTATGTCTTTCATAAAATCCTCTAATAACTCCCTCGGTTCTATGGAATTTGTAAAATTTAATAATTATTAAAGATTAAATGAGGAACCGTTGCTCTAATACCAAATGTAATGACCCCGCCTCCCAGTAACCCCCACTTAAGGGAGACCAAGAGGTTAGAGCCTTTATCCCAATAAATCATATCAAAGGTTCGACAAATAATCTGTAATAATTATAAAATTCTATCAAACTATACTGAATGTTGGTACAAAATAAAACTTTGGATACCTTTTTAAAAAAAAACTTTGGATATCTAACTTCTATCCACAGCTTGAATCTATTCAATCTAATCCTCCTTGCACATTAATTCTTATTTTCATAATATGTCACTTTACTACTTGTATTTTTCAATGTTTTACCTAAAACGTCGATAAACAAAATGTCGGTTAGCATATATGAATATGTCGGTATGTGGGGACAATCAAAATATCACACATATGGCTAACTATAAGTCCCCTAAACTTGATTCATGAGTTGAATAAGCTTAATTATCTAATATAACCTTGTGATATTCTTTGAAATCATAATACAAGCCTAAGTTTCAAATTTGGTCCAATTTGGACACTATTTGAGCAAGTTATGCAATTTTATGCACATTTTGGACTTTTCTGCAATTTACCCAATTGAGAGGTTTTCTTTGCAATTTATCACTTGAATTATGTTCCTTGGATATTCTATCATCATTCTTGAGCTTGTTTATCCATGGGGCACCTATTTAAACCTTGGTTTGAAGGTGTTTTCTTCAAGGGTATTTTAGGGTTTTCCCCTTCATGGATGAGCTACCTTTAGTAGATATCAACTAAGGAATTATGTGATTGGCTTAGAAATTTGACAAAGGAAACCTAAAGGTCTATATAGATAATGGGGGAGCTTCTTGTGTGTGTTCTTTTATATTCTTAATCATTTAAAGCCATGGACACTTGGATAGATACTAGGACTTCAACTTTTTCTTTTTGCTTTATCTTAAAGTTCACATACTTATCCCCAAGCACCAAAATGAGCCATTTCCTCTCCACCACTTCCCTCCTTATTCCAACCTCATTCTTTTTATGTTCATCTGCAAATTTTGGTGCCCAAGGAAGAAGAAAGTGGGGATCTTCTTGGAAAAAATTCTAGGGTTGCAATTGATTTCCTTTTTGGGTCTAAAAAGCTTCTTCCTAGTGATCTTGACCTAAAAGTGTAAGTTTTACCTTCTTTCCTCCATATATTTCTTTTTTATCCTTCCTCCTAGATTTCCCCAGGTCAGAACCTTGGTGTTCCTGGTATAAATTTCTCTAAATACCTAAAACTCTACCTTTCTTGCTCCTTATGCTTAGGGTTTGCTCATTTGATGAAGAAAGGTGCTTGATGGACGAATTCATAGTTTATTCTTGGATTTTCTACCCTACCTGCTCGAGATTTATTTTGTGTGGGGTTTCATCTTCTATTTAGAGGCAAGTTTTCTAACTTTGTTCACATTTATCGCTTACCATAAGCTTTCTAGATCATGTTCTTGCTTGAAAATGATGATTCATGCACTAAAAAGCTATGTTTGACTTGTATTTCAATTATTATAATGTTTCCTGATATGATTTCAGTTATATATGAACCTGTGATCATGTGTACTTTATTACTAATATATAATATGACTTGGATCAGGTTTTTTTGACAACCTATGGTGCTAAGAACCTATCAAACAATGGTCAATTTTAGGGTTTAAAGTTGATTTCTTGTATAAACCAAGACCCGATGATTGTACCATTGCAACAACCCTATGATGTTGTCTTCATAACAATAGATGTTCATGATCAAGGGTGTAAAATGATGGTGACAACCTATGGTCACCTCCTTAGGTCATGTTTTGAATCAATTAGAAGTTTAATGATCAACCATTAAGTATCCTACTGATGTTATCAATCAATGTTGACATTAGCTTAATATTTGATGTTGATTAATGAACTAGTGTTGATCTAAATACCTATGGTGACTTAATGGTAACTAATTATGGTGGATCAGGTCTCTAATCATTGTTTTTATATCATCAATTAAGCCTTATACCAATGGTTTCTTGGGTCACTTGATGCAATGGTCGGACCTATATTGTAATTGATGGTTTTAGCATATGAACTTGTCCCAATGGTCAAGATCAAATGTTTATTCCTACAATAAATTGAAATGATGGATAATGTAATATGTTAGTCCTAATAATGTGATTTAAATGGTTTCCTTTATATGATCAACTTAACGATCTTACTTGTTGACAATGGATGGCTTGTTCTAAATAAATAGTCGATTGTGGGTTTTATCCTACTTCCAATGGAACTTTTTGTGATGTTAATCGAGGGATTCCTAGGGTTAGATGGTGACTCTTTATAAATAACAAATCAAGGACTTCATAGGTGGTTTATCCAAGGTGTTTTCTTATGTAAACAACCAAAGGTATTACCTTTTAAACATCCAATGGTGTTGGGTGACATTGTGGTATGGTGATACAGGTTGAATGATGATGGATAAAATGGAGGGTTACCCTTAATAAGGTAGTCTTACCTATTCACTCATATGTATAGAATGGATGATAACCATATTGTGTTGATATGTAACCCTAATGAGGTATAGCTTGTTATACCTAGCTTTAATATAACTAAATGATGGTAATTTGGTCCTTGAATGACTAATACAATCATGGAAACTTTGTTACTGTTGTTGAAACCTTAGTATGCTATAACTCGATGGTTACACCTTGATTTATGTGTGGGTTCATATTTGATAATATTATGGAATGTGATGGTGATGCTTCACCTTATGCATCCATGACCCAATGGGGATGTCGTGAGTTAGGGTTTGGGTATAAGTGCTGATTAGTAACATTGATATAATTTATCATGTTGAACCTAACTCTAATGAAAATAGATAAAGATGAGTATTCATGTTTAACATTCTCATATGATGGAATTATGGTGGAATAACCTCCTTAACATGATCATAACCTTAATGTGTTAATTGGCGGTTATCATAGCCAAATGGCTGACACTTTCTTATGATAAACATGTGCATTATGAATATGATGAGTGTTAATCATATCTAGATTCCTTGGATGTTGATGTAATAAAGGAATGTTCTTATGGTTAATATAACACTACTATGATTGTTTATGAATACCACCTAGCTCATAAATTCAATATTGTGCTGATCTGGTGTATTATATATAATTGTTGAGTCTTGTTATAAGGCATGCAAAGATAATGATAATCTTGCAGGGAATAATATGATGGTCTTAATGACCTTTTGGCATTGTTGAGCCCTAAATGAGGTGTAATCCTCTTATGTTGATAAGGGTTGATACCCTATAATATTGTCAAAAGGATTTTATATCATGTGATAGTATGATGGTCTTAATGACCTTCGGGCATGGTTGAGCCTTGAATGAGGTGTAATCCTCTTATGTTGATAAGGGTTGATACCCTATGATATTGTAAAAAGGATTTATATCTTGTGATAGTATAATGACGGGTGTGGTCTCATGAATGGCAAGTGAATAGTACCATGTGATGATGAGATGAGAAATTATGTTTCACACATTTTATATATTTTCAAGTGTTGATATTTATATGCTTGCTAGAAGTGAATTAGAGTTTGTATGTTCACTTATTTGATGCAGCCTTAATTCACCCAATTGGCATAACTAATCAAGTGCAACTCTAGTCATGTAGTGCACTGTGCCTTAGAGCCATCTTCAGTGTCAAAACTTGCTAGATGGTGAAATGAGTATTCCTAAGGGAAACTCAGAGCGCATATTGTTGAGTATGTGGGGGTGGCAGGTTGAGGATATATCCTTGTCATCCACAATGTAGATTTTGGAGGTTGGTTATGGTCATGCCTCATACATCTGATGTGATTGAGAATGGCTGTGGTCGTGTCTCGGTGATTATAACATGATGTGATTAGAGGACAACTGCGGTTGTACCTTAGTGATTGGGTTTGAATACCCTAGTTTCTAGTGTCGTGACTTGTACCAAGGTCGGACTAGTGGTTATCATCTTGACTATTTGTCATTGTGGTGGAAGCTTTAACTGATATGTCACTGCCTTTTTACTCGTACTGACCAAGGGAAAGAGATCTTAGGATGCTAGCACTCCTAGATCTTATACGGAACTGAATAGCCCTTCACAGGGGTCATTTGGACTCTGAATGGTATGATTAAAATTCCCTAGGGCGTAATAAAAGATGTAATACAGTCGATTTCACATTGGATGATAACCCTTGTCTGTTCTCTTTACATAAAGATGATGCTTAGTGCAGTTAAGAGATAGTAGATATACTTATGTAATGCATACATATAGTAGTCATGCTTATGTTGATAACTATACTGCTACTGCTGATTATAATCATGATGCTACCCATCTCATGTTGTTAGTTATGTTTAGCATGCTAGCCATGCCTTTGTAACTAGAGATGCATATACTACTGATCATGCTTATCCAGATAGTTGTGCTAATGTTGTTAGCTCTTCTTATAATGTTGATATGTTCAACCAATAGACATGCTCATGTTGTTATCTATGCTATGTTACTAGACTTTCTCATGATGCTAGATATGCATATGCTACTGAATTGCTTATATTATCAACAAGATAAAGGATGATAGTCTGGCTAATGATGATAGTTACAATCTGCTCCCTTGTGGATTTTTTAATCATTAGTGCTACTGAGCTTATTTGTTATATCTGATTAATTTTCTTAACTATTTAATTACTTAAAAATGTTGTAATCAATAGAAGTTTTTGGAGGTTATATCTCTTACCAGGACTGGGTATCACCCTTGTGGTTCTCCACATTTTTTTAGGTAATCAAAAGTGACGAAAACAAACATGTGGCAGAAAAGAGGAGCTATAGTAATGAATCTTTGATAAAGTTGATTATATGTCTAGTTTTTCCTAGAGTCTTCCCTGTACTCTCAGGTCTGGGCAGGAAAAGTTTGTATATGGTGTTTCAAACAAATAGAACTTTTGTTAGCATGTTAATGCTTGTTTGTGTGGCATGTATGAATATTGTTCTCCTGTGTATATATGTTGTGGCTAAGGAGATAGACTAATTTGAATCAAATTCTTGGCATAGTATGGATACAAGAAAGATGTTGGTCTCTTATACAAATTTTTTGAGTGGGTGTTGATGTTGAAATCAGTTTTAATTTACCCATATTTTGGGTATGTGATTAATTAGTGATTGATTGTGTTTTACATTTTGAGTAATCTCATTTAGTATAATGAGCTCTCACACTAACTACCTAATTATCACAATCAAGTTAATTAACAATTCAACTTACAATTTCAATATGTTAAACTCCACCGCTTTTGCCCTAACCCTGGAATATCCCCTTTAGGGTTTATCTTTTCCATTGACTTAAGGCCACCTTTGTTACGACCCCACCTCCCGATAACCCCCAATTAAGGGAGACCGAGAGGTCGAAGCCGCACCCATGACTTCTGGATCAAAGGTTCGACAATTAACCAAGAATAATTATCAAATTTTAACATACTATACTGAAAGCTGTAAGAAAATAAATTTTTGCATACCTTTTTGAAAACTTGGATCTCTAAACTTCTATCCACACAGATACTAATCTATCTAATCCTCCTTTGCACTTTAATTCTCATTTAATACCACATGTGCCACTTTACTGTTTGTTCTTTTCATTGTACCTAAAATGCCGACAAACAAAGCGTCGGTCAGCCAGAAGCTGGTATGTGGGGAAAACAATAATCATGAAATTATGTTAACAATGTAATCATTCAATTAATCATTTATCAACCAAGATTACGTTTTAAGCCAAACTACTCAATCCATACTTATCCACAACTCTGTGTTGTCCCTGTAAGGACTTATATGGAACCTCTCTAAGGTGACTTGATGGACTTACCCTCTAGGCAGCCAAAGTCTTTCATGACCTGGTGGATCTACCCTCTAGGTAGCCTATGTACCAGGTCAGCCATTACGACACAGAGAGGATCAAGGATTGAGCTAGAAGGCATATACATTATGTGATAGTCATATTCACTTTATAATTGCATGAATTAAATTCATCCAACAGTTAATTCATGTCATCGATGAAAACTTCGGAAAGCCTCGGAAAACTAACTCAAGATATTCATAAGCGTAACCACATACCTGTCTTGCAGATCTTTGGGATAGCATCAACCAATCAATACAAGAAATTGAATAGGCAAGCAAGCACACAACGAGATCCTGAAATAGTCATACAATTTTCCTTTTATCAAGATCTATCCAAACCAACTTGCTTCCTTAGGGTTTTCTACTTTCTTTTAGGGCTTCACTTACAATTAGGGTTTCATTATCACTTTTGCTATTACAAACCCTAAAATAGTAGAACTACTCATAAAACCATATTAACTTGTCATATCTCTCCTAAAGGCTTAGGATCAACAATTATCAACATATTTTTCAATAATTTGAAAGAAACCCATTACTCTTTTTCTTTACCTTAGATTAGGGTTTTTCTAAATCATTATCTTGGATTCTTGATTTAAAACCCTAAAATAAGAAACTTTTCAACTAAATCAGATTCGAATCTTTCTTTATCATCCATCAAGTTAGTAGTGCTCTAATTAATCAATTAGGCATCATAGATTCGATCTTTAATCACAATTAGGTTTTCTAACATAAGTTTAATGCACTTTATAAACAACTCAATGTACTTTTGCAATTAGGAACGAAATCAGGTCTCACTATTATTTTTAATGAATTCCTAGCATTTTTCTAAGAAACTTTCATATTTTAACATTACTCATCTGAGCTTCCTATCAAAAGTTATGATTTTTAAAAGATAAATCTATGTTAACCAATTACAAATTGCCACGTCAGCAACTTACCCCTTTTTAAACTTAAATCGCGGCCGCTGAGAAAAGGTCAGAAAAGACGGATCTATCCTTGTTGCTTATGCAGACACGGGAGAGCCGATTCGTCTTTTGACCTGGTCATCTCCTTCCTTCGCCCGCTCCTGTCCGCGACAACGCCTGCTTGCGCGAGTCAACTCCATCTTTGACTCCCGACTTCCTGCCGCCCCAGCCATCGGTGAAGGAGGCTGTACCTCCGTCGCACCCTACCGGATTCAACCACAATGTTGGTTGGTTTGTTGCTGGCCGGATTCATCGGGGCGGAGCAGCTCTTCTTCGGTGAGGAGCACGGCCGGCCATGGTGCAGGTTGAGCACCATTCTGCAATCGGTCGTGCCAAGCCGTATTGTCCTTCCTCGCGAACCTGTTGGGGTAATCCAGAGCAATTCATATGGCACAAGGGCCCCTCCTTTTATAGAGGGCAATCACCCACGTTTTCCCCTGATTTAGGGGAAACTTGCCCAGACCATGAGAGGCCCCAACTCCTGGGTCGATTAGATGCGGAGAAGGCTCCTGAAGTCAAAGGATTACTTTCCTACTTCGCACATTATCTACATGGAGAGGAAATCAAAGGGGAAATTTCCCCAGATTCAGCCTGTAACTCCAAGTTCCTTTGGAACTGGATCATGTGTGGCCCTCGTTGGATCTTGATCCAACGGTCCCAATTACTCGCGCTCAAACAAAGGAAAGTAAATTCTTTTATTCAGGATAACTCCATTTGTTTTAGGAGAAATTGAGAAAATCATAACTCTCAAACCGATTATCCAATAAATCCCAAATTTTGAGAGAAACTAGATAATGACTTTATCTACTCCCCTGCCAAAATTGGGCTCATTATCTAAAAGAAATCATACTTTTTATTTTGTTGCACGATTTCACTTAATTATATATATATATATCTCACCTATTTTCTTTTTCCTTGCTATTAAACTATTACTCTGAGTTCCTTGAATCTCAAGGAACCCTAATGGCTCAAAATCCCATCTTGGGAATATTTCTTTAGCCTCTTTCCTTATCTTTCATCCTTTTTCTTATTATCTTACTTATTTCTTATTAAAATAACTCTTTTTGATGTTTTCTCTTTATTCCTCTTTTATTTTCCTCATTGACATTCCTTTTAATATTAGCAACCTCATGGATACGAAATTTCACCAAGAAATCTCATTATGCCTCTTTCCACTCCTTTTCCACATTTTATCATTATTTTCCATTTATTTAAACACTTAATTAATCTTTTCTTTTCTTATTGCTTTCTTTTTGCAACCTTGGACTCCTTGGTACCCAAGGAACCCAAGAGGCACGAAATCCTCTTTGGATTTGCCTTCTAGAGGTTTCTGGATATTTCTTTTCTTCAATTATCCATTTATTCATTGAATTTTCTTGTTATTCGGGCCCAATAGCCAATAAAGCCCACAATACAAACATCAAGGCTATTGTAAACAAAAATCCATTTATTTGAACCAAAACATATCTTTATTTGTTCAATTATCTTTCATATGAGAAATTACATTTTCTCACCAATGAACCCAAAAATTGGGGTTGTAACATCCTTCCCCTCTTATAGAAATTTTGTCCTCAAAATTATATCAATCAAACAAACAATCAATTCAGGATAAGACTTTTCTATGTCCATCATTGACCCCTATGTGGCTTTACCGTACTCATGGCATATCCAAAGAACCTTTATCATCACATATTCTTTTCACTGAGCTCTTTCATCCTGGCGTCTATAAACTACACAGGTGACTCAGGCCATTTCAGCCTCCCTTGGGGCTCACTAGGTTCATTGCTCAGCACATGGTCGGGGTACCTCACATAGTGCTCTAAATTGGACACATGGAAAACATCTCTCATTACTTTATCCTGAGGGGTAGGGTCAAATCTAACCTTCTCCACCCATCCATCTCTAATGGACCCATGTATCGGGGACTCAGCTCTCTTAGTTATAACTTAGAGGGGTCGGATTTTCATGTCACATTTTCTCCCACAGTAACTTGTATGTCAGTCTACTTTGCATCTGCTCACGACTCTCATCGTCTCTAGGCTCCTTTCAGCCCTTGCACGATCAAAGTGACTTCATCTACACGCACTGGGTCCCTTTTTCTAACCATCATGTGGTCCTTTCACCCACATCACCTTACTGAAGTGGTGACCGACACACCCTCCCTTATAGAGCTTCATATAAAACCCGTTATTGACTATGGTGGTCATTGTCATGTCTTTCATAGGACAAGAACTGTCTCTAGATATCACCCTAAATGAGCACACATGCCCTCATCAGACCCTTTAGTCTGGATCATACTAACCATAGTTAGGGGTGATAACTATACTAACATTGAGTTCTTCATGTACCTACTTCCACTTTATGGAAGTGAACCTTTAGGTCAAACTCAAGAACCATTGAACTCGCTTCATGGTGTAGTTGAACCATCTCTCTCATGGGTAGTTCAACTAGATCTGTCCCTTGACAGAACTCTCCCTTCCTCATATTATCTAGGTAAGGCGACCTACCATAACCCATATTGTATCTCGACCTTCTTTGGCCCAGGGTTAGACCTATCACAACATCCATAGTGTTTTGCTCCCATTCCCTCTCAGGGACTCTTTTGTCCTCTATATTGATACCTTGGGTTACTGGGGTTCGTCCTTTACCTCCTGGCTTGCATGGTCATAAACCACATGCAACTTCATCTTAAGCTTCTAAAGTGCTATTGCCATTTTTCATGGTGTATCATGATTTCCTGTATGTCATGATTCTTCCAAGATCGATTCCTCTGAAACCCTAAACCACTCTAGTCGGGGTTTCAACACCTTCTCTTCCAAAGAAGTACATCTGAGGTTTTACCACCATCCTTTCATTGCATCCAGGACTAGACTGGCTAACCAAACAACCATAACTTTTCAATGAATCTTGTTATATCTGAGTGTTATCCAAACACATCTCCCTTTCGAACTTAGGGTTAGCCCAACAACCTTTTCTAGCTTCTAGTCAAACAAATCAGATGTATCTCAACCAGAGCATCCATTACCACCTCACATCCTTAGATATTAGGTAACATTGAAGACATACACTTCCATGCATTTCACTTATCATATTACCTCAAACTCCATGTCTATCTCCATTAAGAACACTCTCTGATATCATCATCGTGGTAACCAAACTCAACCTGGTATAACTTGTAAGTTCCACATAGCTCATGATAAAAATATCCTCATAAGGGGACTACCTCATTCCTCTTAGTGTTTGCAAACCATCCATGTATCATTCACCTTACCAGGGTAGGTTCTCTTCTCTATCCCTATTTCTCGTGGCAACGTTCCAATCATTTCTTATCCTTAGTGTATGGCATGCGTAATATCCTATCTCTCACCCCCATAACAAGAGGAAATAAGCATTTGGCTGCAGTCCAAATACAGAGTTCTTCCTGTTCCAAGAGTAGAGATGGTACATCCCACCTTGCCAATACACCTTCACATCTAAGTTGCAACGTGCCACATATGTCTCTACAACATAGACATCATGATATCAAGGTTACCTCCATGGTCAACTAGTCTTGAACCTACTGAGGTTTATATCCTTGGTCATCTCCTCTAGGTCTATAGGGTACCGACTCTTTTGGAGTCATCCCTCTCCCCTCATGCATCAAGAGAGTGCCCTACTCATCAGCCCTTTGGGTCCCATGAGTTCATGAAGGTGATCAATCTCCTAACCCATGGCCCTCAGACAATGATAGCTGTTACCTCCCGACCCTATGGTCATGTGCAACTGGGGAATTAGGCAACTCCTACTTTCATCGGTCTTATCCCTACCTGACCCTAGAATAGACTTAGGATTCTCTATCATAGTACATGTTCACTTAGAACCTTACCCAAGTCTTCATCATCTCTCTCTATGCATTCATGGGCTGACTTTCATCCTTTCGTCAGGATCGTGGCAACCTGCCTACCTTGGTCAAGCCCTATACCGGTTACCTCCATGGTAACACATCTGCATGCACATAGAGATGGATATCTATGGGTCTATAGGTTCATCCTCATACCATGTACTTTTCACTTAGCTTCTCAAGATCCTATGAGACCTCTTGAGGTTACCTTAACCAACAAAACTGATATACACCCTACCAAAGGGGTCCCTCTCCCAGGATGGAAGGAAAACTATCTCTTGACAACAAGGTCACAAAAGCTCTTCGGTCTAGGGTTTACATCCACATGAGCCTACTTAACCGTAGTAAGCTATTATGGCGCAAACAGATCACCTACTGAACCATGTTAGGTCATAATTTTCCTCTTTCCTTAATGCTGGATCAAGATCATACCTTCCTTTATCATCAACCTAGCTATGAGGGGTTCATTACACATACCTTAAACTAAAGGGACTTCCCTCTTCCTTTATTCATGAGGTGTACCATGCTCGAGACTATAGAAACTTAATTCTCATCATGAGCATTAGGTATACCCCTTCCCCTCTTAGGCCTAGGAATCCTAGGTTCACTTGTAGGTGTCCAACTGCATGCTCTATCTCTTAGCTACGAACCAAGCATGCAAAAGGCATGACATGCACTTGTTGTCATCCTTCAACTCGAGCAGCACTTAGGGTTGGGTCCTCCTAAAGGACAATCAACAAGGTACAAGGCCTCATAACGTGCTGCTAAACCTTTCTAGGTTTAAGGAACTCTTCTTCACACCGCAGAAGGTAAACACCTATACCATAGGCACATAGGTACCCGATGCTTCATCTTCTATCTATAGGGTTTGGTCCCTCTAAAGGAAACCAAGATATCATCAACTTTCAGGGATCAATCATAAAGCAACCACTATCATCCATTGTTTAGGGTTTTAGGCTTCCAACCTTCTTACTGGGTTTTCTGTTCTTTCCAACCTCACCATTAGAGGTCCCCTCTTCATGAAGGATCAACCTCAAAAGAATTCCCTACATGGGTGAAGCCTAGGTTCAAACTTATGTTTTCTCAAGATCATCCATAACCCTTTATGCTCCATCATAATTCCTTATCCAGGGTTTCACCCTACTGTCAGCACTATGACTTGCCCTAGGTGTCAGCTATACCCTACTTGCAAAAGCCAAAATGGTTTCTAAGGTCCCTCACTAACCTCATCATCTAAGGAGCTATCCTTTACCCTAACATGCACGACCCTTCCCAGGGTTGGGTTGCCAAAGGTGTTAGGTCACCCATGGATCATATGGCATCCCAAAGGCATGTCCTTTCAAACACTTGGTCCAACTCATCTCTCTCTAACCTTCACTTAGGGTTAGGGTTAGCATCATCCTCAGAGGATGTGCCAGGTCTCTACTTGCAATGGAGATCTCTATCTCTAAGACTAACTTATCCTCCTGACAAGAAAGTCTACTCTCAGGTCCATTCTGAGGACATGACAACTTATGTCATACGACCTAAGCATGTATCTATTCTTTAATTTGCGCTTAATCTATTAAGCTTATGTCCATGACATCTTATTTACATGTTTTTCATTAATTTGATGGAGGATTCCTTAAACCTTATTAACCTTACCCATACCTCAAGAGGGTGAGGAGAAGAAAGAAAGCCCTAATCCTTTAGGTCCTTATCAGAATCACTACTACAGAAATAGCATTCAGTGTCGCTTTTCTGGGCGTCGGTTATTAAGGAACACGGACGCCTTATATTAAAGGCGTCGGTTATTTAGAAGAACCGACGTCTATATTCAAAGACCAGCCAAACACGGGTACCGCTTTGTATACAGCGTCGGTTGTTTATACAAAACCGACGCATCATGTCATCCAATTTTCGAGCGAAAAAAATAATGTCACTTTCGGCGTCGAGTCTGTAGTTAAAACACCGACGCTTATGTGCGATGGAAATTTGCGCGAAAAGTGTCCTTTTCCGCGTCGGTCGTCCTTTAATCACCGACGCTGAATGTGGTTCCCGCCAAACATTTTCACGAAAATATCGTCCAAATGGACGTCGGATGTTGCGAATGACCGACGGTAAAGATGTTTAGGCGTCGGTTTTTGTAAACAACCGACGCTATTGTGGAACTTCATAACCTTCGATCGCCCGACTCTTCCCCTTTCTTATGTTTCATTGCTACCCTATTTCCCTATTGCGGCGATTTCTCCGGTGATTTCTCTGCTGCTGGTACTAGTTTTTCTCCGGCGCTTCTCTCCGACGCTTCTCTCCGGTGCCCCATCTCCGGCGTCCCCTCTCCGACGCCCCTCTCCGACGCGTTTCTTCTGTGGCACCCCTGCTGCCCGCCTTGCTTCTCCAACCGCCTGCGCCGCCGCCACGCCTGACAACCGGCGCCGCCGCAACGCCTGGTGCCCACCTGCCTGCCATGCCTGAGAACCGGCGCCGCCGTACCCCCTTCTCCTTCTCCTCCGCCTGGCCGCTGCCTGCCTGCCGCCGCCTGGCCGCCTGCCTGCCTGCTGCGGCTGACGCTCCTGCTCGTCGGAGTCACTGCCGCTGGTTCTGGAGCTCGTCGGCCGCCACCCACGTACTCAACCAGCTCAACCTCACCCTACTCTTCTTGCCCAGGTACCTGCAGACCTACCCAGGCGCGAAATTGGTTCTTTATGTGCTGACCTAATCTGCTTGCACGAAATTGGCTCCCTACTCTGCTTGCTTAATGTGCCTAATCTGCTTTAAGTGGTCCTAATATCATAACATGATAGTTTTATTATATGATTTGTGGCACTTTAGGGTGTATATACATGCAAATTATATAAGTGATAGATGTTGGATGTTTGTCAAGGTTTCTTGAAGATTGAATAAGTGATAGATGCTGGATGTTTATTTATTTCATCTATCCATGTTGCCTATAGTTTATAACATTGCATTGTGAATTATTGCATGTTTGAAACTATGAAATTCTTGATTTATTAGATGATATTCAAGAAAACCCTAGTTTGATGAGCATGTTGTTAATCATGTTAATTATGATTCTTCTATATATTCTGATGTCATTATATAATTATGTGATCCCAACATATTAAATTGAATTAGAATGATTTCATGAATTATAGGGTTTATATAAGAATGACAACACATGTATTTGTTGGCCTAGAAACCCGTCCAAGATTTACTCAGTAGGAGTAAATCTTGGATAGTCCCCAGTTTGGGACTGTTCTTGAACACCTAATCTCACTTAGGATGTAAGTGTATAATGTGTATTGGGTTTTCGAGAAAATTTCGGTAGCATTTCCCCGTTTGTTCTCTAAGTACATATGTACTTAGAGAACAACGGGGAAATGCTGCCGAAATTTTCTTGAAAACCAAATACACATTATACACTTACATCCTAAGTGAGATTAGGTGTTCAAGGATGGGATAGGTGGTACACATTTATTATATATAAGATTGACATCAAATGTGTTTGTTGGCCTAGAAACCCATCCAAGATTGACTAATATATACTTGTTTCCTAATATATACTTGTTTAAAAGGTTAATTGATGTTATACAACTTTTTCTGAAAATATATAACATCGTTATATGTACTTACACTTTGTTAATACTAATATTGTGCAGTCTCTGTCTTCCCATAACAATGACTATGAATTGGGCCTCTATGTCAATGTTAACGTTCCCTATTGAAGAACAATTGGACATCATCCTAGATGATCGTTCCTTAAACCAATTGGTCATACCCAAACATTGGCGTTTTCTAAAAGGAAGACACTACATGCCTGGTAAAGTGACCCTAACTTTTGGAAATTATTCACATGTAATCGAGGTTGAGTATGATTTGGAGGGAAATCTTGTATCAAAATCCGGTTGGCGTGATTGGATTGGAGAGCTGCATGTGGTCCGTTGGAATAGGCTTTTTCTCTGTCCAGTTGGCGATAATTCCATCAAAGTTTGGATAACCAACAGCAACTGCGAGACCCCCGATCATCTTCTGCGGTATGAGCGCACGGCGTCGCATATCAGCTCAGACAAATCTGAATCTGAGGCCCCTATCAGTTCAGATTTGTCTAAATACAGTGAGGAGCTTCGTGACACAACTTCATCATCAAAAAGAAGTTACTGATGCATGCGGGACCATGTTGGTGTAGTATTTAGTTGTCTATCTATCTAGACTTGTCTGTAGTAATAGTTTTTTTAATTATGCGCATGTTTAGGGGTACACCAACCCCTTTGTTTAGTTATTGTTATAACTAAAGTGTGTGTTCCCATGAATGGAACTGTAAGTTGCTACATGAATGCTTATAACTGAAGTGTGTGTTCCCATGAATGTTCCCATTTACATGATTACACTACTATTTTCTCATATTGTCTTGCCTCAAAAAAAATTCTTTTATTGTTTAGTCTATTTTAATACGACATACTGGCTTATATCTTTCTTAATGATGAACTGTAATACGACATACTTGCTTATATACTTGTTTCCTAATATATACTTGCTTTCCTAATATATACTTGCTTTCTCTGATCATAGAATGGATAGATCATGGATGTCCATTCGTAATCGTTGCACCCCAGAGTTTATATCTGGTCTTGATCAGTTTATTAGATTTGCCGAGGAACATAGGAAAAAACCTACAGATAGGTTCTACTGTCCATGTAGGCATTGCGGTAACAACTTGAAACTCAACACTGGTGAGGAAATCAAAAGTCATGTCATGTGCAACGGGATTGTACAAGGCTATACAGAATGGCACTGGCATGGAGAGATTTCAAAATCGAATCCAGTAGATGTCAATAGCAGTGCTTGGGTGGAAGAAGAAATTGCCTCCGATGACGTAAATGTGAACGAACCAGTTCCAGCAGACATTGTTGATGCGATGCTGGATAGTTGTAGGGTAGAGCACACCGACCCACCTCCTATCTTTACAAACATTGTGCATGATGCTGAGATACCGTTATACACAGGCTGTGCTAAGTTTACGAAGCTTAGCGCTGTGCTGAGATTGTATAAGTTGAAAGCTAACAATAGATGGAGCGACAAAAGCTTCACTGAATTGTTGACTTTGTTGAAAGAAATTCTTCCTGAAGGAAACGAGCTGCCAATCTCAACATACCAGGTAAAGAAAATGTTGTGCCCAATGGGAATGGAGGCCAAAAAGATACACGCATGCCCGAATGATTGTGTATTATTTCAAAAGGACTATGTAGATTTGAAAGATTGTCCAAAATGTGGTGCGTCACGATATAAATTGATGACTTCGGGGGAGTCCAAAACTGGTTCTCCTGCCAAGGTGTTGTGGTATCTACCTATAACATCACGGTTTCAACGCTTGTTTGCAAATCTGAAAGATGCGAAGAATTTGAGGTGGCATGCAGATGTTAAGAAAAATAATGATGCGATCCTACGACATGCGTCTGATTCCCCACAGTGGAAGAAGATTGATGTATTGTTCCCTGAATTTGGTGAAGAAGTCAGGAATCTAAGACTTGGGCTTTGTACAGACGGGATGAATCCGTACGGGACATTGAGCAGCCAACATAGCACTTGGCCAGTCATGCTTGTTATATACAATCTTCCTCCCTGGCTGTGTATGAAAAATAAGTACGTTATGTTGTCATTGTTGATATCGGGCCCTAAACAACCCGGAAATGATATCGATGTTTATCTTGAACCTTTGATTGATGACTTAAAGAAACTTTGGGCTGAAGGTGTGATGACCTATGATGCTTCAGTAAGAGAGACATTTCGTTTGCATGCTATGTTGTTTTGCACTATTAATGACTTTCCGACATATGGGAATTTGTCTGGATATAGTGTCAAAGGAGCTAAAGCGTGTCCTATATGTGAAGAAAACACTGATTCAATAAGACTAAAATATGGCGGCAAGACTGTATATCTTGGTCATCGAAGGTTTCTTTCAAAATTCTATCCGTATTGTAGGAAGCGCAAAGCATTCAATGGATGGAATGATGAATGGAGTGCACCTAAACCTATACCAGGGGATGTTGTTTATGAAAGAGTAAAAGACATTGTCAATGAATTTGGTAAGAAATCACAATGTAGTATGGCCACACGGAGTGACAATTCTTCATTCAAAAAGAAGTCAATATTTTGGGATCTTCCTTATTGGAGTTCTTTGTCAGTCAGGCATTGTATCGATGTAATGCACGTTGAGAAAAATGTCTGTGATAGCATCATTGGTACTCTATTAAATATACCAGGTAAGACTAAAGATGGGATAAAATCCAGACTGGACCTACGTGAAATGGGAATAAGGTCAGAATTAACAGAATTACGTGAAATGGGTAATAAAAGAACATACTTACCTCCCGCTTGTTACACGTTGTCTAGAAAGGAGAAGAAAATTTTTTGTGAATGCTTGGTAAATGTTAAGGTGCCACATGGTTACTCATCCAACATCCGTAGATTGGTATCAATGAAAGATCTGAAGTTGATAGGTCTTAAATCTCATGATTGTCACACTCTAATGCAACAAATATTGCCCGTGGCAATTTGATCTATATTGCCGAAGCATGTAAGGTTTGCAATTACCAGACTTTGTTTCTTTTTCAACAGTCTATGCAGCAAAGTTATTGACCCTGATACTCTCGATAATTTGCAAAGAGAAGTGGTTGTTACCCTATGTCAGCTTGAGATGTATTTCCCTCCTTCGTTCTTTGATATCATGGTACATCTTGTTGTCCACTTGACTAGGGAAGTGAAAATCTTGGGACCTGTTTTCTTGCATTGGATGTATCCCTTTGAACGATACATGAGCATTTTTAAAGGTGATGTTCGAAACCGTTATCGTCCTGAAGGGAGTATTATTGAAGGTTATGTGGCGAGAGAGGTTATGGATTTCTGCAATGACTTTCTCAGTGGTAATGACACTCCTGATAATGACAAGAATATTGAGGAGGGCAAAGGAATTTTGGGATCACGGGTGAAAGTAATCAGCCGTGAGCAGTTGGAACAAGCTCACTTGTATATTTTACATAATATGGACGAAGTGAGTGTTTATATCGAGGAACATACCAATTTCATAAAGAGACAACATCCTCGAGCAAGTTCAATGTGGCTTGCTAGAGAGCATAATAAGACTTTTACTAAGTGGTTTGAAGATAAAGTCTTACATCAACTATCTCAAACACCAAATGATATTACAGAAACTATCAAATGTCTCACCTTTAAACCAAAACCGAATGTTATGTCTTATGAAGGGTTTGACATTAATGGATTCACATATTACACAAAGCGCCAAGATGATAAGAGTGTCGTCCAAAATAGTGGGGTCACTCTTCAAGCGTCAACTATGTACTTTGCAAGTGCAAAGGATAAGAGTCCACGTGAAGCTAAAATGTCATATTACGGTGTCATTGAAGACATTTGGGAGTTTGACTACATAGATTTCAATATTCTGCTCTTTAAATGTAATTGGGTTGATAACACCAAAGGAGTTATAGTGGATGAATTGGGTTTCACTTTGGTGAACTTTGAAATGATTGGCGAGAAGGCTGAACCATTCATATTGGCATCACAGGCAAAACAAATATTCTATATCGATGATCCTGCAAATGATAAATGGTCGGTTGTTCTTCATGGTAAAAGACAGTTCATTGAAGATCCTATAGATGAAGAAGAGTACTATGATAAGTATGATGACTCCAGTCCATTCTCAGTTGGGTTGCCAACTCCACAAAATATTGAAGCTAATGATGACTTATATGTGCGCGGAGATCACAATGAAGGATTGTTAATTGATAAAAGATCACAATTTTAGAGACATGTATGTTTATACAAATGGTAAATGTTTTCCTTTTTCTAATTTATACAAATGCTAAATGTTTTCCTTTTTCTAGTTGATACAAATGCTAAATGTTTGCCTTTTTTATGACATTTTCAGATGGCTGACCATGATGAGAATGATGTTCATGATGAGCATGAAGTCCATGATGAGCATGTTGTCCATGACGAGCATGGCGAGGATACCAATGTAAGTTCTAAAAACATATCCTGTATTTCTATAAAATTCATTATCATCTAGTTATGTCATATATCCTATATTTCTATATTGGCCTAATTCAGTGTGTTTATTTTTGTCAAATTTTAGGTTGATGATGCACATGTACCCATTGAAGCACTGGAGCAACTTGATGCGCGGAGAGGACATTCCAACTCGAGATATCGTCTACCGTTTCCTCCTCCTCCGCAGTAATATCCTCATCTCTAAACGTTTCTCGTAGGATTCTGAACCCCTCCCTTCCCTCTACTACATCGAAGCCATGCCGCAGTTGAACCCTTTCGCCGAGCCCTACCCGGCCAAGCAGGCGTCGCCTGAAGCACCACCGTCGTCGTCGTCTCCACCTCCATCGCAACTTGCTGTGCTAGTCCTGACAGTTTATCACCCCACATGCCTTCCTCCTCAGTTCCTGCCGCTAGACGACCACACAATGGATCCAAGAGGATTGCAGGCGTTTGCCAAAGACTATAGGCTGAGTTAACTCAATAGTTAACTCAGCCTATAGTCTTTGGAAAACGCATGCATATCCTCTTGGATCCATTGTGTGGTTGTCTAGCGGCAGGAACTGGGGAGGAAGGCATGTGGGGTCATAAACTGTTAGATATAATTGGGATGTTGATAGTGATGATGAATGATACTTTGTAAATGAATGTTTCTGAATGTTAAAACATGTATTTGAATGATTCTATATGTGTGAACGTGACAATTGAATTGATGTCTGAATGTATCTACTTGTGTGAATCTTTTTATGTTAATTTTGCAGGTTTGTGGCCTGTTTGTAGGCTGATATCAATGGATGTCGTAAACCTGCAGTTCAGAAAACTGAACTGTAGGTTCTCATCCTGCTAACCAGCCACAGCAGGCCTGCAAACAGATTTATAAAAAAAAAATAGATATAGGCATCGGTTATTTACCGATAACCGTCAGCACAGACTTACAGCGTCGGTTTTTTGTTGAACACCGACGCCAAAAGTGTTCGCGCTACAGGAAATGGGAGTCATCTAGGACACTTTTCTGCGTCGGTTTTTTAGTATATAACCGACGCAGAAAGCGTCCTAGATGACGCCGTTTTCTGTGGCGCGAACCCTTTTGGCGTCGGTGTTTTATAATAAACCGACGCCTTTATGTTAAATAGGCGTCGGTTTTTTAACCGACGCTGAAGTGTCCAACCTTTTAGCGGCGCCCACATAGGCGTCGTTCAGAAACCGACGCCAAAGGGGGTTAAACAACCGACACTAAAAGGCACTTCTATAGTAGTGAATTTTGTGATGAGAAGGGATGAATAAGATGAGAAGTCCTAAAGGTATCTTATTTCGATTCATACCCTAAGACTTTGGCCAGGCAGTCACACGAATCTGGGAGTCCTCGTATTCTGACTAGCGGTGCGGAGGAAAATATTGCCAGCCCCCGGTCGTGATCCTTTTCTAGACACCTCCGTCTTTCGGATAATCCTCTAATAACTCCCTTGGGTTCTATGGAGTTTGTAAAATTTAATAATTATTAATGGTTAACTGAGGAACCCAGGTTCTGATACCAAATGTTACGACCCCACCTCCCGATAACCCCCAATTAAGGGAGACCGAGAGGTCGAAGCCACACCCATGACTTCCAGATCAAAGGTTCGGCAATTAACCAAGAATAATTATCAAATTTTAACATACTATACTGAAAGCTGTAAGAAAATAAATTTTTGCATACCTTTTTGAAAACTTGGATCTCTAAACTTCTATCCACACAGATACTAATCTATCTAATCCTCCTTTGCACTTTAATTCTCATTTAATACCACATGTGCCACTTTACTGTTTGTTCTTTTCATTGTACCTAAAACGCCGACAAACAAAGCGTCGGTCAGCCAGAAGCTGGTGTGTGGGGAAAACAATAATCATGCAATTATGTTAACAATGTAATCATTCAATTAATCATTTATCAACCAAGATTACGTTTTAAGCCAAACTACTCAATCCATACTTATCCACAACTCTGTGTTGTCCCTGTAAGGACTTATATGGAACCTCTCTAAGGTGACTTGATGGACTTACCCTCTAGGCAACCAAATTCTTTCATGACCTGGTGGATCTACCCTCTATGTAGCCTATGTACCAGGTCAACCATTACGACACAGAGAGGATCAAGGATTGAGCTAGAAGGCATATACATTATGTGATAGTCATATTCACTTTATAATTGCATGAACTAAATTCATCCAACAGTTAATTCATGTCATCGATGAAAACTTCGGAAAACCTCGGCAAACTAACTCAAGATATTCATAAGCGTAACCACATACCTGCCTTGCAGATCTTTGAGATAGCATCAACCAATCAATACAAGAAATTGAATAGGCAAGCAAGCACACAACGAGATCCTGAAATAGTCATACAATTTTCCTTTTATCAAGATCTATCCAAACCAACTTGCTTCCTTAG
The DNA here is from genome assembly GCA_963693085.1 of Alisma plantago-aquatica. Lineage (NCBI taxonomy): Eukaryota > Viridiplantae > Streptophyta > Magnoliopsida > Alismatales > Alismataceae > Alisma > Alisma plantago-aquatica. The sequence continues at coordinate 566,267,501 of OY856412.1, forward strand.
GGTTTTCTACTTTCTTTTAGGGCTTCACTTACAATTAGGGTTTCATTATCACTTTTGCTATTACAAACCCTAAAATTGTAGAACTACTCATAAAACCATATTAACTTGTCATATCTCTCCTAAAGGCTTAGGATCAACAATTATCAACATATTTTTCAATAATTTGAAAGAAACCTATTACTCTTTTTCTTTACCTTAGATTAGGGTTTTTCTAAAGCATTATCTTGGATTCTTGATTTAAAACCCTAAAATAAGAAACTTTTCAACTAAATCAGATTCGAATCTTTCTTTATCATCCATCAAGTTAGTAGTGCTCGAATTAATAAATTAGGCATCATAGATTCGATCTTTAATCACAATTAGGTTTTCTAACATAAGTTTAATGCACTTTATAAACAACTCAATGTACTTTTGCAATTAGGAACGAAATCAGGTCTCACTATTATTTTTACTGAATTCCTTGCATTTTTATAAGCAACTTTCATATTTTAACATTACTCATCTGAGCTTCCTATCAAAAGTTATTATTTTTAAAAGATAAATCTATGTTAACCAATTACAAATTGCCACGTCAGCAACTTACCCCTTTTTAAACTTAAATCGCGGCCGCTGAGAAAAGGTCAGAAAAGACGGATCTATCCTTGTTGCTTATGCAGACACGGGAGGGCCGATTCATCTTTTGACCCGGTCATCTCCTTCCTTCGCCCACTCCTGTCCGCGACAACGCCTGCTTGCGCGAGTCAACTCCATCTTTGACTCCCGACTTCCTGCCGCCCCAGCCATCGGTGAAGGAGGCTGTACCTCCGTCGCACCCTACCGGATTCAACCACAATGTTGGTTGGTTTGTTGCTGGCTGGATTCATCGGGGCGGAGCAACTCTTCTTCGGTGAGGAGCACGGCCGGCCATGGTGCAGGTTGAGCACCATTCTGCAATCGGTTGTGCCAAGCCGTACTGTCCTTCCTCGCAAACCTTTTGGGGTAATCCAGAGCAATTCGTATGGCACAAGGGCCCCTCCTTTTATAGAGGGAAATCACCCACGTTTTCCCCTGATTTAGGGGAAACTTGCCCAGACCATGAGAGGCCCCAACTCCTGGGTCGATTAGATGCGGAGAAGGCTCCTGAAGTCAAAGGATTACTTTCCTACTTCGCACATTATCTACATGGAGAGGAAATCAAAGGGGAAATTTCCCCAGATTCAGCCTGTAACTCCAAGTTCCTTTGGAACTGGATCATGTGTGTCCCTCGTTGGATCTTGATCCAACGGTCCCAATTACTCGCGCTCAAACAAAGGAAAGTAAATTCTTTTATTCAGGATAACTCCATTTGTTTTAGGAGAAATTGAAAAAATCATAACTCTCAAACCGATTATCCAATAAATCCCAAATTTTGTGGGAAGCTAGATAATGACTTTATCTACTATCCTGCCAAAATTGGGCTCATTATCTAAAAGAAATCATACTTTTTTATTTCGTTTCACGATTTCACTTAATTATATATATATACATCTCACCTATTTTCTTTTTCCTTGCTATTAAACTATTACTCTGAGTTCCTTGAATCTCAAGGAACCCTAATGGCTCAAAATCCCATCTTGGGAATATTTCTTTAGCCTCTTTCCTTATCTTTCATCCTTTTTCTTATTATCTTACTTATTTCTTATTAAAATAACTCTTTTTGATGTTTTCTCTTTATTCCTCTTTTATTTTCCTCATTGACATTCCTTTTAATATTAGCAACCTCATGGATACGAAATTTCACCAAGAAATCTCATTATGCCTCTTTCCACTCCTTTTCCACATTTTATCATTATTTTCCATTTATTTAAACACTTAATTAATCTTTTCTTTTCTTATTGCTTTCTTATTGCTTTCTTTTTGCAACCTTGGACTCCTTGGTACCCAAGGAACCCAAGAGGCACGAAATCCTCTTTGGATTTGCCTTCTAGAGATTTCTGCATATTTCTTTTCTTCAATTATCCATTTATTCATTGAATTTTCTTGTTATTCGGGCCCAATAGCCAATAAAGCCCACAATACAAACATCAAGGCTATTGTAAAAAAAAATCCATTTATTTGAACCAAAACATATCTTCATTTGTTCAATTATCTTTCATATGAGAAATTACATTTTCTCACCAATGAACCCAAAAATTGGGGTTGTAACAACCTTCTCCATCCTGAGCTTGGTTTCTGGGGTCACCTCTCATGGTGCCCATTAGTCATGCAATATAGGCCACCTTCTCCATCCTAAGCTTGGTTCCCGGGGTCACCTCTCATGGTGCCCATTAGTCATATAATATAGGCCACCTTCTCTATCCTGAGCTTGGTGCCTGGGGTCACCTCTCATGGTGCCCATGGGCCTTCCCTCTTGGGCTTGACCTCATTGCATCTTACATCAGGGTGGCACGTAGGTGCGAGGATACACACTGTATCATAATTGTGATAATCATAGTCTCTTTATAATTTTCATATATGAACATTCAAACTGATAGGTTGCATTCAATGCAATCAATCATCTGAAAAACCTTCGGGAAACTAGAGCAGTTAACCATAAATTACCACAGACATGTCAAGCTGATTTGAGTACAGAAATAATCCAATCAAGGAAAGCAAGCACACAAAGAGATCTTGAAACTTGCATATAATTTCCTACCATTAAACTTGGCATCAAGATCTATTAAACCTAGCTCGCTTCCTAAGGTTTCTAGCCCTTTTTTGGGTTTCAATTGCAATTAGGGGTTTTCTTGTACTTTTATCACTACAAACCCTAGTTAAGCAAAATAGTTCTCAAACCCTAATGATTCTAACCTATTTCATTTAACAGGCTTAGGATCATCTTCCAACAGCATATTATCACATATATCAAATTAAAAGTGATCTTTTTCCCTAAATTAAGGTTTCTAAGTGCTTAATCCTTCATATATAGTATAAAATCCTAAATCATTCAATTAATCATCTAAATCCGGTCAAGATTCAACATTATCACATAATAGGTTAATAATACTCGAATTAACCTATTACTACTCATAAAATTATCCATTACCATCAATTAGGGTTTCTAACCTAATTTTAATACTTTTTTTATCAAAATAATATACTTTTGTAAAAAGATACAGACTCAGTCCTTCAAATTATTTTTATATTATTCCTTGCATTTTTTTGATCAACTATCATGTATAAAGTTTATTCATCTAAGTTTTCTATTAATTTCTATGATTTTAGCAAGAAAACCTTTTTTCAGAATTAATTGAATAGGGATGGAAAATACTGAAAATTCGTAGACCGCAAGATCGGTGGACCAGTGATCTGCTCCCTGGATTAGACGGTTCCTGTCGCATACACCTAAGTTGGCCGATCCCTCTCTCAATCGTTGGATCCCCGCTCGGGATCATGGTGGACCTCGATCGGATGATCATCGATCGTCATCTACCTTCGAATGCTCATTGGGCTACAATCAACTCCTTGGTTGACTCCGAGCTTCAGGCTACCAATAAAGAAACGAAGTTGCTTGGAAGCTCCACCGTCATCGCCTGAACTTGAGAAGCCGCTCAATTGCTCGATGCAACTTGACCTTTACCACAAACGAGTCACCAAAGTTCTGCCGCGGCCAGCAGGTTGCAGAGGGGGTAGGTTAGGGTGAAACTCAAAATTGATGTCATCGCTCGACTCAAAGTTTCTCCCCGCAGCAACTGGGATAGGAATTAGGTATGTTGGTACCCTCGAGTACCCCCCCCCCCCCCATATAGGGTTGGGTCTGGAAGTCTAACGATTTGGGAACTTCTTTCCTCGTCAATGATAACATGTGAAATTAGGGTCTATATCCTTCATATTATTCTCCTGAAGTCAATGGACTGGTTAACTCTTCGGATTATCATCTCAGTTGATGGGAAATTGGATTCCTAGTTCGTCTCCCAATCCCTATATGACTCAGGGTAGAAGATGAACAACTACCCTTGGATCTGTGGTCCCCTGGACCATGCGGGTCATCCAACAGCCGTCATCGCTCCCCAAAATCCAAGTATCCCAAAATTTATTTAAAAAGGTGTTTTAACACGATAACTTGGAAAATCATTTGTCTCTCCTCGATTTATATTTTTCTCTCAAAATTTAGAAGAAACTCCATCTTGGCATTATCTAACTGAGTATTAAATTTGAAAGTCAAATTCCAACAGATAAGAGTGTTTCCTTCACATCCAAGTTATCCATCAATTAAACCAATTTTAATTAATATTTCTTATTCCTTTGCCATTATCTGATTATCTCAAGTCCCTTGGTCCTCAAGGAACCCTAAAGGCACGAAATCTCCCATTGGGAAATATCTCTTCGCCTTTTCCATTTATATTTATCCTTTTTCTTATACTTCTCCTTTTATTAGATAAATCCTTTCTCTTTTTAATTCTCTTTCCTTTTCAATTGGGCTCAATGGACAACTAATCCCATTAACAAACAATCAAGGCCACTATACAGGAAATCCCCCAATTAAAACAAACAAATCAATCATAGATTTCATTTATCATTAAAAGAGAATTATACATCTCACTACATTATTTTAGAAAATTGAGGTTATAACAGTTATGCAATGGGTCATTTTGTCTAGGATGAAGATGTGATATGAAGGCCTTCACTACAATCATTCTTGGCATCAAATAACCTGATACGCAAAAAAGGTCATAGAAAGTGATCAAGTTGCATTGCTAAAAGTTGTGCATACTGATTTCTTGATATTCTTATTGTACTACTATTGGATGCATATATACATTCTGCAAATTGAGAAAATTGATATAATTACCTCTGATATGGGAAATTCCTTAGCAACAGATCGTGGGATATGCACCAGAACTGTGAAGAGTTACTCATACATGTTGACCATCAAGTTTGGAGTCTTCTCTGTATCTCTTCCCCCTATATTGTTACTGCTTCTGTAGTAGATGCTAACTATTTGAAAGAAAATCCAGTTGTTCTTACAAAGTTGAGAAGTAATATTTCTCTGCTATGGAAAGGTGCCTCTATGCTAAACCATACATGCTGCAAAATATTCATTTATTCTACATGGAAAATGGATAATCAATGATGGAATTTTAGTTTAAAAGAAATCTCTGGCAAGGCTCCTAGCCTAGCATCATTGTTTGATGATTTATTTATAGGAATGCATCGATAACTACCTTCCCTTTCACACTTTGGATAGTACCAACCACAACATCAAGAACCCTTTGTTTTCAAGATTCAAGACTCCAAGTCCAAGAGAATATAGTAAGACATGGGCCTAGATATGAGTATTATAAGTAACTTTAGAGTATAGCAATATAGAACTTTTTTAACATCAATAAAAAATCATAACAAGTTAAAATGATTAATATACCTTCCATAAGTTAAATAAAACCATCTCACTTTTTCCATAAAACAAAGTAAGTCCTTGCATCAAACTCTTACCTTCATGTGTATTATTTCTTAACCCAACATTTCTATTACTTCTTAACCCAATTTACTTGAGTTTAGGAGTCTAGAAGTATATGCCTCAGATCAGTTTTAGCATTGCCAAATTGGACTAGAAATCTTACAGGGTACAACTTCCTTTAAAAAAAGCTCAAAACAAATTAGAGATTGTATATTTGGGAGGGGGGAAGAGGTAGGTATTTTAGTGAATATCGTCCAGAAAGGGAAATAACAAAGCATTGCAGCAATGAAACTGAACAATCAAGGAGGACTGGAGGCTCTTACCATTTGGCAGTATATCAAGTCACACTCAAGAAGTCAAGTGCTTACATGTTGACAGTAGCATTTTACTTGTCTCTCAGCCTCTCCATTTTTATCTAGAATTTTATTAATTAAAGCTTGTAACATGTGCCCAAATGCATCAGGAGCCTAAATGACCATGTAGGATGCTTATATATTCAAGCTAGTGAAATAGTATCTAGTATGAAATGAATGTAACAGGTCTAGCAAACAATAAAAATTGGTCTTCCCTACAAGTCTAAAAATATGTTAAAATATGACATGTTACTTATGCTAGTATATTCTTTCAAACATGTGAATTTTTCTTATTGTACTTCTATGGCTGGAAAAGGTATTATATATGAGAAATTCATTTTTAAATAGAACCGGTCCAACAAATTAGAGGCTTTCATGGGCCCTTCCGATGGGTTGTTCTCCCCAAAGTTCTTGCTAAACTTTGACACTTTTCTTAGAACTTTAGAAAGGGTTACATTATATGAAGGGACCACCATAACATACTGTAAAACCTTTATAAAATTAATACAAAAAACTGAATGTAGGAGGTGAAACATAACAATAATGTTTTTTATGCTTAATTGGCAAGGAACATCAGAAGTATTATTGTTCAGTAGCAGCAAAACATTTGTTTGTGTACCACGTGACCCAATGGGAAAACCTACATAACAATAATATATGAGATCATTTGGGTTTAAATCGGAGGAGGACCATGTATTTTTGCAGTCCTCATAAGTTAGCATTAGCATCACTGACATTGTGATTTCTGGAATAGTATGGTTCTTCATTTGATACTCTTGTTGACCCGATATGGTTGATCAAGACTAAAAGTGTATTTTAATAGTAATATGTCAACATTATTAATATGCAACCATTATTCATTGAATGGTAGTGATTCTCTATATCAGAATATGACATTATGTTATGGAAACTAGGCAAACCAAACCAACACGAAATGGAAACTGTGGCTCTTCTTTATGAATATCAAAATAACTATAACATCCCTGATCTGGGTTATGCTTTAACCCTAGGTGTTTTGCTTAAGAAATATAATTATATGCTTTATCTTATCTTTTAAAAAGTAATTAAGGCTCAAGAGGAACTTATATTTCAATTTTAGTCCATTTTGAATAATGTTGAAATATTTATTTTGCTTGTTCTGGACTAAAGTGCAATTTACCCAAGTTGAGGGGTTAATTTGCAAGTGTTACATGGTAATATGTTCCTCATGTGTTGAAGCATCATGAGAATGAAGATGATGCAGAGGTATGGCTTGGGAAAGCCTGAGTACCAAGAAAGAGCTGATAAAGTAATGTTTCTGCATTAAAACCTAGTTCTGGTGTAATGTGCAATTTACCCAAAACCAAGGGTTCAATATACAAATTTACACTTCAATAAGGTCCCTATTATGTCTTGGAATCTTGTATAGGAAAGAAAATGATTGGAGCATCTCATTTGAGCTACTTTGAAGGAGAGATAATCTTGATATTAAAATAATCAATATTTAAGCATAATTGAATTCAATTTAATGCAAAAATAAATAAAATAATTGAAGGGCCTTCAACCAAAAATGAGATGGTTGAATTTTCTCAAGTGTGAACACCCTTGTTCCTTCAAAGGCTCGAAAATATCTTAAGGAGGTGAAAACCCCACTCACATTAAGAAAAGAAAAAGAAATATCCACTAACTTATTGATATTAATATTATAAGAGTTAAGGTGCTTAATTTGCTTTTCATTAAATCATGTATAATTGAGAGGAATAAGAGGCAAAGAGCATAGCCTCGTATCTAAGGAAGATAAGGGGGCAAGTGGCAAGAAAATGGAAGAGATAATTCCTACTTTCTCTCTCTTAATTGAATTTTTAACAAAAATGCATATAAGCTCATTTATCCATAGAGTGAAAGGGGAATTTCGAATTCACTTTCACTTCTTGCTTGAAAAACGACCAAGGTAGCTTTGAAGGACTAGGAGGACGACCCCCAACATGTTGGTAAGTTTCTTGATCATCTTTCACCTTGAATTCATGGTGGAAATCACAAATCAAGCATTGATTTCTTCTTTTCTTCACTCAATCTTCAACTCTAGCCAATCTTTTCACTCAACAGCTTGAGGATAAGCCTTGGGATAGTTGATAGAGCTTCATCCACCATTTTTGACGTGAAGCTAGAAGCTTTGAAGCTCAATTGAAGGCGGGTTATACAACTTGAACCCTTATTCATTGTTATTGAAATCAATTTCTCAAATCAGTATGTTCAATTGATCTCTTTGCAATTCCTTTGATTAATTGATAGAACTACCATGGATATGGAAGTATATTTTGAGAGGTTGAAGCTTGAAGATGATGATGTCATCTTAAGCATACACCTCAATATTTGCAAACGGTTTTCAAAACCAAAAGAGTTATTTTGGTTTCAAAAACGAATGTGTGTTTTCGTTTCAAAACCGAATGGGTGTTTTGATTTCAAAACCGAATGGGTAGTTGAACTTAAAACTGAATGGGTAAATTACTCAAGATCGAGTGGGTAATTTTGTTCAAGAACGAATGGGTAATTTTACTCAAGACCGAATGGGTAATCTTACTCAAGACCGAATGGATAAATTACTTCAAAACCAAATGGGTTATTGACCTCAAGATCGAATGGAGGTCAAGCACCTCAAGATCGAATGGAGGTCAAGCACCTCAAGACCGAATGGAGGTTAAGCACCTCAAGATCGAATGGAGGTAGAGTACCTCAAAACTGAATGGAGGTTGAGTACCTCAAAACCGAATGGAGGTTGAGTACCTCAAAACCGAATGGAGGTTGAGTACCTCAAAACCGAATGGAGGTCAAGCACCTCAAGATCGAATGGAGGTCAAGCACCTCAAGATAGAATGCAGGTCAAGCACCTCAAGACCGTTTGGAGTGAAAAAGGTCAAAACTGATTGGATGATTTAAGTTAATAAAATTGATTGGAAACTTAAAGTGATGGTTGATCCATTGATCTAATTATGATTATCAATGTTAGGTACAAAGGTTGAAACCCTAGAGTACCTCGATGATTAGTACATTTAGATTGATTAACCCTAGAAGGTTATGAAAGCAATGACTTAGTACACTATGTCAACCATAGTTGTATGCACTAAATTGAAAGGTTGATGTAACCTAATTAAGTTGAGAGGATGATAAAAATGGATTTATACATGAGTGTTAATCATTTGGAGTATGTAATTGGGGTATGATCCTTAGTGAAGAGATCATGAAAACCCTAATCGAGAAAGTTAATGAACCTAACTCTAATTCAGGGCAATTCTGGGTGAAACCCTAATCTAGGGTAATAGTGTAACCCTAATCAAGGGTGATGACATAAATAACTCTAATTCAGAGTAATCTAAAGAATTATCCTATTGGGATGAATAGTAAACCCTAATTGTGGGTTATTGAATGAAAACCCTGATCTAGGGTGATATCATGTAAAACCCTAATTTAGGGTGATATGATGTGAAGCCTTGATGTTTTGATGTGATGTGGAATTCAAACCCAGGGTCATGCTATGAAATGCTATATGAAACCCTAATCTTGGGCAATATGGTGATAAACCATAACCCTGATCTGGGTGATGGGATGAGTATCCCCAATTAAAAAGAAATGGGAAACCCTAATCCGAGTAAGGGAATAGTGGTGTTACCCTTGAATAGTGATGTTATATTTGTTTTACATGGTGATGATATGTAATTGATTTAACTGTTATCATATGTGATAACCATGCAGATATCATGAGATGACGAACATAGCCAGGTATGAGCTATGATGCTTTATTTATTAAAAGTGTTCAATAGGCCTTGTGAGCCATTATATGCATTGTTACCTAGTAAGAGGTGACATGATGGGCTTGAAAGCCATGAGGCATGCTTGTGTAACAAGTGCCATGTTTACCTTGGTCAGATGACCTGAAGGTATTAGTTACCTGATAAAGTGGTAACAATGTTCAATGATAAGCTAAGAGTTTGAATACCCATATTTTCTAAACATGATGAGATAGTGACGGATGAGAATTCCAGAGATGAGATAAGGGATTGAGATCCCAATGTTTATTAAGCATTGAAAAGTACTTGATGGAAGTATTCCACATTCTTTGTAGCATTTGTTATAATAATTTATGTTTGAAAACATGACTGATGCTAAAAGAATATGGTAGTGTACTTAATTAATCAAGTGAAATCTTATCATGTAGAGCCCTGACCGTAGATCCATCATTGTCAAAAGTTGGTGATGGTGAAATAGGTTTTCATTCGGAAATTCCTAAGGAACACATATTTTTGAATATGTTGGGGTAATGGACGCTAATACCTTACGCTCGGATGAAGGTATTGATGTGAGATAAGAAATAATTCTCTCAATCCTTCATTGTTTGTGTCGGGATGGATGTATCATGAATCTCCCGATGATGATGAATGTTAGGTCGACATGAGATTAACATTAAATCTCTCGATTTCCAATGAAAGTGTAGTTGCCGCTGTGATCTCTGTAGCGAAGTTTCCAGTATACCCTGGAACACTATGTTGAGCAGTTTACATAGTCTTGCTTGTAGTCTCGCACTGACCGAGATGTGAGAGGTCATGGAATCCAGTTCTTCCTTTGACCTTGTATGGTACCGATTTTGACTTCGCAGTGGTCGGTTGGAGGATGAGCGGTATACCTCATCTCCTCGGGGCATAAATATGATGGTAAAATGTAATCAGCCGTGTAGCATATTTGTTAAGGTCAAAATGTGAGAATCATTGGTTGATGTTACATTGCTTAGTATATCCTAGAAGAATAAATGATATACATGTTTCCTCAATATCTTGTTGAATAGTGACATGCTGCTTTATCAAGTTATAGCCGAATTGATCTGAATAAGTATATTTCCCTAATCAGTTTAGATATTGATTTATCTACTACTGGATATATATGATTCCTTTACTCAGTTTATTTTTGTTAAACTGTAATAACAATGTTTTTGGCGGAGAGTTATATCTCTCGCTGGGGAAATTTACACATTGTCTCACCCCCATGGGATCCAACATTTTTTAGGTGGACGCGGACGAGGTAGAGGTAGAAATCTCATAGTTAGGGAAGAGTAGCAGCAGCAACAACAAGAACAACAGTAATACTACATGTGGAATTACTGACTGATAAGTTCTGTATAGATATTCCTATGTGTCGTCTCTGTACTCTCAGGTCCTAGGAGTTAGTACTTTTAATAATATGATCTGAGATTTTGACTTTAGGTCTCGAGGTTTTTATACTGCCTGTGTACATCTAAGACAGAGCAGTTGATGCTGGCATTCCTTGAGAAGGTATGATACATTATATGTATATATGAACCAGGATGTAAATGCATCACTTTGGTTCTGAATGGAAGAGTTTTCCTTTAAATGGATCTCTTGATAAATTGTTTTAATTTTTAGTGATTTTCAATAATCCGCTATTAGTGTTTGCGTCCGCATTAGTTATATCATTTGTTTTGAACAGTTTGTCACAAGTTAAGTGGTATCAGAGCTCTAGGTTTGCTGAGTCTATAGAGACATATGATTAAGGTTGTTGAGTTTGTTCTAGTGTCTTCCAGTTTATCTGATAGTGTCTTCTGCTCACATAGGAGAAGAAGAACTTGAAGATGTCTGGATCACATGATGAACATGCTGCTGAGAGCAGCGTTGCTGCACTAGGAGAAGGTGCAAGGGATCAGAATAGGGAGGAACCAGTGCATGAACAACCCCAGTTGAATCAAGCAGATATGGGGAACCCAGCCTTCCAAGCCATGTTTGGGTAGTTTATTACAACCATGACCCATATGACGGACAGGATGCCACTACCTGTACCCTAGGGCACCAACCCATGATGAAAGACATGGAGCTGGAAAGACCTTTGAACGTCTTCGCCGGGTGAGAGCCATAGAGTATGCTGGCACAGCTGATCCAACAGATGCTGATTTGTGGCTGACTGAGCTGGAGAAAGCCTTCAGAATCCTTATGATTCCTAAAAATGAGAAGGTGAGGCATGTTGTGTACCTGTTGAAGGGGAATGTTGGTCACTGGTGGACCATTGAGGAAGGTAAAAGACCTGGTGTTGATATTGGATGGGATGAATTCCGACTTGAATTTGTCGCTAGATACTTTCCCAAGACGTATCTAGATGAGAAAATCTCTCAATTTGAGAGGTTGATGCAAGGACAGATAAACATTAGTGAGTACGAAGCTAGGTTCATGGAGCTTTTGTGGTTTTGTCTACATATGGCAGCCAATGATGAGGAGAGAATCAGGCATTTCGAAAAAGGGTTGAACACTGATTTAACCACTCCTGTGTCTGCTTTAGAGAACAGGGAAAGGTTTGCCACCTTTGTGGAGTCTGTGAGACGGATAGAGAGGTCTGTGATTGAGAAGCATCAGACCAAGAGTAAGAAGGTATATACTCAATTCCAAGGACAGAGTTTCGGAAGCTTTAAGAAACTAAGGTTTTTTGTACCTACACCACCACCAAGGTTCAATACCCAGACGCAATGGACGTCAATAAAGGGTAGAGGCCATATCTTACCACCGAAGGGAGATCATAGCTCAGCATCGATGTCAGTAACAGGACCACCCAGGCTACAATGGGGAAATCTAACCTGTTATAGATGCGGGAAAGAGGGACATGTTGTGAGGGATTGTCCTGAGAAAGTCAGGAGTACAACCCAACTATCAAGGCAGAGCCAACAAGGCTCTCAAAGGCAACAGTTTGGCAGTGGTGCTAGAGGATGTGGACAAGCATCTCGAGCTGGTTTGTCAACGTCCAACAACCGAGCATAGGGTCAACCACATGCAACGACTAGATTCTATGCTATGAATCAGCCTGAAGTAGTAGTCAACCCTTGGGTTGTGATAGGTCAGATGGAACTATTTTATTCTGATATGTCTTCATCCTGCTTCGTATCTGTATTAATTGATCCAGGTGCTATGCATTCCTTTATCACTCGAGAAGTGATTTATGACTGCAACATCATCATCAGTCATATAGTAGATAGTATGTTGCTAGAAACACCTTTACTGGGATCTGCAGTGTTACGGGAGGTGTGTTCTCCCTGCAATCTTTCCTTTTCTGAACATCACATTCAGGTGGATCCTATACCACTTGAGATGCATGGGTTCGATATAATCCTTGGGATGGACACCCTAGAGAAGTATAAGGTTGTCTTGGATTGTGATTCCAAGCAGGCTGTGTTCACAGACAACAGTGACACATGGCTCTTTCAGGGAGACAAAAAGATTCTTCCAACATGTCTAGTGTCAGCTATGGTAGCTGAAAAGTTGATGAGATAGGGATGCTTTGCATTCTTGGCACATGTGGTAGACACCACAATGGAGAGCCCTCATCCTTCTGAAGTTCCAATAATCAGGGAATTTGAAGATGTTTTCCTCGAAGAACATCCACGTGTTCCTCCGTCCCGAGAGATTGATTTTGAGTTTAATCTAGTTCCAGGCACGCAACCAATAGCATAAATGCCGTATAGAATGGCACATGCTGAGATGGTAGAACTAAAAAAAAACTACAAGATTTTCTTGAGAAGGATTTTATCCGACCGAGTACTTCACCATGGGGTGCTCCAGTCCTCTTTGTTAAGAAGAAAGATGGGTCAATGCATTTATGCATCGACTATAGGCAGTTGAATAAATTAACCATACAGAACAAGTATCCTCTACCAAGGATTGATGACTTGTTTGATCAGTTGCGTGGTGCAACTATCTTTTCTAAGATAGATCTGAGGTTGGGATATCATCAGTTTCGTATCAAGGAAAGTGACATACCTAATATCAAGGAAAGTGACATACCTAAGTCTGCCTTTAGGACAAGGTATGGTCACTATGAGTTCATAGTTATGTCGTTTGGACTAACTAATGCACCGGATGCATTCATGGAACTCATGAATAGAATCTTTCGATCTTTTCTTGATCAGTTTATAGTCATCTTCATAGATGACATTTTGATATATAGTAGAGATGCTCAACAGCATGAGCAGCACCTCCGTCAGGCTTTGTCTTTGCTAAGAGAGAATAAGCTATATGCTAAGTTTAGCAAGTGTGAGTTCTGGTTACCAGAAGTTTCTTTTCTTGGACACGTAATATCTTCCTCAGGTATTCGTGTTGATCCTAAGAAGGTAGAATCTATCCTACAATGGGAACAACCTAAGACACCAATGGAGATACACAATTTCCTAGGACTGGCAGGCTATTACAGGAGGTTCATTAAGAACTTCAGTTCTATAGCTTTACCCCTAACCAAGTTGAATAGGAAGGAGATTCCTTTTGTCTGGAATGACAAATGTCAACATTCTTTCCAGTTGCTGAAGGAGAGGTTAACCAGTGCACCTGTGTTAGTGCTACCTGAGAAGGGAAAGGGGTACATAGTCTTTTGTGATGCATCTAAGAATGGACTAGGATGTGTGTTGATGCAGGATAAGCAAGTGATTTCTTTTTCTTCTCGACAACTTAAGAAACACGAGGAGAATTATCTGACACATGATCTAGAACTAGCTGCTGTGGTCCATGCTTTGAATATCTGGAGACATTATCTCTACGGAGAGACATTCCAGATTTTCACAGACCATAAGAACCTCAAATATATTTTCTCTCAGCATGAGTTGAACATGAGGCAACGCCGGTGGATGGAGTTAATCAAGGACTACGATTGTACAATTGATTATCATCCAGGGAAGGCTAATGTGGTGGCTGATGCATTAAGTAGAAAATCAGCATCACCAACCTTAGATAAATCATAGTTGAACTCCTTAGTGTGTTTTAATAGAGATATTACTATCTCCTTAAGGCAAGGCAATATACAGGTTAAGGTATCATTGTTAGCCGGGCTGTTAGCAGAGATGCAAGTGAAACTTACTCTGAGACGGCAAATTAAAGAAGCACAGTAGGCTGCTACTATGATTCAACAGATAAAATCAGAGTATGGTAGTGAGAAACGGGATGGTTTCCATGATTCTGATGATCAGTAGTTTGTTACCATGGTAGGATGGTAGTACCTGATACTGATAACTTAAGGAAGTTAGTTCTGGAAAAAGCTCATTTTTCGATGTATGCTATGCATCCAGGGAGCACCAAGATGTATCATAACTTAAAATATATGTATTGGTGGCCTAGATTGAAGAAAGATGTTACTGATTTTGTTATGCGGTGTTCGGTGTGTCAGCATGTTAAGGCTAAACATCAAAAGCCCACAGGAATAATGCAACCTCTGTCTATACCGCAGTGGAAATGGGATCATGTAACCATGGATTTTGTGGTTGGTTTGCCTAGAACAGCCAAAAGTCATGATTCCATATGGGTGATAGTTGATAGATTGACAAAGTCAGCACATTTCATTCCTTTCAAAACAACCTACACTGTTGAAAAGCTTGCACATGTATAAATAGATGAGATAGTGCGTTTGCACGGGGTTCCATCTACTATTGTTTCTGATAGAGGTCCCCAGTTCACGAGTCATTTTTGGGAGCGACTCCATAAAGCTTTGGGTACACAATTAAGGTTTAGTACAACCTTTCACCCACAGACAGATGGACAGTCTGAAAGGACCATACAAACCTTGGAGGATATTCTTAGAGCATGTGTCCTTCAGTTTGTAGGGAGTTGGGATTTACATCTGAGCTTGATAGAATTTGCTTACAATAATGGCTATCAGCACAGTATTGAGATGGCACCATATGAAGCATTATATGGTAGACGTTGTTGATCTCCTTTATGTTGGTATGAAATAGGAGAGTACCAACTTTTGGGTCCTGAGCTAATACAACAAACAACTGAGAAAATTAAAGTCATACAACAACAGTTGAAAGCTGCCCAAGACAGACAGAAATCTTACGCTGATAAGCATAGTAGACCTTTAGAATTCCAAGTTGGAGATAGAGTATACCTCATGGTCTCACCTTGGAAAGGTATCCTGGGATTTGGAAAGAAGGGGAAGTTATCTCCTAGATTTATGGGGCCTTATTCAATCATTGAGAGAATGGGAAAGGTAGCCTATAAGCTGGAGTTACCGCCTGAGTTGCATAGATTGCACCTAGTGTTCCATATCTCTATGTTGAGAAAGTGTCATCCTAACAAAAAATTAATTCTACAACCTGTGGAGGTTGAATTAAATGATGATATATCATATGTTGAAGGACATGTGTTGATTCTTGGTAGAAGAATCAAAAAGCTGAAAAAGTAAGACATATGTCTTGTAAAAGTTCTCTGGCATCACAGTGGCATTGAGGAAGCTACGTGAGAGCTAGAGGAAGCGATGAGGAGGAAGTACCCTTCTCTTTTCTCTTGATGTTTTTGTTGATGATTTTGGAGTCGAAATCCTTATAAGGGGTGGATAACTTGTAACATCCCTGACCTGGGTTATGCTTTAACCCTAGTTGTTTTGCTTAAGAAAGATAATTATATGCTTTCTCTTATCTTTGGAAAAGTAATTAAGGCTCAAGAGGAACTTATATTTCAATAAGATGTCCATTTTGAATAAAGTTGAAAACAATGTTTTGCTTGTTCTGGACTAAAGTGCAATGTACCCAAGTTGAGGGGTTAATTTACAAATGTTACATGGTAATATGTTCCTCATGTGTTGAAGCATCATGAGAATGAAGATGATGCAGAGGTATGTCATGGGAAAGCCTGAGTACCAAGAAAGAGCTGATAAAGCAATGTTTGTGCATTAAAACCTAGTTTTGGTGTAATGTGCAATTTACCCAAAACCTAGGGTTCAATATGTAAATTTCCACTTCAATAAGGTCCCTAATATGTCTTGGAATCTTGTAGATGCAAGAAAATGAGAGGGGCATCTCATTTGAGCTACTTTGAAGGAGAGAGAATCTTGATATTAAAATAATCAAGATTTAAGCATAATTGAAACCCTAATTCAATTTAATGCAAAACTAAATAAAATAATTTAAGGGCCTTCAACCAAAAATGAGATGTTTGAATTTTCTCAAGTGTGAACACCCTTGTTCCTTGCAAAGGCTCGAAAATATCTTAAGGAGGTGAAAAACCCACTCACATTAAGAAAAGAAAAAGAAATATCCACTAACTTATGGATATTAATATTATAAGAGTTAAGGTGCTTAATTTGCTTTTCTTTAAATCATAGATAATTGAGAGGAATAAGAGGCAAATAGGATAACCTCATCTCTAAGGAAGATAAGGGGACAAGTGGCAAGAAAATGGAAGAGATAATTCCTACTTTCTCTCTCTTAATTAAATTTTTAACAAAAATGCATATAAGCTCATTTATCCATAGAGTGAAAGGGGAATTTCGAATTCACTTTCACTTCTTACTTGCAAAACGACCAATGGAGCTTTGAAGGACCAGGAGGACGACCCCGAACCTGTTGGTAAGTTTCTTGATCATCTTTCACCTTGAATTCATGGTGGAAATCACAAATCAAGCATTGATTTCTTCTTTTCTTCACTCAATCTTCAACTCTAGCCAATCTTTTCACTCAAAAGCTTAAGGATAATACTTTAGATAGTTGGAAGAGCTTCATCCACCATTTTTATGTGAATCTAGAAGCTTTGAAGCTCAATTGAAGGCGGGTTATATAACTTGAACCCTTATTCTTTGTTATTGAAATCAATTTCTCAAATCAGTATGTTCAATTGATCTCTTTGCAATTCCTTTGATTAATTGATGGAACTACCATGGATATGGCAGTAGATTTCGAGAGGTTGAAGATTGAATATGATGATGTCATATTAAGCATACACCTCAATATTTGCAAATAGTTTTCAAAACCAAAAGAGATATTTTGGTTTCAAAAACGAATGGGTGTTTTGGTTTCAAAACCGAATGGGTGTTTTGATTTCCAAACCGAATGGGTAGTTGAACTTAAAACCAAATGGGTAAATTACTCAAGACCGAATGGGTAATTTTGTTCAAGAAAGAATGGATAATTTTACTCAAGATCGAATGGGTAATCTTACTCAAGACCGAATGGATACATTACTTCAAAACTGAATGGGTTATTGACCTCAAAACTGAATGGAGGTTGAGCACCTCAAAACTGAATGGAGGTTGAGCACCTCAAAACTGAATGAAGGTAAAGCACCTCATGATCGAATGGAGGTCAAACACCTCAAGATCGAATGGAAGTCAAGCAACTCAAGATCGAATGGAGGTCAAGCACCTCAAGACCGTTTGGAGTGAAAAAGGTCAAAACTGAATAGATGATTTAAGTTAATCAAATTTCTTGGAAACTTAAAGTGATGGTTGATCCATTGATCTAATGATGATAATCAACATTAGGTACAAAGGTTTAAACCCTAGAGAACCTAGATGATCAGTACATTTAGATTGATTAACACTAGAAGGTTATGAAAGCAATGTCTTAGTACACTATGTCGACCATAGTTGTATGCACTTAATTGAAAGGTTGATGTAACCTAATTAAGTTGAGAGGATGATAAAAAGATATTTATACATGAGTGTTAATCATGTGGGGTATGTAATTGGGGTATGATCCTTAGTGAAGAGATCATGAAAACCCTAATCGAGAAAGTTAATGAACCTAACCCTAATTCAGGTCAATTCTGAGTGAAACCCTAATCTAGGGTAATAGTGTAACCCTAATCAAGGGTGATGACATAAATAACTCTAATTCAGAGTAATCTAAAGAATTATCCTATTGAGATGAATAGTAAACCCTAATTGTGGGTTATTGAATGAAAACCCTAATCTAGGGTGATATCATGTAAAACCCTAATTTAGGGTGATATGATGTGAAGCCCTGATGTTTTGATGTGATGTGGAATTCAAACCCAGGGTGATGCTATGAAATGCTATATGAAACCCTAATCTTGGGCAATATGGTGATAAACCATATCTCTGATCTGGGTGATGGGATAAGTATCCCCAATTGAAAAGAAATGGGAAACCCTAATCTGAGTAAGGGAATAGTGGTGTTACCCTTGAATACTGATGTTATATTTGTTTTGCATGGTGATGATATGTAATTGATGTAAGTGTTATCATCTGTGCTAACCATGCAGGTATCATGAGATGATGAACATAGCCAGGTATGAGCTATGATGCTTTATTTATTGAAAGTGTTCAATAGGCCTTGTGAGTCATTATATGCATTGTTACCTAGTAAGAGGTGACATGATGGGCTTGAAAGCCATGAGGCATGATTGTATAACAAGTTCCATGTTTACCTTGGTCAGATGACCTGAAGGTATTAGTTACCTGATAAAGTGGTGACAATGTTCAGTGATAAGCTAAGAGTTCGAATACCCATATTTTCAAAACATGATGAGATAGTGAGGGATGATAATTCCCAGAGCTGAGATAAGGGATTGAGATCCCAATGTTTATTAAGCTTTGAAAAGTACTTGATGGAAGTATTCCACATTATTTGTAGCATTTGTTATAATAATTTATGTTTGAAAACATGACTGATGCTAAAAGAATATGGTCGTGTACTAAATTAATCAAGTGAAATCTTATCATGTAGAGCCCTGACCGTAGATCCATCATCGTCAAAAGTTGGTGATGGTGAAATAGGTTTTCCTTCGGGAATTCCTAAGGAACACATATTTTTGAATATGTGGGGGTAATGGGCGCTAATATCTTATGCTCGGATGAAGGTATTGATGTGAGATAAGAAATAATTCTCTCAATCCTTCATTGTTTGTGTCAGAATGGATGTTTCACGAATCTCCCAATGATGATGAATGTCGAATCGACATGAGATAAACATTAAATCTCTCGATTGCTGATGAGAGTGCAGTTGCCTCTGTAACTCTGTAGTGAAGTTTCCAGTATACCCTAGAACACTATGTTGAGCACTTTACATAGTCCTGCTTGTAGTCTCACACTGACTGAGATGTGAGAGGTCATGGAATCTGGTTCTTCCTTTGACCTTGTATGGTACTGATTTTGACTTCACAGTGGTCGGTTGGAGGATGAGCGGTATACTTCATCTCCTCGGGGCATAAGTTTGTTTGTAAAATGTAATCACCCGTGTAGCATATTTGCTAAGGTCAAAATGCGAGAATCATCGGTTGATGTTACATTGCTTAGTATATCCTAGAAGAATAAATGATATACATGTTTCTTCAATATCTTATTGAATAGTGACATGCTGCTTTATCAAGTTATAGCCGAATTGATCTAAATAAGTATATTTCCCTAATTAGTTTAGATATTGATTTATCTGCAGCTGGATATATATGATTCCTCTACTCAGTTTATTTTTATTAAACTGTAATAATAATGTTTTTGGCAGAGAGTTATATCTCTCTTTGGGGAAATTTATACATTGTCTCACTCCCATAGGATCCAACATTTTTTAGGTGGACGCATACGAGGTAGAGGTAGAAATCCCGTAGTTAGGGAAGAGCAGCAGTAGCAGCAACAAGAACAACAGTAATACTACAGGTGGAATTACTGACTGATAAGTTCTGTATAGATAGTCCTATGTGTCGTCTATGTACTCTCAAGTCCTAGGAGTTAGTGCTTTTAATTATTTGATCTGAGATTTTGGCTTTAAGTCTCGAGGTTTTTATACTTCCTATGCACAACTAAGACAGAGCAGTCGATGCTAGCATTCCTCGAGAAGGGATGATACATGATATGTATATATGAACCATGATGTAAATGTATTACTTTGGTTCTGAATGGAAGAGTTTTCCTTTAAATGGATCTCTTGATAAATGATTTTGATTTTTAGCGATTTTCAGTAATCCGCTGTTAGTGTTTGCTTCCACATTAGTTATATCATTTGTTTTGAACGGTGTGTCACAATAACATTGGTAGAATGTCACAAAGTTGCATCTCTAGATAGAGAAACTACTTATATTCTAATTTAGACACACATTTGTTCAATATATGGAGTATCTAACGGACTTGCTGATAAATGTATGTACGAACAAGACGTACCAACATCAAGGAGCAAATGATAACATATCAGATGCCAACAGTACCCTGTATAAATTACAATCAGTAGTTTTACAATTACAAATGAGTTTATTACTAAAAGACTACAAAGATAAAGTATGCCTGATGATATGCCAACAGAGCTATAAATAAATTAAATTTACTTACTAGGAAGAATTATAAAAATGAGTCTGATGCTATTCTTCAATGATCCACCTTTGATATATCCCTTCTCATGCATTTTCTCAACCTAAAAATCACATCACAAAATCAATGCGCTTTTGGAAAACAATGTGCAATGTGATATTATTTTTTTGTTAAGAATTGATATTGGTAAATATATTCTACAAAAAAACTCATTAGAGAGGGACACAAAATAGTAAACTATAGAAAACAAGAGAAATCAAAACATAAATAGTCACACACAAATATGTGTCATTGTGAAATGATGTTAGATTGATATAACTGAAAGTTTGCAATAAATGTTTATGGATACATGTGAATGGTAGCACAGCTATCAAGGGCCTATAAGTACATAACACATTGCTATTCATGGTCCCTCTCAGTGCAAACTTGGTATCACAGAATAAATTGTGTGAACTATAACAAGTTTCCTACATAACTCTTCACAAGTGCCCTCATACAACTAGCCTAGAGTCCAAACACACTCAACCGAAGGAATAAATAGCCCTAGATACTGAGTAAGAGATATATATATCCGGTGTTACAACTCCACTCACATCCATGTCTATAAAACAATTGCAACACTAGAGTAAGACTATACAATAGTCTTAAATGCATCTAACATCTTAAAAAATTAAAGGAAGAAGATCGATATATCCAACATGCTTTTATGAACAAACAAAAAGAAGATAAAAATTGAGTGTCGATCTTGCACTAACAAGGCAATAATAAATAACCAAATACAAAATAGTAGGTCGGGATAAGAGGGCACAATGTAGGCAGCCGACTGAAGATATATAAATAAATTATGAACGGCATACACGATTAGCAATATAGCTAAAATCACAAAGAAATTAAAGTCAAAAGGAATAACAAGTGGAATAAAGAAAGAACAAGTTCGTAGTGGTTCCATTTAGGAACCTACAGTAGCACAAACTACA
This sequence comes from Alisma plantago-aquatica, assembly GCA_963693085.1. Lineage (NCBI taxonomy): Eukaryota > Viridiplantae > Streptophyta > Magnoliopsida > Alismatales > Alismataceae > Alisma > Alisma plantago-aquatica. Next base: position 566,289,271 of record OY856412.1, read on the forward strand.
ACGATTGAACTAGCAGTCTACGCATACATTATTTACAATTAGAACCTGACAATTCAACAAACCACTATACATAAACTGGGAGATTGAAAATATATCAAAACAATAACAGGGAGGCTGATGCTAGATTAACTTCAACAAAGAGATATCATGACAGTGATGGTACTATCAACCTCGGAGAAGAGAAACCAAATTCAAACGTGTAGGGTCTGTTTTATTGCAATATAGTTCTTGTGGAGTTGGGAATAAAATTTATATTATACGAGTCACTTATTTATGTTGATCATGATTGTTAGGCCTTGTTGGTGGCAATGATGGATAAATTTGTGTATATATGCTATCTAAATGAAATCACCAAAGAGAGAGAGAGGATGAGTTAAAATTAGAATAACACTTTAGTTAAAATTGAGTCTGGAAATTAAGAGAGACATTGTAAAAGGAAAAGTCAAGAAACTCAAATAGAATCTCAGAAGTCATAAGGTACATGAGGAAGAGGAAAAGGGGAGGAGCACACCGTATCAGTAATTGCAGTTTCGAGCCTGAAGCCTCCTTGTTAGTGCTATATCTTCCTTGGTTCCACCGACTACACCGTTGAACATTCTAAATTAGCAACTAGAAGCATAATGATTGAAACATTAGGCAAAACTTTAATTACTTTTCTAAATAAGAAAACATACAAAAGTAAACTTAGAACAAATATACTCACACAAGATGGCCATGTCAAAGGTAGGTGTGTAATTGATGCTGAAGTTCCTTCTGCTTGTGATCTCCAATGTTTGTATCATTTATCAATGATGATATTCCACATGTTCTCGATCATCATCACCAACTCTTAGTACTTGAAGATGCTCACCATGTTCACAATAGGCCCACTGCTCTTCTTCAACGGCTCAAACACCTCCCCAATCGTCATGTGCTTTCCCGTCTTATCTTGTGCGCCACACTAGCATTGAACCCCCACCACCGTTCCTAGGGTCAAGCGCCTAATTAGTTCCCACCCAACTGTAGAAGCTTCTGTGACCCATTCCCACTCATCCAACAACATCCTTTGCCGGTTGTGACTCCCTCCAGTCAGCTTCTCAAGAAATGCAACGATCCCCTTCATCATGGCCAAGATGTTGCTAGTAACAACTCTTCCTGCAGCTTCTCTCTGAGGTATGTGGTGTGTTCGTCAGTTGCTCTGTTGATGGTGTCCGGGAACATTTCTTGGTTTGCCAGCACCCCACTCAGCTAGTGTCATAGGACCACCACTGTGCTGCCCTTGAAGTTCCCATACGAAGCACATGACAGCGTGTCGTTCAGTAGGTCTGTGGTGTATTCGATTAACTCCTCAAGGATCCCCAACTCCGTCTTGGTTCTATTCTCCAGACCACAGACCACCGCTTTGATTCTGGATCTATTAGAAGGGGATGGGTGTCCTAAAAGGCATCACGACATTGTCTCCTTGGCAAAGAAAGAGATAAAAATAGCTGGATGAAAGATGCTTGTCCCTCCCTGCCATGAGTCTCCATCGAGCGACTATTGAAGCCACGAAAAAGTATTTTGCTGGACCAATAGCCGCCGTTTTGCCTCCCAAAAAAACCTAAAAGGCACGAAAATAAAGAGCGCCTAAAATTTGAAAATGGTGCTAGTAGCCCCCATTTTACACCATTTTTTTCAAATGTTTACGAAAAATGTAGTATTTTTTAATCGGTGAACATTACTTTGTATCTATTAGTTAACCTAAGACTCAACTACATTTATAAAAATGTAGTCTTTTTTAATCGGTGAAAAGGTGTGACAAATTGTACTTTATCACAACTCTCCCCCCATTTGAACAAAAATCGGATTAGACCACAGCTGTATGGGGACACTCCCCCCTACCCTACCAATTGGTGCTGCCGAAGCAGTTGGATGTGCTATCAAACGTATGAATGGATTAACCATAGTGGGTTTGATTGTGTAGACGTATGAATGGATTAACCATAGTGGGTTTGATTGTGTCTCTCTTTTCCGATTTTGTGTTTATGCTCCCAGACGTAGTAATGGATTTTTGGAATAGCATGAGTTGAATTTAGTCATGACTTGATTAGTCGAGTCCGCCACAAATAGGTCGGGTCAGGTTTGTAAAAACCCCGACGCGTTGCATACCAATCCACGCCTGTCAAAATGCAGTCGATCATATATATTTATTATTTAAAGAAGTGATCCAAAACTGTGCTTGTACGTCGTAACGAGCGTGGAGGGGAGTGATTAGGATGCATAAATGCACTTTTACGCACGTGCATATAGCATCGGTTATATGGTAATTTGCAGAATATAGTTTGGTGAAGTTAATAATAGACAATGCATTCTGGTGGCTGCTGTCGGGCAGGGCAGACTGCCCCGCATTGACCCACTAATAAATAGAATCGACGTGTAGCTAGTTAGTAGTATAGTATAATTAAAGCGGCCGGGGCGGGTAAGACACAGCATCTTTGTCTTGCGGTCTAGGTTTGTATTAATCATGTTTTCAATGGACTCCCGTCTTAATCGGTGTCCTTTTCCAAACTGCAGTTCGATTACTCAGGTACCCACTGTATGTGAGACACGCAGCAGGCGGAACCCGCAAACGGGGAGAATCTATCGTTGAAAGTTTGTTACGAGGTGCGTGTATTAGGATCTTGCGTGTTGGAAAGGGGATGCTATTGCTGCCCCCACATGCCTGAACCTGAAGGTCCAATAATTAGGCACCACTCTCTCTCTCTCTCTCTCTCTCCCTCTCCCCTTTCGTCTTCTTTCTCCCCCTAACCCTATCACAAGACATTTGCAGTTCATTCCTTTCCCAACTCTTCCTCTTCTCCGCCTCTCCGCCACCAGACCCGCCATCTCCACACACACCGCCCTACCAATGGCCGCAGATCCGAGTCCAAGCTCTACCTTGCTCCCCCTCCTCCTCCTTTCGTTGCTCCTACTCTCCCCAAACCCAAACCCTAACCCGAAACCTAGCCCTGTCACTTGCCGTTCATTCCTTTCCCAACTCTTCCTCTTCTCCGCCCCTTCGCCACCAGATCCGCCAGCTCCACCCACACCGTCCTACCAATGGCCGCAGATCCGAGTCCAAGCTTTACCTTCCTCCCCCTCCCCCCTCCTCCTCCTCCTTTCATTGCTCCTACTCTTCCCAAACTCTAGATCCTTCGCTTCGTCACTCCTATTCAGACTATCGGGACTACTTCCGACGATCCGTGCGCCCCTCCGTCACCAGACTCGCCATCCACCCACACTGCCCTGCCAGGGCGACCCGGAGCTAGCCTCCATCTCCTGCCGCGTCGCTGGGTAGACCGTCTCCGTCAAGGTCCCCTCGGGTAGCTCAAGCTCGGCAAGGCATCCTCTGACTTGATCGGGACCTTGGGCTCAAGGCAGTCAGCGTCACCGGAGGCTCAGTCACCAACGCCATATCCACCCCAGCGCAGCACAGGTCAGTTCCTCCGCCCTTCTGCCCCACCCTACTCTCCTGCGCCCACCAGGAGCTTCCGGCACCCACCGTGCGCATAATCTCCTCTTCCTTCTCGTCCACACCATGATGTTTGGTGTTGAGGTTACACGCGGTGGGAGGCTCTTTTTGGTGGGCAGTCGAAAAAATCCCAATAGGGGCCCCGTCGGGTAGTGGATCTCTCGAGCAAGAAAAGAAGGGAACTGGCCATCTAGGGGAAACAGGCTGACTTATGGTGACGCCGGATTAGGTGGGACCCAGTCTTGGACCTCTGGGGTGGTTGGTTTTGTATGTCTAATGCTGGATTACAGCACGACGTTGTTAATATGGGTAGATGATAAGTGCCTTAGAGCTCCAGGCATTAATTTCCTTATATCCAGATGTTTGAACTTTGGAGAACACCCCCCGTAAACGGTAAACCCTCCATAGTGAAGGTAGGGTGTTGTTTCATAGAATAGAAATCCATGTTGTTGCACTGAGAGGGACAGGGCATCATTGCAAGTCTATAAATATGGACATTGCCGTAGGCATTGTAACAGTATCCCTCCTTGACGCGCGGCCAATGGAGAATGAGCTAGACCTCACCCTGCGCCTGTCCTCTCCGGCTCCCCCCCAGGCCGCGCACCCACCCGCACCACCGCAAGCGCAAGCCATGGACCCTCCGCCACCGCTACCGCTTCATCCCATCCACCGTCAGTTCAGCCTGCTCTCCAGCCCATGCCCATCCACCGTCTTCCACCGCTACAAGTTCACCCTGTTCTTCAGCCCATGCCCATCCGCGCTCTTCCACCGCCGGTACCATTTCAGCCTGTTCTGCAGCCCATGCCCATCCGCTCTCTTCCACCGCCGGTACCAGTTCACCCTGTTCTTCAGCCCATCCACCCACCGCCGGCACCAGTTCACCCTGTTCTTCAGCCCATCCACCCCCCCGCCCGCACCAGTTCACCCTGTTCAGGGCACCCACCGCCCTCCACCCCCAGGACCAGCAGGCATTTACATATGCCGCTACTGCAACCGACCCTTCCGCTCCAGCCAGGCCCATAACGGGCATATGAAGTCTCACAGCCACAGGTACCGTGGGGGCGCTGCAGCTGTCCCACGTCCTCTTGTCATCGACCATGAGGAGGAGGTCGACCTTTGAGAGTGAGGTCGATTCCGAAGTTCACAGCAGCTCCGAAAACTGATAGTCAATTTGAGAACCAGTAACACTACCGTACAGAGAAAAATCTGCTGCTTAGCTAGTACGCTTCCTCCTCCGCGTCATGTCTCGCTCTGGTTCATTACAGAAGCTCCAAAGCCCACTAGTAAAAAACCTGTTTTCAGCTACTCTGTTTCTTGTAGCAGATTTCAAACTGACTAGGAGAAAACTTGTAGCCAACTGAAAGTCCGTGGCCATATTTTGGTAGCCATTGCCTTGGTAGCCAATCCAATTGTGCTACCTAAAAGTTTGTGGCCGTTTAGACCCTTGTAGCGAATTTCATCACATATCAGGTAATAAAAAATTAAACATTCGCTACCACAATGTATGTGGCCTAACAATAACACAGGACATATTATACACTCAACCTGACGTCCTTGATAAACTCACTATCTCAAGTCAAATAACCTGCTAATAACTTTGTTGTTGATCCATATGTACACAACATATTTTCAACTTTAGTTCTGGAGCAATCAACTGGAAAATCTCAACTGAAAGAATATGTATGCAACCCGATCCACTTGTACACAACATAAAAATTGCTGGTCATAAAATCATTTGAGCAAAACATTATATATTCCAAAAATTCTGGAGTACTAGACAGGAAGTGGCGGTTCCAAGAACTGATTTACAGCCATATATATTTTTAAACAGTACACTGGTCATTAGATTCTTTGACCAAACATCACAACCAACTTCTGTGGAGTTTTGACACAAAAAAATAGCAACTCCAATAAAGTAAGTACAACCATATGTTCTTGTACAATATAGACTGCTGATCGCAAAAGTTTTTAACCAAGACATCATATAACGACTTCTTTTCTAGAGTTCAGACAAAAACTTAGAACTCCACGAACATATTTACGGCCATACGTACTTTACACATGCAGCTGTTCCGAATGTTTTTGGGCAAACATTATACAAACAACTTCATATTTGGAGCAATTGACAAAATATGGCAACTCCAAGAACATGCGTACAAGCTCTCTACGTCATATCCTTCTCTCAAACCTGAATTTTATACATGAAACTAAACATATAAGAAAACTCATAGTTCATGATACATAACGTCTATTCTAAGACCAAGAATCATAAGATTAACTTGTTGAATTCAACACCAAATCATGTTGTAAAACATTTTCCTGAATCAATTAAGAAAGTAGAATAACATAAAGATTTGATACCAAAAGATGTGTAGACATTATTATATTACAACTTACTTGAACATATAAGCTGTATATAGTTCTAATTATAAAAAAATAATGTTAAAAAGACACCTCAATTATTAGAATTTTAAGAAAACAAGATGGCATCTTCAGCAATCAAAGGTGCCCTCCCCTCTTGACGATCCAATCCAGCAAAAGAGATAATATGTTATGGATAGACAAGTCCATCGAGATGTACGTTCATGGTTTTGTTTAATATCATCATTATAATGTAAAAGTACTTTGTTGGTAAGAAATATATATATTATCATTAAGGGTGAATGTAAGAAGCCATCCATCCCAGGAAAGAATGTCTCTCATACTTGGATAACACATTGCAGAGTCTAGGAACTGTCAATGAGTATGTAACAAATACGGTGGTCTTGGGGAAGACATGTTAGTTCGGAAAGGTGAGTGGGTAAATAAAAGAAACAACGCCCCTAAGTTCCTCCCAACAAAGGAGGTCTCAGTAGGATCTTCTTAACTTGAAGGTGGCAAGCATGGTCATTAAAGAGAAGTGTGAGACATTGAATTCATGAAAGAAATGTTTATTGACAAGATTATCCATAAGATTATTGCAATGAAATTTCCTAAAGCTAAGTATTGAGGAAATGCATGTGTTTGGAACTTTAATGAAGATGGAATCTTCTCTGTGAGTTCAACGTATAAATTAATGATGGATGACATCAATATTGATTCACCAGCATGACTAGTTGGTGGAATCTAGTGTGGAACACAAACATCCCACAACACAAAAGCAATTTATCTGAATGTTGATGTATGAGAGACTAATGACAAATTCATTGATATGCATGAGGAGAATGAGTATGGTTAGAAAATGTGGGCATAACGAGTGTGAGTTGGAATCTAGCCTTCATAATGAGAGACTACATCAAAACTAAGTTCAGTTTGACAATTCTTGATACTAAATGAAGTCAAACACTTCTTTGTTATCCATGTAATGGTTGCATGGATGGATTATAACTAACACTTTATGAAGCAAGTCCCTACACGGGGGACCCAGTTCATGACATCTTGTTTGAGGCTATGAAACTGTAGAAATGAAGCTACATTCTAGGAGAAAGTAGGGAGTTAGGTTGTATAGTAGGTGAATGCAAGGAGGAAGCTGATAACATTCATATTGCACTCGGATCAAAACCTTCATCTCCGGCCTTCAAGAAGGGTAGTACATAGCATGCATTGGAGAGAACCCCCAGGTAGTTGGGGATATATTGGCAAAACATCTACAGAATAATGTCCTGGAAAGAGAGCTGATGCCAGTGATGAGAGGGTGCAACACTTGGAAACTGTTAAGGAAGAAAGGTGCATCATGCTGGGTGATTCACTACGAGAAGTAGTCTTCACCACTACAACATCATAGTGTCCAGTCGTATACAAATCCCTAGTTGAAGGTAATAAAGAGATAGTTGAAGGTAATAAGGAAGAATTATCAGATTAATACACCAAGGGCAGAAAGCAAATGCATCAGCAAACAAGATTGCTAAAGAATTCTCAAGGATGGTTGAAGATCAAGTAATGTTTATTGTTTGTCCCGCTCAGGCACAAGATTTGATTTCAAAGGATGTGAGTAGTGCTCTTGTAGGTAGTAGTGGTAGAAGTAGTAATAGCAGTAATAGTCACAGTAGTAGCATACACAAAGTTTGATTGAAGTCTTGTGATAGAAAGGTGATATGTGAGTGTAGGTTGTATGGAAAGGGAAAAAAAACTTCCATCTCAAATTAGGGAGACTTGCTACTGGTATTTCATGAGCTATGGGCGTGTTGTCAATTAATAGATCCCATCTAAATGGAACTTGGCCATATATGATTGTCCTAAACAAACTTAATTGGTATTTTAATAGAAGACCTACAAATATGTCCAACCTACTAAAGTCTTCAAAACAAACAAATAGTTGAGATTATAAAGGATAGCCAACATGGTCCACATTGACCAACTCTCGTATTTCTTTTTGGTATATCAAACCATATGCAATGTGTTGTGTGCATGCACATAAAAGAAAGGTGTTAATTTTGGTTACACAAAAAAAGGATTACTTGCATACAACTCTAGCTTAATTTTTTTTCTAACTTTTAATTTTAAAATCATCATACACACAATGTGTGTACGCTAGATGTTTCTAGTTATATTTATATTTGTTTTTTCAACCTGAATAGATCAGTAAATGGAATTCAAATAACATACATCGTGTATTTTAAAATTTTCATTCCCATTATCATATCAAATGCAAATTATACCAAAAATAGTCTTGCAATGTGTCACTATTTCTCATGCCTTCCGTATTGCCATCAATGATTGTATTATCTAAGGGATATGTAGGATCTATAATGTCAACTTACAAATATATATACATATGTACTATTTAAAAGGATACATCATGCACATGTCTTCCATCTTTTAAGTTTGTGTCTTTTAGAAGAAAAGGATCTTACCCCTACGTTGATCATCTAACATGAAATTGAAAAGGGCATATCCTAATGTATGTCAATCTAAAAATACACATACCCAATAATTTAGAGTCATTTCAAGCTCACATTTCTCATGAACAACATAACAAGAATCATCTAGTCGTATACCATATGTATAAAGTTTGATTTTGCATTTTAGAAACTTGTATTGATGGAAAATTTATTTTTTAGAGAAAAAAAATGATTGTATTACTATCAATTAAAACTTAACACTAAATCCAAAAGAAGAAGTATTACCTCTACATAAGGACATATCCTCCACTTGCATCATCTCATGAAGGTTGCCTCTATTAGAAGAAAGACACCTCATTGCCAATTCACTCATCTATACCTATAATGAAAATCATTTTTATTATGTTTTTGATCATATATATGTTGTGAGTTAGACAAATAGTATATTACAAACAACACACAATTATTCAAAACCTACCTTCCTCATTGTCATCAAAGTTGGTATCATATAGCAGAGTTAATTGTTGATAAGGAGTTTGCAGTTTTGAACCTTTTATAGATAGGAAGATGTTTTAATGTGACTTTTTCCAATATATGCATAGTTAAAAAATATATAATTTCAAACAAGAAATCATGCCTCCTCTTCAAGACACATCTTTCACTGGTGATCTTTCTTGGAGGTTTCCTCATTTCGAAAGTAAAGTTGGAATTCCACTTCTATCTTGAACATTCATCATTGAGCACCATATGTATTTTTTTCCACAATGTTTAATTTCTTAATGTAATGACAACAAAAACAACACATTGCAAAAAATATGTTATCTAATGCCCACCTTCCTCATTCCATCCAAGTGAGTGTCACTGAGTGTCATAACCTATAAACATTTATGAGTTTATCATTTTGAACATTTCATAGATAGAGAATATAATCATAGAACTATCCCAATATTTTACGTTTGAAAATATATATTGAAAAAATAAACTACCTCCACAAGACACATATTTCACTAGTGGTCTTTCCTGGAGATTTCCTCTTTCTGAAGGTAAATGGGCATTTTACATCCATCTAGATATATCAATTTTTTCTTAAAGTCAATGTTACCTAGTGGCATGGTTCGTAAAGGTGAAGGAGTTTTTACTTCTGAACCTTTTATAGATAGAGTACATGATTGTTTGTCAATGCGCCCACCTAGGTGCACCTAGGCATCCTAGGCTCAACATAGGGCGTGCCTTAAACAATTTTCCTAGACCTTAAGATAGTTTAATTGGCCGCCTAAGACCTTATAGGCCCAAATTAAGTCACTTAAAGGCTACTTTGCAAAATTTAGGTCAACTTGGTCAAATTAGATCAAGTTGTCATTTTATGGTTGGAATAGGTCTGGTTTGGTCTAAATTTGAGTTAACTAGGTCTGGTTTGACAAAAAATGGCCAATTTTGGGGGAGTAGGTTTAATTTGGACAAATTAAGTCTTATCCAAAAGATTAGCTCTCATTTGGATCAATATAAGAAAAATAATGGGTAGTTAGGTTTGATTAGGTCATATTATGCAAAATTATGTTTGATTTAAGCTAAATCGAGTCAAGTTTGGGCATGTTAGGTCTAATATAGGGAGATTAGGTCTAATCTGGGGAGATTAGGTCTCATTTAGGTTAAAAGCGAGAACAATAGTTATGATTAAAATGTATTATCCAAAATTAGGCTTGATTTAGGCCAAATCATATCAAATTTGGGTAGATAAGGTATGATTGGGGAAAACAAGTCCGACTTCATTTGAAATTTTGGAAATGTTAGATTTAGTTGGGTCATGTTATGTAATTTAGGTTTGATTTTGGCTAAATTAGGTCAAACTTCGATCATGTTTGTTCAAATTAGGCGCGATCAAGTCTAGTTTAGGTTATGTGAAGCATGACATTTAGGGGTGTGATTTAGCCTGAATAATCTTACATTATGAATGTAAATATCTAAATTTCAACATCAACAAGTAAACATATAAGGAAAATATAGAAATTTCCATTTTAAATAGGCAGAGTAAATTAGTTTACAAAATATCCACTAGCTTGTGGGAGTTATACAATCTCCACAAGACAATCTGCCATAAAATTGTCTAGGTTCTTGTTTGTATAAGGGTACAAAGCCTATAGTGGTGAGTTTATGGTGTTCTCATTTTGCTTTGAGTGGTGAGTGTAATTTATAGGTTATTACTATCATAGGTCGTGCATATAATTGTAATGTAACTGTGAATTTGCTTTCATTCTCCAATATGCTTATTGTTCGCTTAATTTCCTTTAGTGCAAATATGAGGTTAATGATTTCTGAAAAATAAAAAAAAGTTGATTTCAATCAATGTTTGAAAGGGCCCCATTTTGAATTGTGGTTCTTTGCACACACAACCAACAAGCATGATAATGGCATATGTACATAATGCTAAATGCAAACTTTTTAAAGATTCTATACACAACTAACAAATCCATGTTATGTATTTTCACCCACACTCAACAAAATTAGCTTTTTGCTATTATATAAAGAAATATTAAAAATAAATCCAAAATAAAAATCAGTCAAATATAGTTCAATTTATATATCAAAATGATTATTATTTGTGAAGATAGAGATGGAAGTTTGGTTTCATAAACATTCAAACTTTAGAAATGTCTCAAGCATGAATTAAGAATGGCACAAAATTGACCCCGAAAGCCAAAAACCATATATAAACAATCTTTATATTTCAAAATCAAAGTTTACATCAAGGGTTCTAAACATTAAATGATGAAATGTAGACCATTGTGATATGAGATTAGATCAAAATATAGGAATTATATTAGAAAATGAAATATTTGAAACTACATTGGAGGTAAGATGAGACAAGAAAATAGAAATTGGTGGTAACTAGTAGGAAGAGTATGTTTACTATATTATATAAGAGACTCTTTTAACTTCAAAAAATAATCATGTTCAATTGCAACATAAAATTTCACAATCAATCAGCTTAGTTTCTAATCCTAATTCAATGTAGGATGACGGTTATCCATTTAAATTGTGTTTCGGTACTAAACAGAAGGATACATAACATTTCAAAAGTAATCCAATTAAAATGTACCGTTTCATTTTTCAAAAATAGAAATCTAGTGGAAGGTATGACAATATACAAGCATGGGTCCTAGGCTAACATAGTAGGTTCATTAATCCATGGCCGAGTCCATACGAGGATAGTATGGTAGAAAAAGAACTTAAGCATAACTCTCTCTACACATTAAAAGACAACAAGAATAAGATCAAGTTATTGTGTGTCACATTACCCAGTGTCATTACAAACCCAACTACAAATCCCAAATGCCAATCATAAGCCTAGTTTTGCTTCTTCTCTTAACTTTATTGTTGTACATCGTGCTGCAAAGAAAAATTTACTCAGATTTTTTTGTGTACTCAGATTGTAATCTTAAAAAGAGATTCAACAGTAAAAAAGAAATAAGGAATTTGTACAATCAATAAGATTTACTTTCTTATATGATTATATATTAATACATACATAAGGGAATACTTGTTTCGCCTCTTACTCATGATATCTTCAAATTACCATTTGAGTTTGGTATTAGCCGTAGTACTACAATCAGGCAGCCATTAGAGCGAAACAAAGCAGGAAGCATGTCTACTAGAAAGCCCAGACCGCCAGAATACACCAAACAATCTGAATTTTTGGGAGATGTATATTTTGATCAATTAATTTGTTACAAATAGAGGAGCCAACCCAGAATCCCAACTACCAAAAACTAAAAATGGACCCTCGTAATTGGTTGATACACAGACCGTAAAGCATCACATAGAGAAATTGCAAGTGGACTAGGGAAAATGCATAAGGTGTGCTCGGGCTTACCTTTTCTAGTTGGAAGATCTCTGCATTAATATGTCTAGGCATATGATGACTCTCAGTAGCAATGGATCGTCGGTCAACCTCTGCCAAATATGCAACAGGCTGCTTCCATAAGCTCTGCCTCTCCACAAAGTCGTTAAAGTTGGGCAGGAGCACGCGGTGAGTGATCACGGTCGGCTCTCTGTAGCGATGGATGTTGGTTGGCTTATGTACCTCCATCAACTAGACCTCTCTACGAGATCATTGGAGGTGGGGATCAAGATGGTGAGCGAGATATTGACCGGAGGAGCAGCATTCCAGAGTGGAACTGGGTAAATTATAAGGATGAAAAGGTTGGGAAGAGGTAGCGGAAGTAGGGATTAGGGGATCAGGGGAAGCGGAGCGGACGTTTCGAGAAAAGTGTTGCACTTCTAGCCGATTAAAAGGGGGTGGGAAAATTGTATCTCGCGCCCAATTAGTTTTCACAGCCCGCCTAAACGACTATGTAGCGAACTGGAAATAAGAATTTGATATTTTAAACTGGTAGCCGATAAGTTGCCGGGCCTGTAGCGCCTTGTTGGGCTTGTAGCGGAATGTGGGCCTTCTTCTAGTGGCCACAACTGGTTATTTGTATTTCTGCAAATGCCATGATATATGAAAAATCTTCCTTTATCAGCTTAACAGATGTAATCAAACACACTAAATTAACCTTGTAATCAGCTACCAATTATTCATATTCAGAAAACACATCATAATTCAAATGATAATTTCATATCAGCTCTTGTTTCTTGAGTAGATATCAATCAAATATGTAAACAGACTGTTTGGACACGATATATTTTTAACATCAAAATGGAGCACAAACCAACACTTCTACAACAAATAACTAGATAGCATGTGGCAAATTATCCATCAAACACAACTGCTCCAATAAGTATGAGGTCGTCATTCTTCTCCAAAAGATGGCAGCTTGTTAGGTGCATAATAAGTTGTCATTATTCTGCAAAAAGCGGCTGCCATTTAACCAGAGAAGAGCTCCTCATTTCTTCAAAATATTGTTGTTCCTTATTCATTTAAGAGGACTAATTCATCTTCCAAAAAGTTGTGCTCCTTAAGTAAATAAGAACAATTCATTCATCCTTCAAAATGTGCTTCTCCTTAGCTATATAAAAGCTTTCATTCAGCCTTGAAAGTGTGCTGCTCCCTAGCTACATAAAACCTCCCATTCAGCCTTCAAAAAAGTTGTTGCTCCTGGAATATCATTGCACAAAGTAAATACATTATGTCTGTTAGTCTTAAATGATAAAACTTAGTTCAACATAAATTTGTATTATTGGTCAACTTTGTTATAAGAGCTGACAATGTATACCTCCTTGTCATGGCAAGTTATTATGACCTAACACTCTTGTTGTAGTTCCCAATGCTCCATGCTATGAAGAAAATGTAACAAAATATTAGCTTTGTAGCCACTAAAACATACTAAACATATGATCACTTACATTCATAGACAAGCGTATAACTTCACAAGTGGATGGGTCATTAACTTCATCCTGAAAGAGTAAATGATACTTAATCTCTCTTTTATATGAAATATGGAAGATAATAATAATTTTTTTTATAAATAAGTTCATCTATAGAACTTATTGTTGTTTTTATGGTTAATTTTAAGATTTGCAATTTTGCATACTATTTGAGTCAATATAAAAGAAAACATTTTATTGTATAAGAATTGTAGCATTTTGTTTTGAGAACTTTCATGTAAAGTAATATGTACTAATACAAGAAAATTTTTCAATTTTAGTTGAGCACGTAAGCACTATATTTTAATGGGTTTAGTATTTCTCTCTTTTCTTTATTTTATTCAATATCAATAATGTTCACACATATTCATGATCCTTTTCTTGTAGTTGTGATTGTAAAGCTGCTTCCACAATTCAATTTGTTGCATTTACCACTTTTCTCTTCTTCAATGACCTCCTTGTAATGCCTCCACTAACTCCCCGCATGTATCTTCCATGATGAGATCCACAAGCTTCACTAAAAGTAAAATTCAAAAGCAATGGGTTCCTTGTATCTTCCACTCCCATTTCTCTACTTCTATGTACAACCTTTTCCTATAAGGCGATGATATAAACATATTTTGTAAATTTAACAACCAACAAACCAAGAGGATACTTACACAATATTCTTTCATATTCTCATCAAGGTACACTCCATTTTTCTTTTGGTGACTAGCAACAAAAGTTTGCAACAATGTGACACATTTTCCGTCCTTGCCTAAAAATGAAGCTTATAAAGTCATATAAACCTCTAAAATATCATAAGTTAACTAACAGAAACATATCATACAACTTGACATTGTTTCTACACAAATGTTATCGGTCCATATGTATGAGCTGCTTGCAGAGTACTGCAGTGTGTTTTATTTCTGCTTGCTTCCAACTACAAGTCAAATATTGGATTGGTGACACTTATAGTGCATACATGTATGTGAAAACCTAATAAAATGTATATTATATAGAAATATTTAGACATCTTACTCTTTTTTATTCTTACAAAAATCTATAAGAGAAACCCAATTTTTTTTAGGTACTCCATCATCTAATGACTCTAGTTGTTCACTTGTAGAAATATTGAGGTCCAATTTATGTTTCAATTTGCCATAGAAATCTCTTAGCTATTAATTAATGATTTTCCTGACATGTGTAACCTCATCATCATAGTAAGTGACTTTTATCCCATCCATATGGAAGAAATCAAAATCACGTTGTTGCATTATAAATACATACATACATACATATACATATACATACATATATATATATATATATATGTATATGTATATGTATATATGTATGTATTTATAATGCAACAACGTGATTTTGATTTCTTCCATATGGATGGGATAAAAGTCACTTACTATGATGATGAGGTTACACATGTCAGGAAAATCATTAATTAATATATATATATATATATATATAGTAAATTCCAATTGATATGAAAATGGGCAACTTTTACTTACATGAACATTCACCATCACTCTCTCAATGCTTGACTCATGTTCTCTCCCCCATGCCTTATGTATGGAAATAAGTAGTAATTGTGTGGCATAATGCCTAAGAAGTTGCTTAAACTACACCTTCCTTTACCCACCACTCTTCCATCCTCAAGAAGATTACATGTATGCTTCTTACCATTCAGTGGAGCCACAACCTTCAAGCTAATTCTTCCTCTCGTGCGTCGCTTATTCATATGAAACATACTCCCATCTACATTGCATCATACCATAAAAATAGTATCGGATAGAAGTACTATTGTTGTAACAACACAACCAAATTCATCTATTAACATAAATCTATCTCAACTATAAGAAAAGAGAAAGTAAATACATGTTACATTTCGTCTGACTTGTCCATGTTCATTCGCTAGAAGATATGTCAATGAAGTGAAGAATACAAAGGCTAAAATTTGTGGAATATAATATTCAAAAATATAATTTGAAATGAAACTACCTCTTATAGGGAGACTATCATTCTCATGAGAGTTAGGCACATGAGATCCTTCTTGTCCAATGACTATAAAAAATATAAATGAAGTCGAGAACATGAGTGTAGATCATCCTCTAGGAGATAAATAAATTAAAACATAGGTTTGATCCTCGAGTAGATCAACCTCTATAATTGAATTCGAGAACATAAATCCATCTCTCTATAAGAAAGAAGAAAATAGTATATATTTTAATGCATGATGCTCATACATCCTCCGGAGGGTGTAATCATACTCCATAGAGTTTGTCTTATAGATCCTCCCACTTGTCCTTGTTAATTCACTAGAATATGTGTCAATTGAGTGAAGAATATAAAGGCTGAAATTTTATGGAACACAATATACAAAAATATAATTTGCAACAAAATGACCTCTTATATGGAGGCTATCATTCTTAAGATAATTAGACACAAGTTCTTGGCCTAGTCCAATAACTATAACAAGTATAAATGTCAATAAAATGAATGTAGATCATCTTATAGGAGGGTAACAAATAAAAACATAAATATCATCCTCTAGTAGATCATCCCCTATAAATGAAGTCAAGGACATAAATCCATCTCTCTATAAGAAAGGAAAAAATAGTATATATTTTAATATATGATACTCATACCTCCTTCAGAGGGTGTACCATAATCCATAGAACTATACCTTACAAATCCTCCCACTTATCCTTTTTCATTCACTGGAAGATATGTCAATGGAGTGAAAACTATAATGGATGAAATTTTATGGAAATAGAATATACAAAAATAGAATTTGAAATGAAACTTCCTCTTGTAGGGAGGCTATCATTCTCAAGAGAGTTACACACGAGAGCTCGGCCTTGTTCAATGACTATAATAAGTATAAACGAAGTAAAGAACATGAATGTAGATCATCCTCTAAGAGGGTAACAAATTAAGACATAAAATTCAACCCCTAGTAGATCATCCTCTATAAATGAAGTCAAGAACATAAATCCATCTCTCTATAAAAAAGGAAAAAAAGTATACATTTTAGTATATGATGCTCATACCTCCTCTAGGGGGTGTACCATAATCCATAGAGTTATGTCTTACAAATCCTCCCACTTGACCTTGTTCATTCACTAGAAGATATGTCAACGGAGTGAAGAATATGAAGGATGAAATTTTATGGAACAAAATATACAAATATATAGTTTGAAATGAAACTACCTATTTTAGGGCAGCTATCATTCTCAAGAGAGTTATACTCATGAGCTCGGCCTTGTTCAATGACTATAATAAGTATAAATAAAGTTAATAACATGAATGTAGATCATCCTCTAGGAGGGTAACAAATAAAATATAAATTTCATCCTCTAGTAGATCATCCTCTATAAATGGAGTCAAGAATTGTAAGTCCATCTATTTATAAGAAAGGAGAAAATAGTATATATTTTAATGTATGATGCTCATACCTCCTCCATATGGTGTACCATACTCCATCGAGTTATGCCTTACAAATCCTCCCACTTGTGCTTGTTCATTCACTAGAAGATATGTCAATGGAGTAAAGAATACAAAGATTGAAATTTGTAGAACAAAATATATAAATATATAATTTGAAATGAAACTACCTTTTGTAGGGGGGCTATCATTCTCAAGAGAGTTAGTCATAGGATCTCAGCCTTGTCCAATGACTATGATAAGTATAAATGAAGTAAAAAACGTGAATGTAGATCATCCTCTAGGAGGGTATCAAATTAAGACATAAACTTCATCCCCTAGTAGATCATCCCCTGTAAATGAAGTCAAGAATATAAATCCATCTCTCTTTAAGAAAGGAAAAATAGTACAAATTTTAGTATATAATGCTCATACCTCATCCAGAGGGTGTACCATGATCCATAGAGTTATAAATTACAAATCCTCCCACTTTCCCTTGTTCATTCACTAGAATATATGTCAATGGAGTGAAGAATATAAAGGCTAAAATTTTATGGAACAAAATATACAAAATATAGTTTGAAATAAAACTACCTCTTGTAGGGAGGCTATCATTCTCAAGATAGTTATGCACAAGAGCTTGGCCTTGTTCAATGGCAATAATAAGTGTAAATGAAGTCAATAAGATGAATGTAATCATCCTCTAGGAGGTTAACAAATTAAGACATAAATCCATCCCCTAGTAGATCATCCTCTATGAATGAAGTCAAGAACAAAAATCCATCTCTCTATAAGAAAGGAGAAATAGTATAAATTTTAGTATGTGATGATCATACCTCCTCCATAGGGTGTAGCATAATCCATATATTTATGCCCTACAAATCCTCCCGCTTGCTCTTGTTCATTCACTAGAAGATATGTCAATGGGGTGAAGAATATAAAGGCTGAAGTTTTATGGAACAAAATATAAAAAATATAGTTTGAAATGAAACTACCTCTTGTAGGGAGGTTATCATTCTCAAGAAGTTAGGTACAAGAGCTCGGCCTTGTCTAATAACTATAATAAGTATAAATGAGTCAAGGAAATGAGTGTAGATCATCCTCTAGAAGGGCAACAAATAAAATATAATTACATCATCTATAAATGAAGTCAAGTATAATGTTACCTTCTCCTATGCAGTCATACAATACATAGTAGGAGGGATAACACTTTTTTCATTTTTAGACTTCTTTATCCACAAAGATTTTCGAATTTTAAACCTATCCAAGTCTATACAAGCATTAATATTTTCTTAGCTTTCTCCATCTTTATGAAACAACCAACTCAATATACTAGCACACATATTCTTCTCGACACGCATTACATCCAAACTATGGCAAATTAGTAGTGTTATCCAATATGACAACTAAAAAATATAATTTTCTTATTCCAACCAGGTGGAAATCCTTGTTTGACTCTTAGTGTAGAAGATGTTTCTTTCCAAAATACAAAATTATCAAAGTCATTCCACAATTCAATAATTTCATGACTAGAAAGAGATTTTGGGGCAAGATCAAGTTCACAAGTCCCATCAAAATGTTGTTCATCATATTTCCATGGGTGATCAACTGGGAGAAATCAGTGATGCCTCGTCTTTGCCATTTTATGACTAAATGGTAATTGGTAGGGATGGGCATGGTGAAGGGTGTGGTTTGGTTTCACACCGTTGAACTAAACCAAACCGACCAGTTTGGTTTGGTTTTATAGGGGTGAATGGTGTGGTTTGGTTCCATTTTTTTTCAAAATATTAAACAACAGTTTGGTTCAATTCAAGGGTGTATTTTAACCAAACCAAACTGAACCAATACATATATCTATATACGGTTAATATATATAGTTATGTTGTGAAGGTAACTTATATAAAATAAATGTTATGACGATGGATAAATTTTTATATGTTAATGTGTACAATTAATCTAAAATATATGAAAGTTAGGCTTACAAAATCTTAGACTATGTGGTATAAAACATACTTATTTTGAGTTAGTTAGACGTTATCTACTTGTGGTGTACATATGTGTTCATATATTGAAACATTTTAACAACATTATTTTAATCTGAAGTGTGTTCATCATGTTAAATGCATTGATTAAGATGAGAAAAAGATTGATCTTTTTGTAAAAAACTTAATATAAAGCTTTATAGTTTCTCTTATACTAGTTTGAAACCAAACGAAACCAAACCAGACCACAAATTAATAGTTCATTCTGGTTTGGTTTTGAACAATTAACAGTTCGGTTGAATTTGAAAATTTTACAGACTAATATGTATGGTTTGATTTGTGGGTATAGTTGTAAACCAAACCAAACCCAACTATGCACACTGCTAGTAAATGGATAGAAGCAATGTTAATATGACATTTTGGACAAACATATGTACCACTCATTTTTTGACCTGACAACATTCTATATGCGGCATGATTACTAATAGTGCCTAAAGAGCAGCACACATTTTAGACATCTCAACTTTCTCAACATCATACATTGGTACACCTTTTTCCCATAACAACTTTAGTTCTTCAATCTAGGGTTCTAGATAAACATAAATATTATTTCTTGGAGATTTTGGCCCATTGATCAAAAGTGGCATCATGAAATATGACTGTTTCATTATTAACCAAGGAGGTTGGTTGTAGTTCAAGATGATAATGGGCCAAACACTATGGCTCACACCGTATGACATATTGAATGGACTGAATCTATCAGTAGATGATGCAAGTCTCAAATTGCGAGGTTCACTACTAAAATCCAAATATTTTTTTATCAAAATCCCTCTAAAGTTCTAAATATCTTGGATGACTCATGTTACCTTCAGAAGGGTTTGAAGTAGTATGATGGCATGTCATTAAGTGTGATGTTTTAGTAGATTAAACATCATTTCCATCCGAGGAATAATTGAAAGATAGTAACAAACCTTTGTAGGTCTTTTTGACTTCTTTCTATAATTATTTGTAGCTTTCCATCTAGATTTCTTACACCTTAAGCATTCATCTAGGTCAACATTATGGCCTCTATACAACATGCAATCATTTGGACATGCATGTATCACTTCCTCGGTTAAGCCTAAAGCAAACATCAACTTGTTCATTTGATACCAAGGTTTTGGAACATTATTGCCTATTGGAAGAACCTTACATAGTAACTTAAGAAGATCCGCAATTGATTTGTTCGTCCAATGATTATCACACTTTACATCAAAAAGCATGGAAACAAAATAGAAAGTTGAGTAATGGCAACCATCATATAGTGGTGTGTTATCTTTCTTTAGAACTTCATTAAACTTCTCATATTCGTGATCATGAGTTGAGAATGAATTATCAAATGAAGAAAAATTTGTTTCAATATTCACATCATTCATCTTTGCATCATTAATCATGTCATCTATAATATTGTTTGAAGGATTTGTTCAAACTCTAGAATGCCTAACAGAATGTGACATTTCAGCATGGTAAGTCCATATAGTGTATCTGGAGAAAAATCCATTGTATACCAAATGTTCTCTAATAAGATTATCTTGCTTCACAAACTTGTTTTCACACTTCATGCAAGGATAAATCATCTCTTTCTTGAACATTGCCCAAAACATATTGTAAAAAGTAATTTATCCTTTGAAGAAAGTCATTATCTCTACAATGATCATATCTTGTCTTTCGCTTGTACATCTAACTTCTACCCCTGAAATAATGGTCACCCATAGAGTAATAGCCTTAAAATTTATAATTACATTAAGTTTTGGCAAAATACTATGAACATCATCCAATAGAAATCATTTGAATGTAGATAAAAGAAATTCAGATTCAAAGAATAGTCATTGTGTATAATAGAGGGGGGAAATCACCAAGCACTAAATGAGCATTTCCCAAAAGAAAATGACAAAAATGATGATTATATTGAATATGTCATTTAAAGTTTATATATATGATTTACTAAAGTATTATGAAAACAATTTAATGTCCCATGTAGGATTTTATTTATCATTGCATAGTAAAATCTCATCCAAATATATTATGAACTAAAAACACGTGAACTGGGTTTAATCAAATAAGAAATAAAAACAATGTAGAAAAAAATAGGAATGATACCCATGATTAGATGAGAGATTCATTTTAATTGGCAAACATAAAATAGTGAAACCAAACCACATTAGTATCAAGAAATTAAATAACTAACAAAGGTAGCTCTATGGTATGCTTTTTGAAATATAAATGATCAAAAGAAACTTGCAACATGATATATTATCTGTCCCTCAAGGACCTAGAAATTTATTAAAGACATTCACATGAGAATTAACTCTTAGACATGTTGAGATTTTTATTCCAATAAAATGGCATCACAACAAGAAATATCATTTTTCTATTTGACATATGGTAAGGACTGCAAAATATTAGAATGCCTCATGTCTTTCACCTCAAATAAATTACAAGCCTTTTTTATAGCTTAGATTTTGCAAAAAAAAAGTTGTGAAGAAGAATGTAGATCCCCAGAGAATGTGGTTCAGAAATGTAGGAACAAAAATAACCCCAACATAAGCGGTCTATCACAAGGAGTTTTATTATTTATACATATGAACAAGTACACTAGACATATTGTTCAAGACTAACATTTTTCTACATAGATATTATTTCCATCAGGGATAGTCATAATTAATAAGGAGAAAATTAGAATATGAGACTCCTATTTTGAGATCTATACATTGACTTAATGTATGTCATGTTATCTAAACATATGTTTTATACCCAAAAATATAATACCTTCCGAGAGAAAGATGATGTTGTAATGAAAAGGCAGGTAGGCAAGTGAGCAGGGGTATGAAATCAGAAGTGACATGCCCCTATAAACAAGACTGAGGGAACGATCAACTAAAGCTATTGCTTATTACTGAATGATGTGAATGCAGTTGATGTAGAAGCATTGTTGAAGTGTAAGAGTGCTTGTCTTCTTTGTCGTAGCTTGAATCTGATAATGGAGTTAACATGGAAGGAGGGATGGGGTGAGCTTTTCTTAGGTTAGCGGTAAGATGAACAATATACTGACATGGGTTTTGCTCAAAGTATGTTGTCAAGGCCTTGTCTATGACGATCCTGCTGGATGCATGTGAGGGAAGCAATTGGAAGGGAGGGAGAGGCATGGTTTCTGCACAGGTATGGAACCCCAACTTTAATTTGTCACCAACCTAGCACAGGGAACAACCAAAGAAGCCTTTTTTCTTGGGAGAATAGCACATTGAACTCAGTCGTGGTCGTCGTCTCTGATTTCTTTCATACAACACTACCACATAGTCACCCTCTAGTTGCTAACACAACGACGTGACAATGTAGCTCTGTGTAGTTGGGTGATTTCTTTTACTTGGCTAAGCAGGAGAGTCTTACTCCAATCTGACAACATAGCGACGGGTGGGTCATGAGCATAGATTTGATCACTAGGGCACACATCGGAAGAGAGAAGTGAAGTGGGGGTGTGGGGTCTCACAGAACAGGAGCAATCCAAGTAGAAAAACAAAAGTAGATGGGAATCGAGGCCAAATTACAAAAATATAGTCCTTAGTACCGAGTAGCTTTGAAATTTTTTGATTGTAGTCCAATTTTTTAAAAACATTTTAAACTATATAATTACATTAGACTATAGGGGCTTGTTTCGTAGTGGTTCCTTATGTTAGAAAGAGATAAAAGGACCGATTAACGTTGTTATCATACTTGCATGTGTTACATGGTAGTGGCTAAAAGCCTACATAAGGAATTCAAAAGTCCCAAGGTTCAAGGATCAAGGTGGCTCTCACTCAGTTTGACCAAGATGTTGGCTGGAAAGAGAGAGACTAGCCTGTGATCTATTTTTTGGTGCACGAGATGATTTTAAGTAGAGTTTCTACTAGGTCTGGTTTAATCTATCCCCATTATATGTATGTTATAGAAGAATGGTTTAAAGACTTCGTTCTATGTTGAATCAAGTGTTATGAAATTTATTCTTAGTCGTACTACTTGTACCATGTTGTGCTACTTAATGTGATTGCCTTTTTAATATTATTTTCCACTCTTTCCACCGTATGTTCTGAGATGATGTTGTGTTTATATTCTAGTTATGATAAGCTTGGAGTACCGAAGATCATACCTGACACATCATTCATGGGAAAATGGAGTCACAAAATAGATGCAGTTATCATCCCTCATGGGCATGAGGATCACACTGGTGCGTTGCCATGTGTAAACTTCTATTTCCACTACTTGATTTTTCTTTCATATTCCTATTTATTATATTCATTTTAATTATTTTTTTGGATACTTTCTCCTCGGTAAAGATCACAGACACTTACACATCTCCATGTTGTCAGATCGCCCACTTGGATACCCGAATGCTATGCTTACAAGATATATTTGTAGAGGTACAAACACGTGAACAAAAAACACAAGTATTTATTATTGTTCAATTTAATTTGTGATTTTTTGAGCATTATATTATTATTAGAAATTATTCAAAATATTGAATCCTTTGGTCAGGAAGACATGGATTTACCTAACTATGGTACTTTCTATGAATACATTATGCTATATTATATTAATATATTTATAAAATTATTCAAAATTGAAGCCTTTTGTACAAGGTCGTATAGACTTCCAGGTGACCAGGCATTCTATATGGATGCCCAGGCATCCTTGGTGTGTAGGCAGAGGCCCAAACATTTCCAAACATATATATATATAATTTTAATATATATTAATATATATATATAGATATCTAATTTGTATATATAATAGAAATAGTACATTCAAAAACCTAAATTTGTAGTACTTTTTACGAGATATTTGTCATTTTTCTTTATTGGGTTTTGTAAAGTTGATTTGAGTTAATCACAAATTGATTACTCATAAATCAGAAATGTTAACTATATTCATATTTCTATTCATGAGGCAGTACATTCACAAATTAAAATAATACATTAATACTAATCAGTAGATAAATAAATAAAAACAATAGATAATAAATACAAATCTGTAGGTAAGTAAATATTAAGCAGTAGATAAATAAATACGAATTAGTAGATAAGTAAATACAAATTAGTAGATAAAAAAGTTCAAAACATTAGATAAGTAAATACAAATCAGTACATAAATAAATACAACTCATTAGATAAGTAAATACAAATTAGTAGATATAAAAAATTCAAAGTGTTAGATAAGTAAAATCAAAACATTAGAAAAATCAATACTAATCAGTAGATAAACAAATACAAAGCATTAGATAAAAAAGTACAACTCAGTTGATAAACAAATATAAATTAGTAGATGATTAAATAATTTTAGAAAGTAGATGAACAAAGACAAAGTCCTAAATTTAAATATGTGATGAATAAAAAATTAGTAGATGAACAAATCAATAGATAAGTAAATACAAATCAATACATAAGTAAATACAAATCAGTAGACAAGTATAAATCAGTAGATACATAATTACAAATTAGTAGATACATAAATACAAATCAGTAGATAAGTAAATTCAAATTACTAGACAAGTAAATACAAATTAGTAGATAAGTAAATACAAATTAGTATATAAGTAAATACAAATCAGTATATACATAAATACAAATCAGTATATACATAAATTTAAATTAGTAGATAAGTAAAAACATATTAGTAAATAAGTAAATACAAATCAGTAGATATGTAAATACAAATTAGTAGATAAGTAAATACAAATCATTAGATAAATAAATACTAATCAGTTGATAGAAATCAGTACAATTAAAATCTGAATTACATATATTACTCTTGGGCGCCCAGATTGCGGCAGGGTTTTGGCCGCTTGGGCTGTCGAGGCATCTGCATGTACATCACAACTTTTGTAGTTAAAAATTTAATTCAATTATTTATTTGAAATAAAAAATTTAAAATTCCAAAATATCCCTTTCCACCCAAACTTACTGGAATCAATATGTTCACTAACTAACATGTATTTTTGTATAGTAGCAATTCAACTTGAACAATTATTTTTTTTATCCAACTTAGTCATTGAATGATTTTAATTATTTGTACCGAAGGCTTAAATCATAAAATTAGTGACAAACATGTGATGTTGCACCTAGACACTTTATATTTTAGTATGAATTTATTTGAGAACTGCTATCATTGTTATGCCAATTTATTTTCTTGTAAAAACAAATTATCCTGCACTAATTGACCCATCACCACCGGCATGCAAATATATACTGCATTCAACCTTTATTTAAAGATGCATAATTCTCTGAGGCATGGAAGAAAGTTTATTCTTTTTTTAAAAAACCTCAAAATGATTTTGTGACAGTAAAAGTGTTTGTCGTAGAATTGAACAAACATTTAAAGGTTGTTGTAGGACTTTGACTTTATGTCAACTTTGTTAGGTGTGGAAGTAAAAGTTTTTAGAAACTTTCATGAAGTTTTGAACAGGTTTAGACACAAGCTCTGACAAACTTAAATGTCATTTTTTTTAAAATGATGTGAATTAGAAGGAAGATTTGATTGGAAACTTCTAATTATATTTTATGCATATCTTATATATGTTAATTTAACATAAAAACACGATTCAACACTATCAAGTCCTAGTAGGTTGATAATGTAACATGTTGTTTGCAATGGTCAATGTGTGCGATACATATTTAAAAAAAATGGCCATTCTATTTATCATGTGGTCTGCGGTCAAACCTAGAATCTCTCACTCGCAAACCAAGTTTCTAACCATCTGGGTGTCCTCTCTTGGACACATATACAAATACAATTAACAATATGTATCTCATACAATATATAATCAAATAGTAGTTACGCCCGTCTCTAAGAAAGAGTGGAAACAACAAATATCACAATTGATATTAGAAGTTGTGAAGAGGGTTGGAGGCAACACTTAAGCTTTGTATGACCTTTAGGATACTACTTCGGATCAATGTCTGGGTAGTGTCAATTTTGCCCAACTTCGTCGACTTCAAGAAAATTTGAACAAATTCAAAACTGTTGCGAAGAAAATACAAATAAAAAGTCAACTTCATTGACAACAATGAAACTTCACCCAAAGGTTTGGATGAGGCTAAAGTATATGGTATTTGACTTCACCTATGGTCAAAATATGATTTTTTTTAAAAATTTGTCAAACTTCGTCAAAGTTATGCTCCATGATTTAAACTGAATTAATTTTCTTCACATAAATTTGTGAGATTTTGTAGACATGGATACAGTTGCTGAATAAAAAAATTGCTACACTATCCACATCTCCAATTAGCCATGATTTCATTTAGCTAGATAATTCATCTTCAACAAATTCTACATTATAGTCTGTAGCTTCAAATAATGATACATACACGTGTCGTGACCTAAATTTTTGTTGAAATCTGCATATTACTTATTTTGTTGGAAATTCCTTAAGTCATGTGTATTTCAAGATTTAAAAGTGTAGACGAGTAAAGGTAATAAGCTTAAAACATAGAACTTGTCTAGTAAATGCTCGTGCTTTGTACATGACTCTTATATATAAATTACAAAAATTAAACTAATTAGAAATAATTTTTACATATTAAAGTGGTATTATGTTATATTATTCAAAAACACTGGTGTAGAGCATATATGATGTCCAATTACACTATCAGATTGCAATACACGATGATCTAGAATTATTCATTAGATTTGTATTGTGTATTCTTTTAAGTTAGACTACCAGTTAATTTTATATAGTTTAATCAATTTTTTTGTCATCTTTTTAGCTGATATATTTTCAGTTCATATTCTAAAGTTTAAGTATTTCATTTTTTCATTCTATGTGATCTTACTTTTAGGAGATAATTTGTTTGTCTCATATTAGTCACGACAAAATGATTTGAATTTGTTTTTATCTATTGGGAACCTCATTGTTATCAATATCAAATCATATTATGTCACAAGCTAAGGGTAATCAATCTATTTAATTTCAAGTATGATTATCACTTTTATTGAACTTCATATATTATTCTGAGAATAATGTCCAAACCTTTATTTTTATAATCATAATAGTAAGAATACTCGAAAGGGATTAAAATATGTATAAAGGCAATATCAAGTATATAATGTCTTGGATGTGGTTGAGGTTAAATGCAACCTACCTATCATAAGTAATCTAACAACTTTAACTTTGTATCTTTGTTTGGATTTTTCAATTGATTGATTCTTTTCTTGATTCATGAATATACCTTGACCATTATTGGCATTTCTTGTAATATTAGAGGTTGCCATCCTGAAGGGGTATAATAAAAGATATGCAAACTAAAATATATTCATAACCTTTTTGTTCATATCTTTTTCTTTCTTTACTAAATAAGTCAAACTCAACACTTGTTAATAGTGGTACTTTTAGAGACAAATGCAATGAGACATAACTTGGAATGTGGTAAGTTTTTCAATGGATCATGAGAAATACCTATTTGGTTTTATTTAACATTGTCTAACTTTCATACTGAAGATCATATAGTAAGTTTAAAAAAATAAATGAAGAAATAATTACTTAATGTTACAGTCACTTATTAGAGTGTCCTCTTATGATTAATGTTGATACAATGGTTTCATAACTCTAAATACTATATTTGCCTTTGAATATCTTCCGTATGATATCCACATATTACAAAGAATAACCTTTGAATTTTTAAACCTCCAAAGAAAAAATATTACACAAACTATATCAAAATATATTTTAAAATAAAGTGTACTTAATCTAAATTTTTTTGTTCTTTAATTCTTCAACAAACAAGGGTTCCAGTCTAATTGATTTTTGGGCTCAACTTTTGTAAAAATCATTTCATATTGTGCATTTACTGGGTCAATTATATAGATACCTAGTAATTCTTGATAGTATTTTTTTTACTTATAGAATGGATAATATTGTAACCTAGAAAAGGATGGAAGTGAGATATTAGCCTCGTCTTTGAACGCCATTTCCAATTCCCCAAAGGTTGCATATATGTTGTCATTCTATACAATTTATATATTTATAATTGTTACATATGTGCTTGTTATTGTATATTTCAATATCAAGTACATTCAATATCTTGTTTTACCTCAATAATCCTTGTTTCCATATTTAAAGATACAATTTCACTTCATATTATAGTTTCATAGTATAGTATTCAATATTTTGACTACCTTGAATTGTATTTGTATTTTTCACTGTTATAAAGTTGCAAAAATAAGTTTATGTTGCATCTTTATCAATATTTAGCTTTCTAGAATAATCCTAGTTAATAGTTATAATGGAAAATGTTAATTTAACATAGATCATATAAAATTGATAGTAAAAGCTTCAAAAGCATATAATGAATATCATCATTATTGATCAATAATACAATGGTATGGGTGAATGTGTCTAAATCAATAGCCAAGTTACGTCATGAACCCATTGTATAGAAATAAATTGAATAATAATAGATAGAAAGAAATTGAATAATAATAACTTTCTCTATAATGGGAACTCTGATCGATCTGGCTTTAATACTTTTTATATATTTATTTAATGTCCTGATTCAGAATTTTCTGTATCCAAGTCTAAATTTTAATAAATGTTTCAAGAGTTTAATAAAATAAATAGTATATTTACTTTGTTGGTAGTAGAAAGTTTTCCATATTTAAAGTACATTTATAGGGTTTCTACATAATTATGCAATCTATATTGGTGTAAGAAAAATAGTTTTATCACAAGCATCTATATGTAGTTATATAACGTTACATGATGTTCATTTAAATAGACACATGTCACTTTAAAAAAGTATGATGTTTTTATAATTGGAAGACAAAAGAGAGGTCATATTGAGGTACGTGCATTGTATTCAGTAAGAATGAATGACTACATACTCTAGGACTTGTGGCATAGTATCACCCTCTCTTTTATGATTGTTACTGTGGGTATAGCTACTATATTTAAAAAGGAAAACCATATATCTAAATCTTACATAGGTGCATGTAGAGTCTAAATATTAACATCCTCCACCTTGTGTGTCCAGTTAGGACAATAACTATTGCAAATGAAATTTTGTATAAAATAACTAAATCCAATACCAATAATATGCAATGAAATAAACTATATGCTTATTACATCATCACAATTATACTAAGTTGAACACAATGAGTGGTCACTATTCTTATTATCTATACTGTATAACAATAATAAAAATCGTATACATCCTTACATTACAATGCATGATTTATTGGTTTGAATATAATTTTGTTTCTTTTACAGTGGAAAATGTATGACACATTAAACACAAAAGATGTTACACATGCATTTTCATGAATATATTTCAATTTATTCTAGTTAGTATAGATTTTACCAAAATTATGAAGACGTTGTAAGTGCATTGCGTATTTTGTTATATGTTATCCACATCCGCAAAGTCTCCATGACAAGGGAGCTTTGTGGTCATGTGTCAACACAAAACGAATAAGTTGCATAATGTAGTACAATTTAACATTTTCATAGTTTGATGATCACGTATTCTTTAAAATCAAAGCAAGCGATATGTGAACGATCTTATAAATTAGTTAATTATTTAAATGTGTTACCAATTGAATGATGTATCTATTGTGCTAATATGCATTCCTATATATGTTTTATAAATATCAATTTTCAGTTTATTTGAATTTGATTTTAATTTACAAAATAACATATACCAAATATAATACAAAAAAATTGGTTGATCTGGTTCAAAATAGTCCGATTAAGTGATTTATTCAAGATTTGTACTTGTAAATCACTCAAAAACCAATTTTGTAATGTCATGAATAAATTATTTGCAACATTTTAAATAACCAAATATTATTAAGTGGAAAAAACAACACAGATACATGATGATTGGTGTTTTCAAAATTGCTACAATATTAACGTAATAAGGTTCCAATGATAAGTTTCTTCTACTTTGACAACTTGTTGGATGAAAAATAAAATTTATTATAAAAGATGGTAAATTTCAACATTAATTGGATAATGTGGTTCCCAACGTAATTATGACTTGATGAAAGAAAATGCATACCTCCTTTCAGTCATAGAAACGTTTTCCATGAATAATAAGCGCATGTTCTTAATGTTATAGTAATATTTGTCGTTGAACTACTATGTTAAAGCATACTATTGTTATGAATATGTTTTACTATTAAGGTAACTATATGTTTAGTTCATCATTCATAATAGTTGTAGATTATGGTTATATCTGGAAGATTATGAGAAACATATTGTTTGGTATACTCATAGAAACTATCAAATTTTTTTTAAAAATATAGTGTAGCATGTCTAATTATATATCTACTTCTTATAATTTTATAGTGTTTTTTAGAATAGGAAAATAGGTTTATATCGTATTTTATGTTGTTAAGTCCATAAGCCATTGTTTAAGAAAATCTTCAATGTATTCTTTAGGATTACTAAGGGTGAATGCAAGAATCTGTGAGCAAAACCAATAATTATAGGTTGGATGATGAGACCAAAAGAGATTATGGCAATCATAAATGTAAGGAAAGAAATAAGGGTTCATATCTTAAATAAAAATATCATGGAAATAATAAAACATATTCAATATAGTAGAATATTAAACTATATCTTAAACATTAAAATTGATAGTTGATAAAATGTTTACTTTTATTTTGAATATATATACAACATGTGACATGTTCATCGCTAGAAAGAAGGTACATAACACAAAAGGATATGAACAACTTATATTTATGATTTTGGAGTTGCTTTCACAATAAGTGTGCAGATCCACCTATCAATCCTCTTTTTCTCTTTCTCCTCTATTGATGTAATGTTTTCTTGTGCCACATATACACATGACACCTATGACAATAACAATGTGAAGTTCTTTATAAGCACTAATGATCACCACTTGAAAAAATTACCATAAGCTAGTGTTTTCCTATAAACATACCTCTTCAACAACGAGGATGCCCAATGGCACCTATCAAGGAGAGAAAGCATCACCATCCGCAAACTTATATCAGTATTCCATAAATAACAATGACTATATTGTTTGAAATTTACCAAATAAAAAATATGATATGTATAAATTTTAGTAAATAATAAAACAACAACGATGCTATTTTCCTACTTAAATAAAAAGTTAGAATGTTCGGTATCTTACTTGAGGTACTCATTGGAAGGCTTTGATTTGATATTCTTTATCCGCATAATGCATAATGTTGTTGCTACTAAATCCAAGAGTTGTTGCTATCGTGAGAAGCACAATAAAATGTAACATGAGAACCATATTTGGTGATTGTATATGATCTGCAAATTAAGGATCAATACAGTTAGTTGTTCGGCGGTCACTATTTCAAGTAGGAAGAAATTACTTGCCGAAAGTAGTTGTGGCTACCTTAAGGAATCGGAATTTGATGAAGGCTTCCATGTTTGCATCTTTTTCTATTAGCTGCTGTGATGAGTAGCAGTTTAGAGAAGTCTTCGATTTCCACGAGCTGCATCCATAGTAATAAACCAGACAAGGATAGTCCTTTTTAAATGTGGTGGCCTATGTATAGGAAGGTACTGATCTTGTTCTCATTATTCACCATCAAGAGTATACAGTAGAAGTACTAAAAGAAATCAGTCCAATTGTGTAGAGAAGCACTAAAACCCCCCACATAGGCCATCATAGTTTTATCGATAGACAGATACTATCGATCAAATGATAATGACAATTCACTTTTTGATGGGATCCTACCTTTGTATGCCTCATAGCACATTTGATGATGATAAACATCTTGCACGATGGCAACACTGTGTGTAATGAGCCTCAATTCGGCCAATAGCCTCAACAACAACAGTCGTGGATAATCGAGAGTGCTGACACCGCAGATCACGATGGACAATTCCTTGGATCACTTGACCAGAAGCCCCACATGTCTATTGACGATCAGAGAAGGTGGTGGCTACTTCCTTGCAGCACTTGACCAGAAGCCCAGCGTGTCCTTTGCCCATGACCATGGAGGCTTCGGTCCGAGAACGCTGCCTGGCGGGATTCTGATTCTGGACAAGCGTAATCTTCATGACCTCTGGGCGTTGCTCTGTTTCTCGACGACTGAATTGATGACTATGCATACGCCATCCTCGGTAGAATACATGAGGATGCACACTTCGTCCTTCTAGTTCATCCGCCAAAGGGTACAAGATCATCTCCACGTTCAGTGGCGGAGCCAGCCAAGTTTTAAAGGAGGGGCACAAAAATTATTCACAAATTCTTTTAATGTAAAATCAATATCCATAAAATTCATAAAAGTTACATGTATACAATTTAAGAAATAAATATCATGATATTGCTGAGTTTGTAATGAAAAAATATTGAATAACTTTTTCTTGTCTTCTTTGTTTGAATGCCACTATAACATTATTTGGAATAATGTTTATTTTAATTTCTCAGAACATGTAAGAAAATGCATTTGACATCATCATTGTGTTCAGCTAGAAAATATTTTATAGGCTACTAGTTAGTAAAAAATTATTCAAAATATATTTTCATTAAAAAATATTATCTAACAATGTGAAAGATTAGACGAAGAAGATGTTATTTGTCCCTTTACCATGACACTCATAAAAATGAGGAGAATTCAACAATGTGTTGCGGATGAAAAATTTTATACCGTTACTTTAAATAAAAATTCTTGCATCAAAGTATAAATTTATATATGTTAGCCAAGAATTTAAACATTATGATTTTTATTAGAGACAATAAATTTTTTTACCAAAATGGTAGACATGAAACTAGTTTCTCCACGGAAAGATGAGAAATGACTATAGAGACAGGCAATGACCATAAGGACGGACATGAATTGATTTCTTAGGTCTCAGTTGACAAACCGCCGTGATGAACGACTGACATGTCACAATCACAAACACAAAATTTCTTTTCTAGACTAAAAATGAGCAATGTTCATAATGTTAGTATGTCCCCTGTCCGGAGGAGAGCAAACGCCACGAATATGATGGTTGGATGAACAACTAGAAATTTGGATATGCAACTCAGAAATTTGGATCCATGAGAAATATAGACGATCTTTGTGCAACGAGAGTGTAGTATGAATGAGTGTAGTATGAACGGGTGTTTGCCCGACGGCAACAAAGTAGACCAAATCAAAGGAACTGAGAAAAAAGAAGAGACGCCTCTATCCTACAGTTAAAGTCCGGGAAGGGTTTATTCACGCACACTCTATGGTAGGATTGGGGAAGCCTTAATACACGCACACACAATTGTCTTTTGACAGTTCGAATTCCAAACGTGGGCCCAATTGATTATTAAATGCATTTGATCTGTTTGAAAAAGCACCTGCTGGCGTTTGGTGGAGATCGGGCACTGGACAAATGGAATGTACCTAGATGGAACCCACCGCTGATTAACAATGGCCTGGGTAGTGCACAACAGCTGAGAGCGGACTGCTCTGCAGAACGATGCTTACATTAATGGATTTTTGAAAATGGAGGGGGGGCACTTGCCCCGGCTTCCCCCCCCCCCCCCCCCCCCCCCCCCCCCCCCGCCGCCGCCGCCGCCACTGTCCACGTTGGAAGCGGATGAACTGCAGCGCAGAACGAGATGTTCGTAAACATAACGCGGTAATATACGTTCGCACAATTGACATCACGTGGCCATCACATGAGGACGGAAACGAGTATGTTTGCCTTCGTGCTTAGTATGGTAATATAGATATAGATATAGATTGATGTTTTTTTAAACAGCTTCCCGTAATTCAGTTGAAACTTCTTTTGTTATGTGTCCTAGTTGTATAACTTGAGGTACAAGTGGATATATATCGAAGTCAGTAATATGTAGCACACGGCATTTCTAATGAATGAGGCCTTGCAAGTTGCACGTCTCAATGTCTTTCTTTTAGAGCAGACTTGAACCAATCAATATATGCTCACGTGAAGCTTTTGTAAACCACAATCATGTTCATCATGTAGGGACCACCTAAACAATGTCGTATAGCTAAGTCATATCAACCTTGGGTTAGAACATCAATGTAGTGTCTTTATTTATATTCATTATTCATGGCGGATGGTATTGCCCGTTGAAGCTTGGAGTTGTTCGAGTAGGTAACTGGTGAAAACGAAATGAAAAATTTATATCAAGGTTATATTCCTACAAATCAATTGTTTTGTACATGGACAATTGAAGACATAATGACGCAAACCACATTACATTACAGAAACTCAACCATTCCTCTAATTCAACCGCCGGACATTCCCCGAGGGATGGATACATATAGATAATAAGCAGGAAATACTACTAGATTTATTTCCGCCGATGATCCAACTTAAACATGAATTAAACTAATTAATTTGAGAATTCCTCAAATATTACATACAACTCTTAATACTAAAAAATTTGTATAATTAATCCTTAAGAAGAAAAATTAATAAACCAACTAATAAAATATAATTTCATGCATGCAATGAAGTCTCATGGAACGAACACCACATTTTCACTGCAAATTACTAAACCAATGAATCACTTCAAGTCATAAGTTGCCTTCGTGAGCGGCGGGATAATGGATCTTGGAACTCCTTGGTGACTGCATTGTGCTTCTCTATTGGCATCGTTACTATGTAGTGGAGAAGTTAGATCTCTGGATATACACAATTGTTGTTGTCCCCCTCATCTTCAGAATCTTCATCATTCGAAGTCAAGCTTTTTGGGCATTAAACGTATGGATGTCCAACTTCACAACAAACAAGGCTTGGGTTGACCTGTGAAAGATTCAATGGTTGCATGAACTATCGAGGAAGTGGTCGTCTATCGTCATGAAGATTCTAACAGTATTGATCATCGTGTTGTAGAAAGTGCTCCATCTATACGTTCAAATTATTGGCCCTATCTTTGATTGTTGCAATCATTGTACCCTTTTCACCATATACGCAATTACATCCACATTGTGCATCAATAATAACTAATGTGGTTTGATAAACATTTGATGGTAATATTTTTTAAGTAAAAGTTTCAAACATGATAAAAATCTTTGTTTACATATTTACAAGCTAAAAGTTATATGAAAAGGTGAAAGATAAGGATGAAAAAAATCCCCATAAGAACCAAACTCGCGGGGACTCAACCTAAACTCAATCATAATGGGTTTGATGGGTCATAATAAGTAATTGGGTCTCCGGTGGAGATAGGGATGTGGTACCCATTTTTCTAATTGGAAACCCACTAATACCCACAAGGCTACAAATTCCCGATTTCTGTCTTGCCACTCCCCACTCCCCACTCCCCAACCCCATCATACCTCCTGACCTCCTTTCATTCTAGATTTTGAAGAATCGGTCACACCGACCGCACCCCCACTACTTGAAAAGACGGCAGTGCCGACAAACTACAATCCTATTCTGAAGGAATTTTCTAGAATAATGCTAGGCATTTTGAAACACAAATAGAACTGAATTTATTCTCCACAACTGCAAAGGGTATAACAAAATAAATATATATTTTTATTTAGATCCTTTTGTTTAGTTTTATGTTGGAGAATGATTTGGGCTTCATTTGGAGTTTCCGAATATGTGCAAATACCAAATCCCAACTTTCTAGAGGCCACATTCATGCTGAAGAAGGTAGCGGCTAGGATTCGTTATTCCACTTCATTGACAGTGCGATAGAGACTCTATGGCCTACTGCAAGATAAATTTGTTAAATAATTATTAGATATGATCATATGTCCCTCATTTTTTCCATCCACTGCTCCGTCCAAATACATAGTCATCATCCTTCCACTTGGCGTCCAGCCACCAAGTTCTCTCTATCGATCACCAAATATGAACAAAATCGTCCCCAAATGCATGAAGCTCCTTTTATAACCTGTCGAATTCCCAATTCACGCGTCAGTGAAGTCATGATCCTAGCATCCTACGAATATCTGGGAACTAACAATTTTCTCGCTGCTCCTTTGTGTCTCGGCCTATGTACGAATTGTTAACTTGCATACAAGTCCTTTGTTGGATGATGTTATCTATCCCTCTAATATGAAATTCCTTTATGCATTATCTCTTACCTTATTTTTATCCTGGTTTAATTCATGTAGTTGAAATTTCCACAAGGTTTTGTAGTTGTGGCTCCCCTCTTTGTAACAAACTCTATCTGTATGAAAATGAAGGTGCTTGATTTACTTTTTGATGTAACCAAACATCATCTTCCTTCGCTAATTTCAGTGAGTTCTAAGATTGTTATATACATCAGACAAGGCTTTAAATTCATTTGACCTGTCTAATTTTGTTTTCCGAATTCTGTATTTATTCTCATTGGATAGGTCTTACCTTTTTGTAGTATATTCACGTTGGGCTGATAGCATGCTTCTGTGTTCATTTTTGTTGCAGCTTGTAGGTGTCTACAAGCTAATTGTTTTACTTGGTTTCTGTATCAGTTGATGAAGATGCAGGAAACAACGAGTGCTAAATAATTTATTGCCGTTCACCTGATGTATCACAACACTAGTTAAATTTATGGTGGTATGGCAAATGTATACGGCCAACAGTCAGTACTTTTCTAATAATCCTTTCGACGTATTATGACAATAACATTTGAGTTTTATAAATACGAGTTAATGAATGTTTAGTATCTTGTTTTGAACGAGCAGAATTTGAATCTTCTAAACGATAGTGAATTTATCAAATGGCTAATTCGATACATGCCAGTATTGAGTTCTTAGACGGAATTTATCTGTTCAGAAACATCACTTTTAACTTTTGGGATTTGGCTTGGCTGTTTAATTTCAGAATTTGCTTGTGATTGCAACGCTGACAACATTTAAGCATATTAAAATGTCTTCAATCCCGATAAGAGCTAAAAAGTTATCGTGATAAAATCTAAAGGGTTTCATTGCAACTTGTCATATACATAATTTTTGTGCAAAAAGGAACCTTACTACAAATAATCTGCATCGGGGGGTCTGAGTAACATTTTGAATGTTTTGGGATGTAGTATACTAACGTGTACGACTCATTCAGAGAGGTGAAAATTGAAAGAAAAAAATCGTAAATAATATTTATAAGTGTCTTCTTGCAGATTGTTAAAGTTTATCATATAATAAATCATGGAGTCATTTGTCACTTGGCTTTTCTGTAAACTTCATGATCGTATTTTCTTAATGTTTGGTTAAATTGGGTCCCCTGTACCTAATAGGAAGGGCATGGGTTTGCATATAAGTATCTTTTTTTTTTAAATGGAATGGGTATGGGTTGGGCCAAATCTAAATCGGTATTATGGGTATGGGTATGAGTTTCTCTTACCCGCCCATTTGTCATCCCTGATGAAAAATGAGTATTGGAGTCATAATTCTACATTATACTGTTGCTAATGTAGAATAGTGCTTGCTCTAAAACTTTTCACCCCCTTTTAACTACACTATTGGAAGAAACTAGTTCTTTCATTTCTATTTTATAATCCTTCAATAAAAAATTTAGTTTAAAAGTACCTATAAAACAAGAAGCCTTCATTTGATGTATTTAAAATAAATACAAGACACACTCTTTTGTAGATTAAGATTGTGAGAGAGAAATGGAAGTACAAATTATGGGATAAAAGAAAAGCCAAAGACAAAGACAAGTCTGAAGGATAAAATAAATACAAAGTATGAATCATGTATATACTAATACTCCCCTTCAAGATGAAGCATAAATAAAAAACATGCGTAGCTTGTCCATCAACGTAGTAAAGCAAGCCTTGGGAAGCAACTTAGTGAAGATGTAAGCAACCTTATCTTCTCTCTAGAGGTAAGTAGTGTAGACACGACTAAAGAGAACATATTCCTAAAAAAAGTGACAATCCACCTCGATATGCTTGGTGTGCTCACGAAAAGTAGGATTGTTGGAAATAGAAATGGAGGCTTTATAGTCACAACACATGGAGATAGGATCTGGATCATAGATATCAAATTCTTTGAGGAGTCCATGGACCCACATTAATTTAGAAGACGCATGAATCATGACTCTATATTCTACTTCAAAACTAGACCAAACAACCACAATATGTTTCTTACTAAGGTATGTATCCAGATTTCCTTTAACAAAAGTAAAATAGCCAGAGGTAGATTTTCTATCACATGTACTACCAACATAATCAGAGTTAGAATATCCACCGAGTTTGCAATATCCATGTCTATGATACAACAATCCTTTCACTAGAGAAATTTTTTTATATACTTAAGGATATTGACAAACACCATCATAGTGACATTGTTGAGGTTTATGCGAATCCTATTAACAAATCCAAAAGCACAAGTAATGTCAAGTTTAGTAATAGTGAGATAGATAAACATACCAACCAATCTTTCATATTGGTGGTTATAATGATAGGGTGGTGAATTTGCATCATCCCATTTTGTAATAAGATCCATAGGGATGCTAGTAGGTTTAGTACCAGGCATGCCTAGTTCTTTTAGAAGACTAGAACATATTTGTGATGTGAAAGACATGTATTAGATGAAGATCGAGAAACTTCAATCACCAAGAAGTATCTGAGCTTTCCTAGATCTTTTGTAATAAAATATTGTTCTAGATAACTTTACTATCTTGAATACCATCTGTACCACTGCCAGACTAAATTTCTTTATCAACATACATGATAAGAATAACAAGTCCATACTTAGTTTTTATTATTAAAATAGAGTGATCAAAATGTGAGCACCAAATGTAAATTTTAGAAGAATCTAGCTCAACTTATCAAACCACGTTCATTGGC
The DNA here is from genome assembly GCA_963693085.1 of Alisma plantago-aquatica. Classification (NCBI taxonomy): domain Eukaryota; kingdom Viridiplantae; phylum Streptophyta; class Magnoliopsida; order Alismatales; family Alismataceae; genus Alisma; species Alisma plantago-aquatica. The sequence goes on from OY856412.1 coordinate 566,328,071, forward strand.
TTTGTTATGGGCCATAAACCACTTTCTTATGTTTGAAAAATTTAAATCACTCCCCCTGAGCAACAAACGCAAGAGGTTTCTCCATGTAAGCTTCCTCATGTAAGTTGTCATATAGAAAAACATTTATAACATCAAGTTGAAAAAGATGCCAATCATGGTTCACTTCAACATATATAAGCACATGTAAATAGTTAAATCTAGAAACATGAGAAAAGATTTCAAAATAGTCTATCCCATAGGTTTGAGTATAATCTTTCACAACTAGATGCTCTTTCATCCATTCCAATCAACCATGTGGCTGATATTTAATAGCAAATATCCATTAACATCCAACTATAGGGAAATCTCAAAAACAATCAACTGGATACCAAGTCTTGCAATAAAGAAGTCATTTTATCTTCCATGGATTGACACAAGGCATGATGTTTGAGAGCTTGCATAGCAGTCTTCAGTATAGAAACAACTGAGTTAGAAATAGTAAGATAGCCAAAGCTAGCACCAATATTAGTGGTAGAGAAGAAATTACTAATTGGAGGTTGAGTGCATGGATGAACACCTTTCATTTGAAAAATGGGAAGATGTAGGCAATAAGTTACCTAGGAGTGTTTTGGTCTTCTAACATAGGACAATTTGGTTTTTGGTTGGGGGGGTCATGAAGGGGACTGTAACCTCGGGACTTCTCTTATATACTTTCAGAGGAGGAGTAATAACTTCAGTTATTTCAATGGGTTCAATTTCCACAATTTAAGGTTGTGGAGTAGGATTTAGTAAATCACTTGATAAAGTAGACCCTTTTCATAGTAGTACTACATGTGTTTAAAAAGGACCACATCAACACTAACAAACCACTATCGATTGGCAGGATCATAACACCAATATCCTTTTAGAATTCTAGAATACCTTAGAAAAACACAATAGCAGAGAGGGGGTAAAGTTTAGATATCTCGGGCCAATGATTTTTCACAAAAAAGTGTTGACAAAGATTAGCGGATGTATAGAAAAAAGAGGCAAATAAGAATAGAGAATAACTTAATGGACTTGATTATTAAGGACAAATGACGACATGAAGTTAATTAAGTAGCACATGGTCGATATAGCTTCATGCCAAAAACTCTTAGGACTATGTAAGCTAAGAAGAATAGTACGAGCTACTTCAAGAAGGTGGCCATTTTCCTCTTTGCCGCACCATTTTGTTGTGATGTGTAAGAGAAGGAAGTCTGACGGATTGTACCATGAGTAGTAGAAAATAGGTGAATTGGTTTTTCCATGAATACTAAAGCATTATAAATTCTAAAATTTTGACAGTTTTATTGAATTGAGTTTGAATTTAGTGAAGAAAATGGTAATAGTGGCCAAAATATTACTAGATTCCACGTAAAGAAACCAAGCCGCCCATGAATAATCATCAACAGACCACAATCACTGGTGGAGCTCTAGTCATTTGTTGGAGCAGAAAATGTAGGGAAATATGACAACAAAGATGTGTGTGGAGACAAAATTTTTTTTGTCCATATTCTCTTACTAGAAGATCACATCAACAATGATGTATCTAGCAAAGAGGGTGCATGATAACATCAGTTTTTATGCACATTTCATGACTTTTTCATAAATAAAATCATTTATTAATTTTTAAAGATCTGAAATCTATTCATTTTGTACTTAAGTTACTAAAAACTTAATTTTGACCAACTTTTATAACAAATTTTAGAATTCATGTCAAACTCATAAAGATTGATGGCATTTCCATAGACCTCTAAGAATGATTATTATTCATGATAAAAGTATCGACCTCAACAAATTTTCACAACTCGCCGACCTATTAGGTCGACACTTTAGTCTTCATATAGAGACCAATGGATCCACCCATGCAGCTTTTGGCCATTAATCAGTAAGGATGATAGATAAGAGGTCGATAAGAAGACATGACTTAGAGATCGATTATGTTTCATCGAGCTTGAAGTCATCAAACTAATAGTAGAAATACTATCCATCGACCTTCAAGGTCAAAAATTCATTATAGATCAGCCTGTTAGTCTCCTAGAGATAAAAAAAACCTTCAAAGACCTATGAAGACCCATCAGCAAAACAAAGACCCATCAACTAAACAAAGACCCATAAATGCTCTGATCGATGATAGGAAGACCAAGAGTCCATGCCACATGGGACAATCATACACTAACAATGTACAAGTCAAACCCTATAAATGACCCCCAAGAGCATCCCTTAAGGCATCTTGGATTTTTGAGTCAGCAAGCTAAAAGTCTGACCCAAGTTTACAACCAAAGTCTAGACACTATCGACCTAGCTAGTGTCATCAAACTTGCTAGACCATCAACCTCTAGGTTTGGCATTTAGCTACATCCATCAACAGATCAAATGATCTGCTTGTTTCAATTTTGATCATATGGAAGAGCGGAGGTCATCGATCTCTGGTAATTGACCATTGGCCATTGACCTCCTTGTCAGATGCAAACTGAAAGGTGGATGGATTGATCATTCGATCTACCCTTGTATCAAATTCTTCCCTACCTTTTCCTTATCATGAATTGTTCAAGTTGTAATATATTTCTTTTCTATGCCATGAGTGTCTAAACTCCATAACTTGAGTTGGGAGTTGCTGTCGGGCTATCTAAACCATGTAATATTTCCTTCTTCAATTTAATATATATGTTCTTATAATTATATTTCTATGCTCTTGTTTAAATGTATCTCTTGTTTGATTTATTACCTTCTTGCGATGATTGATCTGGATTTGAGAGAAATATTTTAATGAGATCTGGGTATAGATTAGTAATGAGAAACGAGAGTGAAGATGTTACTATAACAAAAGTCATATAGTGATTAATGATCTTTTTGTAATCATTATCTGAGAGAAAGGTACTTTTTTATAGAAATATGCCTGGATCTGGAGAGAAGGAGTGGATATCTTTTATGCTTGTTTGCAAAACATGTAAATAATGTATATAAATTGGAATATATGGTTTTCAGGGTTGAGTCTGGTGTGATCGGTGAAACCTATTCCAAGTTCTCCTTTTATAGTTTTCACAATTATCTTTATTTCTTTTTTATCTTTGATAATTTTGATTTACTTCATGGTTATATTTATTAGTTCCTTAACTAGAATACCAACTTCATCCCTTTTATTTGACTAAATGGGTATAAATTTAGAGTCTGATATCTTTGATTGGGTAACTATTTTTACACTTTTGATCAACAAAAAAGATCAATCCGTGCAAGATATACCTTGTCCTGGAGCAAGTCTAATGATCATCCTTGCATGAAGATGTGCTTCATTCTTAAGTAGCACTCAGATGGTAGCCGACGAAGTCCTCTTGGTGTACCAACCATGGACAACAGTTGATGGTGTCCTCCTAACATGGAAGAAACAACTTCCATGACTTTACATAGTCTACACGAACCATTGAGAACTCCACATCACACTTCTAGAGCTGATGGGAAGGAGTGTACTTCCATTTGTCAATGTGTTAGCGTCAAATTCCTTTTCCCTTGTTGTCACTTCCTTTATCGAGTAACACTACTCAGGCTCTCATGATACCATAATTGTGAGAAAAGGTGTGTCTAGGGCCTTTGCCACCCATCCTTATATAAGAGTGGATGGGATAAGGTTTCCAAAATATAGGGGATATGAAAGGCCATATTTCATGGTTTGATGACCACTCGCTCGAATGGACCATCTAGTCAATCGACTAGTATGCGGACAACATTACAATAATATTGGCTTTCAATACGATGGTGAATACATGTTGTTACGCATATCATTAATCACTTGACCCAATAGAATTGACAATTCTACATCTTGTTTGACCTAGTCCAACTAGCTAGTTTTAAAAGCAGTATAGTCAGTCGATTGGACATTCCATTCAGTCGACTGGACACTTGAGTTGATCGACTACCACACCAGTAGGTCACCTGGACATTCCAGTTGGCCCACTTGCTGCCAATGTCTTTAACTTGATTACCTAAACACTTTTTGTGACTAGGTGAAATCATATCAATGATTAAACTTCTATTCTAAGTTCATCCTATGTGTATGACCCTATAGGCCCCATATTACGTTGGTAGTGGACGTCCATAACCAGATTATGACATCACAATAAATAAGTAGTATCTAGAAACACATCATTGATACCTAAGTAATTAAAAAATCAGAGAACAACTTCAACCTACATTATTGTGATCACATAGTTCCTTTGTCTTATCTATCAAGATTGAATGTGAGGCTTGGAACTTTCATCCTCTTAATACTAAATCTATGTTTCTTGAACTAGAGAACACTATTGAGATACATGTGAGCTCACATATCACATATTGACTCACATGAGCATGGTCATGCATTTCTTAGTATCACTTTTCAAGTGGCTAAGATATCAACTCTAGTAGGAAGTAAAATCCCATCTGCATCCCACACAATCAATCCCCATGTGTCAAAATGTACCCAAGCACCACATCTATGGAAATCCTTATTCAAGGTCAAGTTGGATGGTGTCAAAGTTCATCGAATGACATGTGATGAGTGTAATGTCTTTAGGTTTAAGATCCACTATCACTTTGAGGGCTGATTCTGACTACCATTTAATGGTTCCATGTATCAATCTCAAGGTGGGTATGTCTGGTACACTATTATCTATCAAGTACCTATGTGTTTGACTTGATATCTAATATAATGACTAATGAGCCTCTTCTACCAGTCAACCCAGAATCTAGTCATATGTATTATTGTTGAATATTTTGCTTTGACGATAATATCGAACTAGGGACATAAAAAGCATGTATGTATTCTTATCATACATATAATCTATTTGTTCTAGCCCTAAACCTGAAGATATATGTCATGGAGTAACATCATTCCTTAGACATGTATCATTTTATATTATTATCTCATAACTGAACAAAACATAACAAACACGATTGCCTTTATTATTATCAAATCAGCTACATTATGCCACATTCCAATCATCATATGACTGGATATTTGGGCATACGTACCAACAGAATCCCACTTGTAGTTAGAGCCAATCACCCACAATCTTATCCCAAGTGATCAAACATGACCATAATGTTTCAGCTAAATAAGTGCTTCTTGTTAGTGGGTCAGCAATATTGCTTTCAGTCGACACTACGTAAATCTTCACATCCCTTTGTTGTACGATCTTTTGTATGAGATAGTAGCACTAAAGTTTATGCTTGGAACTTTGATGCAATCTAGGTTCCCTATCTTGTGCAATAGCTCCATTTTTCTTACATAACAACTCTACTACATCACTAATGCTTGGAACCACCCCAAGTGCATTGATGAACTTCTTGATCTAAATAGCTTCCTTTGCTACACTTGAGATAACAATTTACTCAACTTCTATTGTAGAATCAATAACTCTCTCATTCTTGGAACCTTTTCAACTCACAACTCTATTGTTTAGGTATTACACAAATTCAGATTGTGGTCGATAGTCATCTCTGTCAGTTTGGAAGTATGCATCAGTTTAACCCTTTACACCCAACTCTTACTCACCTCCATAAAAAAGGAATTGATCCTTAGTTCTTATCAAGTATTTAAGGATGTTCTCTATGGTAGGCCAATGACCTTCACTGGGATATGACTGATATCTACTCATCATACCTAAATCATACAAGACATAAAGATGAGTACATAACATTCCATACATGTTAGATCCAATTGTGGATGCATATGGCATCTTAATCAAGTGTTTTCGTTCTTTATAATAATTGGGACATTGAGCTCTAGAGAGGCTAATTCCATGGGATATGGGAAAATTCCTTCTCTTTGAGTCTTGCATGCTAATCCTTTTCAGTACCTTGTTAATGCATGTACTATGGCTTAGGCCAAGAAGCCTTCTAGATATATTTCTATAGATCTTAGTTCCTAGGATGTAGGATGTTTTGCCTAAATCCTTCATAGAAAAGGTACGTCCCAGCCAATTATTTACCATTTGTAGGTTAGGGATGTTATTCCTTATCTACAATATGCCATTTACCATATTACAAGAAATACAAATATGATCCCACTAATCTTCTTGTAAATACAAGGTTCATATTCATTTTGACTAAAGACAACTCTTTGATTGTCTCGTCAAGTTTAAGATTCCAATCCTCAGATGCTTGCTTCTAACTATAGAATGACATTCATAGCTTAGATACTTTATTTTTATTACTTGGATTTATAAAAGCCTCTGGTTGAGTCATGTACACATCCTCAAGAACATTCCCTTTAAGTAAAGCAGTTTTAACATCCACTTTCCAAATCTCATAGTCATAATAACCTGCAATGGCAAGCATGATCCTGATGGATTTAACCATGATAATTGGCAAAAAGGTTTTTTCATAGTCAAAACCTTAAACTTCTCTAAAAATCTTTGCAACCCATAAACCCTTATAGGTTTTTACATTACCATCCATGTTGGTCTTCTTCTTGAAGACCAACTTGCACCCCATGGGTTTTACCCCTTCTGATGGATCCACCAAGATCCATGTATTGTTGGTATACATGGAGTCCATCTCAGATGTTATGGACTCAAACCATTTCTCAAACTATGGCTCATCATCTATGACCAACTCATTGCCTTCTTGAGTTGCAAGATATCAAAAGTTTTCAGGCTTAAGGCGTGTCCTACTAGATCTATGAGGTTCTTGTGTTACATGAGGAACTTGATATTCCACAACAATTTGTGATTCTCCTTGTTCCTTCTATACCTCTGCAAGTTCAATGTTTTCTTTTTAATCTCAAACCTCTTTGAGTTAAACTTTCCTCCCACTAATTTGCTTGGAAATAATTCCTTTTCTAGGAAAACAACATCCCCGACAATAACTACTTTGTTGTCATATGGGTTATAGAAGTAGTATCCCTTAGTAAGTTGGTTTCCCTAAGATATCCAACAAAATGACATTTTTCCATTTTGGGTACAAGTTTTTCTAGAAACTATCTTCTCACATAAGCTTCACAACCCTAAATCCCCATTAAAGACACAACAGGACAATTCCTAGTCCATATCTCGTATGGTGTCTTTTATTTGATTTAGATGGCACACGGTTGAGTGTAAACATGGTGGTTTGTAGAGCATGTCCCCAAAAGGAAGTAGGAGGATAAAAAAAATCTCATCATGGATCACACCATGTCAAACATGGTACAATTCCTTCTTTCTAGTAGACCATTATGTTGTGGTGTACCTGGTGGAGTCAATTGTTGTACAATGCCACTATCTAACAGAAGGTCCTCAAACTCTTGACTTAAGTATTCTCCACCTCAATCAGATTAAAGTGCTTTAATACTTTTACCAAGCTAATTCTGTACTTCATTCATGAAATCTTTGAACCTTTGAAGGGATCCTGACTTGTTCTTCATCAAGTACACATAGACATACCTACTAAAGTCACCAGTAAAGGTAATGAAGTACTAGTAACCACCTCAGGCATTCTCTCTAAAAGGCCATATACATTAGTATGTATTAGTCCTATGAGATCAGTCATTCTCTCATTGTTTCCAGTAAAAGGTGCATTTGTCTTCTTGCCCAACAAACAAACTTGCATGTTTATATTGGTTTAAAATCAAATGAATCTAGATAACCATCTTTATGGAGTCTAGAAATGCATTTTTCATTTATGTTCCCTTCACAACAATGCCAAAGGTATTTTTCTTCCAGTTATCGAGTTTTAGCCATTTTGTATTTACGTTGTAGATGCTTGTCTCTAGATCTAATAAGTATAGACCATAGGACATTGGGGTAGTGACATAAAAGATCTCATCTATATAAATAGGAAATCAACCATTCTTTACAAGAAATTTGAATCAATTCTTATCCAAATAAGATACACATATGATGTTTCTATTAATGGAAGGTACATAATAGTAGTTCCTAACTCTACTACAACGCACTAGGTAGAGATAACTCGTAGGTTCCAACTACACTTACAACAACTCTTGCTCCATTAGTGACACGCAATTCAGTCTCACCTTTATTTTAAGTTTCTTCTCTTTAGATCCTGCATTTGAGCAAATGTGGGATTCGTATCTAGAAGATGAAGTAGAAAATTTAATCTCAATAACATATATACATTAAGTAGAGTTCACAATCCCTTACTTCATCTTCCTTATTTCCTTTTAGTGAAAAGAACATGTTCCTTTTGCACTTACCCTTCTCCTTATCTTGAGTACAGAAGACTTGGACTTTGGGTTAGCCTTATAACTTTTATTGGCCTTGTCTTTGCCCTCATAATCCCTTCATTCGATCACCATCATGGGTTTGTCCTTTTTCATTTGTTCTCTGACATTTATCAACATTCCAAGAAATTCAAGTAGCGGGTTGGCCAAGTTACTTAAGTAACAACACTTGACAATTTGGCTATATGACTCGGGCAACGATTGTAGAATCATATATGTGGCCAACTCTCAACTCAATGGAAATCCCAGTATCTCTAGGTTTTCCACATGCCCAATCATATTTAGCACGCGGGGCTTTCTAGGATCTCACTCTGTCATCTTGCACTCAAAGAGTTCCTTGGAAACATTGTACCATTCTTGCTTTGTATGATTCTAGTTCATGTTCTTAAGATGTGTTACCACAAAAGACATCACTATTATCAATTTCTTAAGAAACTCATAGTTCATATAACATAGCATAATGTTTTTAATGTCTAAGGCATTGTTGGCATGCTTCTAATAAGCATCCACCTCAGCCCTCGGTGTGTTGATAGTAGGTTCCTATGGGACTAATGTATCCAGAATATAGAGCTTATGCTCATGAGTGAGAACCATTCTCAAAGTCTTGAAACAATTCTAAAAGTTGGTCTTGTTAGCTTTTCCTTCCTAAGGACAGATTGTAATGTTTTTTCATTTTCCATTTATTTCTACAAAAATGAAAATTACATCTATCAAAATACTTTAGATTTGATTTGAAGATATTGACGATGTTAATTAGGACATCAACTAATTATATATCCCACTATTTTGCTCAAATCAATAATCCTCTTTATTAACTCATAAACATTGCAGAGTCCAATTTTGTAGTTGGCCAAGATACATGTTTTATCATGTCATGAGTCATCTTTGGTTGATCTCCAACAGTGTGACTATTTAGGTAGAAAAGTCTAGCCAATTGCAGCCAATGTAAATCTTCTATAGATGGTATACACAACTCCTTGCCATATCCATATGTATGCTTCTAGGCACTTAATGTCATGAAGGTCACCTAGTTAAGCCTAACCCATAAGCCAACACGATAGACTATGCACCCTACTTTGGAAAAGCTACATATCTATCATCACACTTCCATGAGATGAACGAAGCACCATCTGTTTGCATAACCTATGCTTGGTTGACAATATTTTCATGTGTGCTTCTTATGGAAATCATCCAAGACTTAATATTGATTGAGAGATATTTATAAATACATATACATATCCAATCACCACATACTTATAATATGTATCATATACGTACTATAACCACAATCGAAACATGCAATCAAAAATATAGAGCAATGGTTATGGACATACTAATGCAATTATTTAAATCCACAAAGAACTATTGTCCACCTAAGGTCATACATCTAATGTAGCAACCTGTACTAAAGACTCTGGTGTTAGGAACATGTCGATTGGTCAACTGAACCCTCCAATCGATTGGTTGGACTGCCTGTCAGTTGATTGGTCTCCATAGGTAGGCCAAATCACTCCTGGCTCAAGCGGTTGATTGGAATCCTCCAGTTAATCGATTGGGCCACCAATCGATTGATTGGCTCCTCTATTCATCTGGACTTTTTGGTGCTTTGGTCGATTGACTCAACTCCTAATCAGTCTACCCGCCTGGTTTTGCCAAAAAGTAAACCAATGTGAATCCTATCTATTGATTACATTTGTGAAAAGGGAATACCTCAATTTACATGCTAGGGGAGCATAGATAGGAAACCATTATTTACATATGGAGAAATAAGAGGAATACTCTATATGCAAATTGAATTTTAAAATGTAGGAAATAAACCATTCAAACATGCACAAACATCCAAGTGGTCATTGGTCATAACCACACATACATCGTCCATGAAACTAATTTTAGGGAAATGCATATGATAGCATATATCTCATATCATATATATATAGAGGATCTGTGGGACATTCCCTAGAGTATGTTGTATTGTATCAGATATGCACATTAACCATTTAATCATTCACAACGTATGTAACAAAGTAAATCATAAACTAAATCTGATCATATTAATTAAATCCCTATACATAGTAAATTGACATGGATCTGATACCACCACATGGAAATATGGTAGCAAAGATGATAGTGAAACTAAAACATTATGTCCATATTCTCTTACTAGCAGATTAGGTCGACAATGATTTTCTAAAAAAGAGGAAGAAAGATATACATTGTCGTTCAGCAAGTCCAGTGACTATCCTTTCATGGGGATGTGCTTCCTTCTTAAGTATCACTCAAGCAGTAGTTGAAGGCATCCTCTTAGTGTAGCAACCATGGACATCGGTTGCCAATGTCCTCCTAGTGTGGCAACAATGGCTTCAACATATTTATGTCATCCACACAGACTGTGGTGACACATCCCGCTATTACACAGATAGCGAGGTGCCACGTGAAAACCTGCAGAAAACACCATAAACCACTAAATTACCAAAAACACAGAGTAATTAAAACCGATTTCGGAAAGTAGATAAACCAAGAAACTATTACATCCAGATCCTCATCCTGTAAGAAAACAAGTTATAAAGATATTTACAAGTCTTGATACACATCCACATCTTAGGAGGTCAGCTGTCCTATCCACATATAAGCTCATCACCTATTTATACATACATAAAGGGCCACATCCGGCCAGCAACATGATATATAAAGCTTCTACAGCTACATATCGTAAAACAATGTCAAAACACCTCTGAGGACCTAAGAGTACAGGGATGACTCTGGGACTCTACTACAAAACAACCAAAACAACAGCGCATCCATCTTTTGACTTCTACTGCTCGTCTTGCTGCTCGGCCGCAACCCCGCGACCACCACCACGTCTATCACGAACACCTAAAAAGGTTGTAAACCAGTGGGGTAAGACACACAGTCCTAGCGAGAAACATAACTCCCCGCCGAAACCATAAAACCTCAGAAAGATTAAAGCAGATAACAATAAATAACTGAATAAGTACAATAAGAGCAGTATATAGAGCAAGGTTGTTATTATTATCGAACTTACCAAGATATCCGGGAGGCATATAACCAAACATTCATTATGGAACATGATTGACAAGATAAGATTTATAAGATCATGCCACATAACATAAGGAACGTATAAGTAACTACAAGGTATAGCAAGATCAACTACACAAGCAAGGCCTCAACCAATGTTCTGTGTTTTGTCTTAAGTAATAAATACTATTCGGCTGGATTACGTATTATTATGCCCTGAGGAAGTGAGCCGTACCGCTCAAATCCAACCTTTGGTTGCGAAACCCAAGACGGTGCCATACAAGGTCAATGGAAGAGCTGGACTCCACAACCTCCCACCTCGTGGTCAGTGTATAAGAACCAAAGCAAGACCGCAATCTTATGCTTAAGTGGCCTCAACCATAGGGTCAACTCCCACAGGCTACCCTTTCTCTAGCCCACATTGGTACAGGTCTCGACGCTAGTATATCTGAGCCATGGGCCAGTTCACCGTGCTCCCTGAGCCATGAACTCATTCATGCTCTATCACACTGAGCCAGGGGCCTGTTCACCATGCTCTTATACATCTTGAGTCTACAACCGAAGTTGCACTCTAACCTCCTCATTTTCAGCTAGGAGAAACCACACATATTCAATAATATGCGCTTCCAGGTTAACCCGCAGGAGAACCCATTTCACCATCACCAGCTACTGACGATGATGGATCTATGGCCAGGGAAAACTACATGAGAGATTCATATATAATTAGTTAATGTGTTTTAAGTAGATTGTTGGGGCAAACAAGTGGTATCACACAACATTAAGCCACATTATTGCACCACCATCACAACATCCCAGGATCTCAATCCCTCATCACAAGAAACCACTACCTCATAAGGCATTTTCATCCCTGGGGATAACAATCCCAGATCTCATCATCAGAGGATAGCACCTCAACTAGGCACTTTAGCCAAACTCAGGTCCTCAGACCTAAACACATTATACAGGTGATGCATGTTATCTCATCAACTAGAGTGACCATCAATGCAGTGTCATTCACACTTATATACCTCATACCGCTTTACCTGGCTATGCATCCACATGAAACACCTGCATGGTTAGTATACATATTCATAAAGATAACTGAAACAATCATGGATTAGCAGAAGGATCATGTTATCAAACATAGGTCAATATTGATGATTATACGCTTTATCATTCATGCCTCAAACCCGTGACCATAGACATGGGTCACATCATCATGTGAAGCAGCTCATGTGCTACCAACCTTAACATTACTCATCATCGTATATATATACAGGATTCAAAGTAATCATAACACATGTAACATCATTACTAACATGAAACCATCATCCCTATACAACCCGGGTTATCAAAACCCTTACTAAAACTCTCACAACCCTTACTGAAAGAAGTGGCGGTTAGCGTGTCCCTCACCACAACTTGTGACGGGTAGGGTAGCATCCCTTACCAAAAGCATATCGGCCTAGACACATATCGGTCAACCACCACACGTAACGACCATCACCCAAGGGTGTCGTGCAGCTAGAGGTCAAGACATATCGTGCACCAGGCATAACGTGTAGCTAGGTTGGAGGAGTGTATCGTGCAAGAGCCAAGCTTGACACATCTATCTATCCTTGTCGACTGAACCCTATCACCCATCTAATGTGAAGGTACCTATCGGGCAGCCACACCACTCACACGCCCAAGGCTCTCACAACCAGCACATAACATCTCAGCACAACATGGTATTGCCCAACACTAAGGTAGCTCCTTGAGATCCATAACGTCCAAGGTACATCAGGCACCAAGCCACTACCCTAGCTAGATGTATCAGGCAGGGCACTCAACAAGGCATATCGCCCAACACATAAGAGTATCGTCCATCAAACATACTCCAACTAGGCACAACAGTCAAGGGTTCAACTCAAACGGGCAGCAAAAACCCAACATCATATCATGCAAGATACAACCCAACATGATCATCATCAACCTCAAGCACAAGGGAACCAAACCCTAATTGATCAAGAAGATCAGCTCACCTCTCAAAAACAAAGAGAGAGGGGTTTTTCCCAACCTCTATCACAAATCGGGCAACCACAAGGATCAACCGTAACATAGGTCTACATCTACCAAAAAGCTCACCTCTCGAATCCATGGTGAGAGGAGGGTGTTGCTCAAGCAACTAGAATACAAGCTCACCTCTCAACTTAAATGAGAGAGGGGTATTGCTCATATTACTAGAGCTCAAGCTCACTTCTCTAGACCAAGGAGGGAAAGGAGTGTTTCTCAACAAGGAAACCCTAAATCATAGTTCGGCCAACTAGGGTACAAAGGTACAAAACCTCAACCATAACAACGAGATCACTATTACCATAAGATTAAAGGTGCAACTAAGCAAGAACCATATCTAGCAACATACATGGATGATTATGATCATATGAAAGCATACATGAATATATAGGAAAGTATTATGGTTAGGGTTAGGAGTTATGTAACCCACCTTAAGCAAGCTCCAAGATCCTAGCACCAAGCACACCTTCGGCCACCTCAATGGGAAGAAGAAGAAGAAGACTCCAAAGAGAAAGATCGGCCACCAAGCTTTGCAAAGGAGAGGTGTCGTGCAACCAAAGGGAGAGGGGAAACTAAGGAACTAAAGGAATCCTTAGCAAGAGAAAGGGAACACATATATAGAAGAGGATGGAGGAGAAACCAAGGTAAAACAAGGCAAAGTGTCGCCCATCTAGGGACACTTGTCGATGGGCAATGCCACCTCTCTAACTTGCCTAAAACACATGTCCAAGGCCATTGCCACGTGCAAGCATCAAGCACCAAGTGTCTAATAGTGGTGACATAAATGAGGTCAAAGGGTCAAAGGGGGTCCAAGGATGATACACCCCAACACCATGCCCAACACACCTCCCTAGGCGTCACAACTATGGCTGACACAACCATGGGCGGTACACCCATGGCTGACACAAGGTCCAACAAGGCTCATCCAAGCCCAAAGCAACTCAAGCAAGGAACCCAACCCTTCCTCTCAACACTAGAGGAAGCAAAGAGAGAGAGAAGAACACTTCTCAAGGTGACAACTTGTCCATCTACCCTAGGCTTGGGTAAATTGCAAGTTGCACCTTCAACACACAACAAGCACAAACAAACCCTAATCACCACTAAAGGTGATTAGCAAGAAACTAAACACCAGGGTTAAGCAAAGCAAACAGGATAAGCCCTATACGGAGGTCAGGGTCCTTACAAGCTATAAGCCTCTACAAAGGGATTTTGTCCTCAAAATTCGAAGAGAAAAGCGAGGGATACTTCCTCCTCATCTCTTCCTCAAGCTCCCACGTGGCTTCCTCAATGCCACGATGATGCCAAAGAACCTTCACCATAACCATGTCTTTCCTCTTCATCTTCTTCACTCTTTTGTCAAGGATCATCACAGGACCCTTCTCATAGGTCACATCTTCATCAAGCTCAACCTCAACTGGCTGTATCACCGTCCTTGAATCTGGATGACTTTTCTTCAGCATGCTGACGTTGAACACTGGATGTAACCTGTGCAGCTCTGGCGGCAAGTCTAACTTGTAAGCTACCTTGCCAACACGTGCTATGACTGGATATGGCCCCATATACCTGGGTTCTAGCTTACCCTTCCGGCAAAACCTTAGCACACCTTTCCAAGGTGAGACCTTGAGGTACACTTTGTCTCCCACTTGGAACTCTAAAGGTCGTCGGCGATTATCTACATAAGACTTCTATCTGTCCTGTGTCGCCTTCAGCTGTTGCTGTATCACTTTGATCTTTTCTGTTGTCTGCTGTACTAACTCAAGACCCAAGAGCTGATACTCACCGAACTCATACCAACGTAAAGGAGATCTACACTTCCTTCCATATAAGGCCTCATAAGGAGCCATGTCAATGCTCTGCTGATAACTATTGTTGTAGGAGAACTCTATCAAATTGAGATGTATATCTCAACTGCCTAGGAACTGCAAAACACAAGCCCGAAGAAGATCCTCCAAAGTATGAATAGTCTTTTCAGACTGTCCATCTGTCTACGGGTGGAAAGCGGTGCTGAACCTCAACTGTGTTCCTAAAGCTTTGTGCAACTGTTCCCAGAAATAACTCATCAACTGAGGACCTCTGTCAGAAACTGCCATTTTTGGTACACCGTGCAAGCGTACTATCCCATCTACATATACATGAGCGAGCTTCTTGGCTGTATACGTTGTCTTCACAGGTATGAAATGGGCAGACTTCGTCAATCTGTCCACTATTACCTAAATAGAATCATGAGTTCTAGCTGTCCTGGGCAGACCAACTACAAATTCCATGGTTATGTGATCCCATTTCCACTGCGGTATCGGCATAGGTTGTAACGTACCTGCCGACTTCTGATGCTCGACCTTAACTTGCTGGCATACTGCACACCTAGCCACAAACTCGGCTACATCTCTCTTCAATCCCGACCACCAATATAGGTCCTTCAGATTGTGATACATCTTGGTGACTCCTGGATGCATAACATACATCGATGTGTGTGCTTCCTCAAGCACTAGCTGCCTCAGATTATCAACGTCGGGGACCACCATTATGTCATGATAGCAAACTAGTCCATCTTCAGACTCATGGAACCCATCACACTTTTCACTACCGAGCTCTGACTTGATCAACTGCACTGTATGATATGTTTGTTGTGTGTCTTTGATTTGCTGTCTCAGTGTAGGCTTGACGTGCATCTGTGCTAAAAGCCCTGCTAACAAGGAAAGTTCCATCTGCACATTCTTATGCCACAAGGAAACAAACACATCTCATCTATGGCATACCAAGGAACCCAACTGTGCCTTCTTTGTAGGAAGAGAAGAAGACTTTCGGCTAAGGGCATTAGCTACGACGTTCGCCTTACCAGGGTGATACTCGATGGTGCAGTCATAATCATTGATCAGCTCCATCCATCGACGCTGTCGCATGTTTAGCTCACTCTGCCAGAAGATGTTCAAGTTCTTATGATCTGTAAAGATCTGACATACTTCTCCGTAAAGATAGTGTCTCTAAATCTTTAATGCATGAACCACCGCTGCCAACTCCAAATAATGAGTCAGATAGTTCTCCTCATGTTTCTTAAGCTATCGTGAAGCAAAAGAAACCACATGGTATTCCTCCATCATCACGCATCCTAAGCCCTTCTTGGAAGCATCGCAGAAAACAACATAGCCTTTCCCAGGCTCTGGCAGCACTAGTACTGGAGTACTAGTCAGTTTCTCCTTCAAACTGTGAAAAGCTTGCTGACAATGATCATCCCAGACAAAAGGTACATCCTTCCTAGTCAACTTTGTCATTGGCAACGCGATCACACTGAAGTCCTTTATAAACCTCCGGTAGTATCCTGCCAAACCTAGGAAATTATGAACTTCAGTCGGCGTCTTCGGCTGTTCCCATTGTGCAACTGACTCCACCTTCCTGGGGTCCACTTTGACTCCTTCCGCAGATATCACATGACCCAAGAAAATTACTTCTTTCAACCAAAACTCACACTTACTAAACTTGGCATACAACTGATGTTGGCAAAGGAGAGTCAACACTTGTTGAAGATGATGTTCATGCTTCTGACTGTCCTGACTGTAGATCAAAATGTCATCTATAAAGACTATAACAAATTGATCTAGAAACGAACGGAACACCCTGTTCATTAAATCCATGAAAGCAATAGGCGCATTGGTTAGCCCAAACGGCATAACCACAAACTCGAAGTGACCATACCTCATCCTAAAATATGTCTTTGGTATGTCATCCGTCTTAATCCTCAACTGATGATATCCAAACTGTAGATCGATCTTTGAAAACACTGTAGCACCACACAACTGATTGAACATGTCATCTATTCTCGGCAA
Organism: Alisma plantago-aquatica; assembly: GCA_963693085.1. Lineage (NCBI taxonomy): Eukaryota > Viridiplantae > Streptophyta > Magnoliopsida > Alismatales > Alismataceae > Alisma > Alisma plantago-aquatica. The sequence goes on from OY856412.1 coordinate 566,345,177, forward strand.
CATGTACTTATTCTTGATCGTGACCTTGTTCAACTGCCGGTAGTCTATGAATAGCCGCATCGATCCATCCTTTTTCTTAACGAACAACACTGGAGCACCCCAAGGTGACGTAATTAGTCAGATGAAACCTTTCTCCAACAACTCTTATAACTGCTTCTTCAACTCTTCCATCTCTACTGGAGCCATCCTATATGGTGTCTGTGCAACTGGTTGTGTTCCTGGAACCATAATGATCTTGAAATCAATCTCTCGAGGTGGAGGAACACCAGGGAACTCATCAGGAAACACATCCGCAAACTCTCGAACAACCGTAACCTCCTCAAGGCTAGGGCCTTTCACCTTGGTATCCACAACATGAGCTAAGAACGCCTTACATCCTTGTCGTAACAACTTTTCTGCCACCATCACTGATACTAGACACGTCGGAAGACTCTTTCTATCTCCTTGGAAGATCCACTTCTCTCCATCATCAACAAACACTGCCTGCTTGGAACCACAGTCCAACACAACCTTATACTTCTCTAAGGTATCCATCCCAAGGATCACATCAAATCCATGAATATCAAGTGGTATAAGATCCACTTGTATACCGTGCCCTGAAAAAGATAAGACACAAGATGGGCATTCTTCTTGAAGCACCGAAGAACCATCAAGAGGGGTTTCTAACAACAGGCTATCTTTCTTACTACTAACAGGTAAGAGACAGTTCTCAAGCATACTATGGGTGATAAAAGAGTGCGTAGCACAGATATAAAGCAAGAAGAAGACAAATCAGAATGAAATAAATCCATATGACCTGCCACCACTCGTGGGTTGACTATCGCCTCCGACTGACTCATAGCATAGAATCGATTCGTTGCTTACTATCCACGTCCTCTACTTCCTTGAGAAGACGATCCTGCTTACGACGCCTAACCGCGTCCTCATCCTCTACCACTACTGGGTTGCTGTCTATCTACCCCTTGCTGATTCTGCCTCAGTTGCTGTGTCACTTCAACATCTTTACTTGGGCAATTTGACTTCCAATGCCCGATCTGACCACAAAGATGGCATGACTGGTGTCGCTGTTGTGGCCTAGACGACCCTTTCACTGCTACAGAAGCTGTATTATGTGCCTTTATTGATGAAGAACCATATCCTCTTCTCTTACTTGGAGACCACTACGACGGTGCACTGGAACCTCTTAACCCAGGAGGTGCTGAAAACCTTGACTTCTTGAAGCCATCAAACCCCTGTCTCTGGAACTGAGAAGGCCTCTTCTTAGATATGGACTCTCTCTTCTACCTGACTGACCGTTCAATCCATCGGACAGACTCCACAAATGTGGCAAATCGTTCTCGGTTCTCCAATGTAGAAACAAGTGTTGTCAGTTCCGCACTCAGGCCCTTCTCAAAACGTCTGATCCGCTCGTCATCTTTTGTTGCCATGTGAGGACAAAACCTTAACAGGTCCATGAACTTGGCTTCATACTCAGTTATGTTCATCGTTCCTTGGCGTAGGCGTTCAAACTGGATGATCTTCTTGTCTAGATATGTCTTCAGAAAGTATCTTCTGACGAACTCGCGCTGGAGGATCTCCCAACCGATCACCTCACCGGGTCACTTCTCCTCCTCGATGGCCCACCAGTGTCCAACACTACCTTTCAGAAGGTAGATACCATTCTTGACTTTGTCTGCCTCGGGGATGTTGAGGATCCGGAAGGCCTTCTCAAGACCTGTCAGCCACAGATTTGCATCCGCTGGGTCAGCCGTCCCAACATAGTCTGAAGCTCCGACTCGGCGAAGCCGCTCAAAGTTCTTCCCAATACCTGATGTTTCACCATGGGAAGCATGTGCTCTCGGCGGAGGTACTGGCAATCTCTCTACCATGAGATTCATTGTAGCCATCATCTGCCCCATAAGCTGCTGGTAGGCAGGGTATTCGAGAATGGCTGGGTCAAGTTGGGGGACCTCAGGCACCCAATCTTCATGTGCCTGCCCTCCTGCTCCATCAACTGATGTAGCATCGCTACTCTCGGCAGCATGTTGTTCATGGTTTCCAGACATCTTGGTTTTTTCTTCCGCTGAGGGCAAAAGATAATTGTAAGAAAATCTGGAAAACTCACAAGAACAGATACAACCTAGTCCTAAATCCCTGTAGACTCAGCGAACCTAGAGCTACGATACCAAAAACTTATGGTGACACATCCCGCTATTACACAGACAATGAGGTGCCACGCGAAAACGTGCGGAAAACACCATAAACCACTAAATTACAAAAAACACAGGGTAATTAAAACCGATTTTGGAAAGTAGATAAACTAAGAAACTATTACATCCAGATCCTCATCCTACAAGAAAACAAGTTATAAAGTTATTTACAAGTCTTGATACACGTCCACATCTTAGGAGGTCAGTTGTCCTGTCCACATATGAGTTCATCACCTATTTATACATACATAAAGGGCCAAATCCAGCCAGCAGTAGGATATATAAAGCTTCAACAGCTACATAACGTAAAACAACGTCAAAACACTTCCAAGGACCTGAGAGTATAGGGATGACTCTGGGACTCAACTACAAAACAACCAAAACAGCAACGTATCCATCTCTTGCCTTCTACTGCTCGTCTTGCTACTCGGCCGCAACCCCGCGACCACCACCACGTCTAGCGCGAGCACCTAAAAAGGTTGTAAACCAACGGGGTGAGACACACAGTCCCAGTGAGAAACATAACTCCCCGCCTAAACCATAAAACCTCAGAAAAATTAAAGCAGATAACAATAAATAACTGAATAAGTACAATAAGAGCAGTATATAGAGTAAGGTTGTTATTACTATCGAACTTACCAAGATATCCGAGAGGCATATAACCAAACATTCTTTATGGAACATGATTGACAAGATCAGATTTATAAGATCATGCCACATAACATAAGGAACGTATAAGTAACTACAAGGTATAGCAAGATCAACTACACAAGCAAGGCCTCAACCAATGTTCTGTGTTTTGTCTTAAGCAATAAATACTATTCGGATGGATTACATATTATTATGCCCTGAGGAAGTGAGTCGTACCGCTCAAATCCAACCTTTGGTTGCGAAACCCAAGCCGGTGCCATACAAGGTCAATGGAAGAGCCGCACTCCACGACCTCCCACCTCGTGGTCAGTGCACAAGAACCAAAACAAGACCACAGTCTCATGCTTAAGTGGCCGCAGCCACTGGGTTATCTCCCGTAGGCTACCCTTTCTCTAGCCCACCTTGGTACAGGTCTTGACGCTAGTATATCTGAGCCACGGGCCAGTTCACCGTGCTCCTTGAGCCATGAATGCATTCATGCTCTATCACACTGATCCATGGGCCTGTTCATCATGCTCTTATACATCTTGAGTCTACAACTGAAGTTGCACTCTAACCTCCTCATTTTCGGCTAGGAGAAACCACACATATTCAATAATATGCGCTTCCAGGTTAACCCGCAGGAGAACTTGTTTACCATCACCAGCTACTGACGATAATGGATCTATGGCCAGGGCAAACTACATGAGGGATTCATCTGTATTTAGTTAATGTGTTTTAAGTAGATTATTGGGGCAAACAAGTGGTATCACATAACATTAAGCCACATTATTGTACCACCATCACAACATCCCGGGATCTCAATCCCTCATCACAAGAAACCACTACCTCATAAGGCATTTTCATCCCTGGGGATAATAATCCCAGATCTCATCATCAGAGGATAGCACCTCAACTAGGCACTTTAGCCAAACTCAGGTCCTCAGACCTAAACACATTATACAGGTGATGCATGTTATCTCATCAACAAGAGTGACCATCAATGCAGTGTCATTCAAACTTATATACCTCATACCCCTTTACCTGGATATGCATCCGTATGAAACACCTGCATGGTTAGTATACATAATCATAAAGATAACTGAAACTATCACAGATTAACAGAAGGATCATGTTATCAAACATAGGGCAACATTAAGGATTATATGCTTTATCATTCATGCCTCAAACCTGTGACCATAGACATGGGTCACATCATCATGTGAAGTAGCTCATGTGCTACCAAGCTTAACATTACTCATCATCGTATATATATATATATATATATATATATATATATATATATATATATATATATATATATATATATATATAGGATTCAAAGTAATCATAACACATGTAACATAGTTACTAACATGAAACTATCATCCCTATACAACCCGAGTTATCAAAACCCTTACTAAAACTCTCACAACCTTTACTAAAAGAGGTGGCGGTTAGTGTGTCCCTCACCACAACTTGTGACGGGTAGGGTAGCATCCCTTACCAAAAGCATATAGGCCTAGACACATATCGGCCAACCACAACAGGTAACGACCATCACACAAGGGTGTCGTGCAGCTAGGGGTCAAGACATATCATGCACCAGGCATAACGTGTAGCTAGGTTGGAGGAGTGTATTGTGCAAGAGCCAAGCTCGACACAGCTATCTATCCTTGTCGACTGAACCCTATCGCCCATCTAAGGTGAAGGTACCTATCGGGAAGCCACACCACTCACACACCCAAGGCCCTCACAACCAGCACATAACGCCTCAGCACAACATGGTATTTCCCAACACTAAGGTATCTCCTTGAGCTCCATAATGTTTAAGGTACATCGGGCACCAAGACACTACCCTAGCTAGATGTATTGGGCAGGGCACTCAACAAGGCATATCGCCCAACACATAAGAGTATCATCCAACAACCATACTCCAACTAGGAACAAGGGTCAAGGGTTCAACTCAAACGGGCAGAAAAAACCCAACATCATATCGTGCAAGATACAACCCAACATGATCATCATCAACCTCAAGTACAAGGTCACCAAACCCTAATTGATCAAGAAGATCGGCTCACCTCTCAACAACCAAGAGAAAGGGGTTTTGCCCAACCTCTATCACAAGTCGGGCAACCACAAGGATGAACCTTAACATAGGTCTACATCTACTAAAAATCTCACCTCTCGAATCCATGGTGACAGGAGGGTGTTGCTCAAGCAACTAGAATACAAGCTCACCTCTCAACTTAAATGAGAGAGGGGTATTGCTCATATTACTAGAGCTCAAGTGATGAATCCTCTAGATTCACCCTCTTAGTCACCAATTCTAAGGATTTTGTGGCACATATCAACTGATCTACCCTTGCTTTGGGCTTATTTTAAGTATCTTTTCAGTTTCACGTAAATAATGCTCTACTAGTTCTAATACTCTAGTTTCCAACTTATTTGATCTCAGTTCCCCCTACTCACGTTCTCTCTCCTCTGTAGATCATCCTCAACTATCAACAACGGTCATGACCCCTACAACACTGACTCATGCGGTCTGAAGAACGTTTGAGCCCCTGCGGTCTAAAGACCGTTTGAGCCCATGCGGTCTCAAGACCGTGTGAGCCCATGCGATCTCAAGACCGTTTGAGCCCATGCGGTCTCAAGACCGTTTGATCCCATGCGGTCTCAAGACCGTTTGAGCCCATGCGGTGTCAAGACCGTTTGAGCCCATGCGGTCTCAAGACCGTTTGAGCCCCTGCGGTCTCAAGACCGTTTGCTGCGATTGTAAAGACCGAATGGACAGTCAAATACAAGACCGTTTGGAGAGGTAACGGTCTCAGACTGTTTGAACATCCGAGAACTGATGACTAAATTAGCAATGAAGACCGTATGGTCGCATGCATTCCAAACCGTTTGGATTAGCACATGCATGAAGACTGTTTTGCTGCTGTGAAGACCGTTTGGCTAGTGAAGAATCAAGATCGTAGCAGCAACTAGCACCTCCGCCGGTGCTGTGACCTGCTCACTGACACCACCGCTGCCCACGATGGCCTTCTTGCCACAAGCGCCAGTGTCACCGTTAGCAGCAACGATGGTGCCCACGATGGCTGGCTTGCCACAAGCACCGGCGTCGCCTTCCTCACCGTCACCAAGAACATCAGCGCCCACCTACACATGATCTCTGGCGTCGTCGTCTTCATCACCCACCTGCAACAACCTTGCTCCACCACCATCGCACATGCATGGAGATGCTTCCACTTGCAAACCGTGACGAGTTGCTGCTGTTTGAGCACCTGCCCGCCACAACTGCTGGAACCATCCTCCTAAGACAGAAACAACGCCAACGACTTTGAGAATGCATAGCCAGGAGCTTTTGTGCCCATGAGAAGAACTAAGTGAAGACCGTTAGCTGATTGCCATGCAAACTGCATGGAGCAACCACATCAGCAAGACCGCATAAGAAACCAAGCAAACCACATGAGTATTTTGAGATCGGTTGCTGCTTTGATGTGAAACTGCATGGCCCCACGTGACTTGGAGCATTGCATTTGAAACCATTTTGCTTGCAGCTATTACTGCTCATGTGAATGCATGCACACAACGTGAAGGATCAAATAGATAAGCACTTTGTCAAGATTATATAATCTAGGACCGCATGAGATTGTTGTTGGATAGGAACGCATGGCCCCACTAGAATTCAGCTATTATGAACACATGAATAGATAAGAATCGTGAGGAGGCTAGCGGCTTCCAAAATAGCAAAGCGCACAAGCACAAGACCGCATGAAGACCGGTTGCTGATTTGCCATGCAAACCGCATGAGTAATTGCGGAGCAAACCGCATAAGCAACCAAACCGCAGGAACCTATGAAACCGCATGGGAAACTGTGAGCACATGACAACTATTCACGTGAAGCATGAGCAACCAAGTAAACCGCATGGAGCTTTTGTATAAGCAAACCGCATGAGTATTTGTGGGAGCAAAACCGCATGACCAAACTGCATGGGACAAAGGGCACGCACAAGGTGTGACTCCTTGGCCCAAGATATTTTGGCAAGCCTATAAATAGAGGGGTAGAGGCATGGTCTAAGGTACCTCATCTCACTACGACCCAAGGCTTCCGGACTGGGACCAGTGCCGGGATGCCGCCAGACTGCCTGAGCACCGTTTCTGACCAAACTTCACCCACAGCCCCAGGATCCCGATCTGAGCACAAATCTGGAAAGCTGCTAGACAGGGGACAGATGTAGAAGGATATTCCATCACTATCTCACCTCCACCACCATTATACCACTGTTCTATCTCATTCTACCCGTGCAATCCTGGAGATAGACACGACGATTGAGGCAGAGAGATAGGCGACCACAACGGAGCAGTCCCAGAGACTGCGACGATCTACACCGGACTGTCACAGATCTACTCTTCTGCTCCGATGATGCTTTCTTTCTCTCTCTTCTCTTTCTTTTTTGCTCCCTCTATGAGGAGCGAGTAGTTCCATTCACTGGGGTGTGGGGACTAGTCCCGCTTCCCGTGTTTTGTAACTTGTGCTAAAAATATGTTATCATTCTGATTCAATACTAAATCGTTTCATACATGCTTGAATGTTGGCCGCATTCTTGTATGCATCTATTGTCTTTCGTTGTGGTTTGTCTACGACCGCTCTTGAGACTCGAATACCGATTTAGTGTTGGTTTCTGGTGTGTGTATCCACCGTGCATCCGTTTCGGTATCTAGGAACGCTTTCTAAGGAGTGGAGTAAACTCACCTTCATTGTTGTACTTTTGTACTATGAAATGGAATCAGTTGACGTACAAAAGTACAACCTTGACAGGTCGAGGAACACACTCTGAAGAGAGAGTGGTGCAAAGTACTCGACCATTCATTCGGGAATGGCTGATGTTGCAACACTCTCACATTTCTCGTAGCTATATCCTTGAAAGAGGGATAGTCTATAAGGATACTAATCGATTTGGTAATTATCACTCGCTTGTTAGTTTTCTGATGCACGTTTCATGAGGTTGAGTAAGATTTTCTCTTTGGAGACTACATATCTTCATTGACACATAGATATGTACCAGATGAGAGTTACTCAGCCCGTGAAGGATGTGTGCATTACTCTTGTCCTATAAGACATTGGTATTGTACAACATTCATGTATCTTTCTTACAAGTCTTGCTATGTTTGGTACAAGTACAATTCATGTGTAGTGATGGCGAATACCCACATCACCCCAGTGATCCATCATCATTTGGTAATCTTAGATTTTAATCATTAAACTAGTTTTTATTCTTGCCTTTACTTTTGCATGTTTAGGCTAAACAACTCAAATCAAACTTTTGGTCTTAGATGATTGACTTAGATTGATACGAAACGAGAAAAAGGCACTCAGATTCTTAACGTTGTCCTTTGGGTTCGATCCTAAATCTGTACTATGATAAGACTTCCACACTCTTGTGGGGTTGGAGCATTTATCTAGCACCAGTTATAGGTAAACCTAGAGAGAACATCAACTCCCTAGGGTTTTTGGTGCATATTAGGACTTCCATTGGAAGAGTAATCTTTTTGTGTAAGTTCTAGCTCCATCATCAAGCTCACTTCTCTAGAACAAGGAGGGAAAGGAGTGTTTCTCAACAAGGAAATCCTAAATCATAGTTCGGCCAACTAGGGTACAAAGGTACAAAACCTCAACCATAATAACAAGATCACTATTACCATAAGATTAAAGGTGTAACTAAGCAAGAACCATATCTAGCAACATACATGGCCGATTATGATCATATGAAAGCATACATGAATATAGAGGAAAGTATTATGGTTAGGGTTAGGAGTTATGTAACTCGCCTTAAGAAAGCTCCAAGCTCCTAGCACCAAGCACACCTTCGGCCACCTCAAGGGGAAGAAGAAGAAGAAGAAGACTCCAAAGAGAAGGATCGGCCACCAAGATTTGCAAAGGAGAGGTGTCGTGAAACCAAAGGGAGAGGGGAAACTAAGGAACTAAAGGAATCCTTAGCAAGAGAAAGGGAACACATATATAGAAGAGGATGGAGGTGAAACCAAGGTAAAATAAGGCAAAGTGTCGTCCATCTAGGGATACTTGTCCATGGGCAATGCCACCTCTCTAACTTTCCTTAAAGACATGTCCAAGGCCATTGCCACATGTAAGCATCAAGTGCCAAGTGTCCACTAGTGGTGACACAAACTAGGTCAAAGGGTCAAAGGGGGTGCAAGGACGATACACCCCAACACCATGCCCGACACACCTCCCTGGGCGTCACACCTATGGCCGACACAACCATGGACGACACACCCATGGCCGACACAAAGTCCAACAAGGCTCATCCAAGCCCAAAGAAACTCAAGCAACGAGCCCAACCCTTCCTCTCAACACTAGAGGAAGCGAGAGAGAAGAACACTTCTCAAGGTGACAACTTTCCCATCTACCCTAGGCTTGGGTAAATTGCAAGTAGCACCTTCAACACACAACAAGCAAAAAAAAACCCTAATCACCACTAAAGGTGATTAGCAAGCAACAAAACACCAGGGTTAAGCAAAGAAAACTGGATAAGCCCTAAACGAAGGTCAAGGTCCTTACACAGACCACAAAGAACTCCACGTCACACTTCTAGAGCCAATAGGATGGTGTTGTCCTTCCATTTGTAAATGTGCTAGTGTTGACTTCCTTTCCCATTTTTGACTCTCTCTTTCTTAGATAAGATTGATTAGGTCCTCACATTACCGTGATTGTGAGAAAATGTGAGTCTAGAGACTCTGCCACCTCCTCCTTATATAGGAGTGGATGGACTAGGATTTCCTAAACCCTGGCAATACGAAGAGATAGATCTCATGGTATGATGGATACCACATGCATCTAGTTGGTCAAGTGGACCATCCATTCGATCAACTAGCATGCGGTCAGTGGCGCAATATCATTGGATTTCAATGCAATGATTAATGCACATCATTTGAGATATCATTAATTGTTTGATATAGTCAAACTATACATTTCACATATTGTTTGACCTAATTCAATTGACTGGCTTCAAAAGAAGTCTACTCTATCAACTGGACACTCCAATAAGTCAACTAAACATTCCACTCGGTCAAGTCACAGTTAGTGTTGCTTAACTTGATTACTTGAACAAATTTAGTAACCTTGTTAAATCTTATCCATGTATAAACTCCTACTAAAGTGAATCCTATGTGTGTGACCCTATAAGCCCCATAATAGGTTGGTAATGAATTTTCATAACCAGATTATGGCATCACAAGAAATGATCGGTATCTAGAAACACATCATTTCTATCCAAGTAAATGGAAAGCTAGAGAACTACAATATGTGATCAATGTTTTCATGATCGTATACTTCCTTTGTCTTAGATAATTAAATTGAATGCAAGGCATGGAAACATCATCCTCCTAATACTCAATCTATATTTCTTACACTAGAGTAGACTACTGAGATACATGTGAGCCCACATATCACATATTGACTCACATGAGTGCAGCCATGCATTTCTAAGTCTTGCTTATCACGTGTCCAGTATATCAACTCTGGTAATAGGGATAAATACCATACACATCACTCATTGTGACATATCGTCATTATAATTTATATTACTCAAAACAAATCAGATGACCAACTGTTAAACAAACCATGTGACTAGAAAAGTGGGTAAATTAAAATTGATTTAAACATCACTAACAAGTTCAAAAACATTTACATATAAGTCCAACAACCTACATATAAGCACATACCACATTAGGTATTTACACATCTTTACAGTGGAAGATGCTACAACCTTTATGAAAAAGATGTGTTCCACATATACATTCCATATACAAACAATGAATACTGCCAAAAGCTCAAGTGGATACACATATCATCTACAAAGCATCCCCTGCCTAAACCTAAGAGTATAGGGACGAATCTAGGACACTACTAACAACTACTAGCCAAGATGTACTCCTACTTCTCTCCAAGATTCTCTTCTTCACCTCCATGAACCTACCCACGTCGCTGACAACCACCTAAAAAGATGTGGTGACCCACGAGGTGAGACCCATGTCCCAGTGAGAGATATAACTCTCAACAATGATTATCAATTATAACATGTTATATTATTAAACAAGCAAAGTAGATTAAATATGTTAAATAAGTTAAATAGATAAGAATAGCAACAACCATGATTAACAAGGTATATAAAAGAAAAAATAAACTATCATTTACTAATAGTTGACTACTCATGATGTGTTATATAACATCTAGCCCTATATGACACAAGGGGAGGGTTACATCCAATGTGAAGTGCATTTAACCCTAGTAGGTATACTACACGACTGGATTACATCTTTTATTAAGCACTGGAGAGTTTGAGGTATAGCACTCAGACTCCAACTAACCATCGTTAAGTCAAAATCAATTCCATACAAGATCTAGGAGAGCCAAAATCCTAAGATCTAATTCGCCCTTGGTCAGTATGAGTCTTGCATAGTGACATATAAGGTCAAGCTGCATAACATCCTAGTCTGCCCTTGGTATATAGGTCACGACACTAGTGAAACAACCTAGCCCACCCTTTAAAAGGTCATTGTACTAGTGAACATGGTATACAAACCCAATCATTTGAGGTACAACCACTACTATCCTCAATCATATCACATATATCTATATTTGAGATAGGAACATAGCCGTTCTCCTACTGAGCCATGACAACAACCATCCTCCATATCCTTGGGATCAGATGACAAGGAGACAAAGTCTCTTTCACCCCACATACTCAATAGTATGCACTCTGAGATTCCCTTAGGAATACTCTTTTCCCCATCCAACAAGTCTTGACACTGGAATGGTTCAATGGGCACATGGAACTACATGATTAATGTTTCATTTGATTATTTATGTCAATAGGGTGAATTAAGGCTGCATCAAACAATTGAACATACAAAGGCTGATTCATTTTTGTAAACCCTGATTCATTTCTAACAAACATTGACATATAGCAAGTTCAAAAGATATAAAACATATCAAATATTATTTTTGATCACAGTACTACATGGTACTATCTCATTGCCATTCATGAGACTATACATGCCATTATAGCACCACATGATACAATTGCTTATCACATAATGAAGAGGATCACACCTCCATTAGGGCTCAACCAATCGCAAAGGTCACTAAGACCATCCCATCATTCCCTGTAAGGACATCATTACATTTCGATACCTCATAACAAGATCCAACAAACCATCACCTAATTTGCAATACATAGTTTAAGCATAACATTGCATTAAGAAGCTTATGATGTTCATATGGCAGCATATTAGGGTTACAACAACATTGAGAGAATATTCGATCATCATAAAAATCACATGAGGAAGCTAAGTATGATTAACCATCATCATCTATTGTATTAGGGTGAGCTGTAACAAGATAAGCTGGATTAGTGTTACACATTAACTCATTGTGGCAATTATTGGTTTACATTCACATGAGGGAAAAGATAAGACTATATAGTTATGAGTATTGAACCATGGATTCTACATCACCAAAACCAACCATCAAATCATGGGCTTCACCCAAAATGATCAGATTTGGCTAACAAAACAATTGGATGAAATACTAGTAAAGACCTTGAACCATGTGTCTAGTAAAACCATCAAGTTGTGACACTATGAAGACCATTGACTTTGAAAGTAGAGAAACCATTGGTTGTCAAACAATCAACCTAGTCCAACCATTGGTTGATGAACTATTAACCCAATCCAACCATTGATTGATGAACCATCGACCCAATACAACCATTGGTTGATGAACCATTGACCCAGTACAACCATTGGTTGATGAATCATTGACCCAGTCCAACCATCGGTTGATGAACCATCAACCTAGTCCGACCATTGGTTAATGAACCGTCCATAGGGAAACCAGGGTGACGGATAAGGTAGCAGAAACAAAATCTTAAAGCATGATTCCCCTAGACAACAAGATTGTCTCAATAAGAATGTATCTAGGAAGGAAAGTAACAGGAGTTAAGCCTGGTCCTAGAGAAAGTCCAGTGACATTACCTGCATAGTAGCATCATGCTTCTTCTTCATCAGGCAACAACACACTCCTTCTGCAACAACACTTGAACAATCGTCTCCACTTTTTTCTAGGTACAACATCATGGATAGAGGTTGATGGTGTCCTCTTAGAGACATAGAACAACCTCCCACCTCTAGAGTAGTGCACACGACCCACCATGAACTCAACGTTGCACTACCGGAGCCAACAAGAAGGAGTTGTCCCTTTTGAACGTCAACCTACTAAAGTTGATAAGCTCTCACACAATTGTCTCTGCCTTGCTATCCATTTTTTTATCTGGTAGGACTTGCTTGGGAAATCTATGAATTACCACAATCACAAAAGACAACAATTGTTAGAGCAATTGTTATGTATAGAGAATCCCCAGTACCCCTCTATTTATAGGAGAGGTTAGGGTTAGGTTTCCACAGTCAGTGTGGGAGTTGAAAGAGTCAGATTCACAAATTTTCTAGAACCCACATAGTGAACCAGTCAGTTCGCATACCCAACTGGTTGGATTATGTGTGAATGGTTGGTTCATGTTGTATCTTGTTCTGAATTACATTGGTATTCAATGTATTATTAATGCATGACATGACATCTATCCCAATCCTTGATCCAATTAAATTGACCATTGAACTACACGGTTCATCCCATGAATCAATCGGTTGGGACCGGTGAACTGATCGATTCACTATGTGAAATGGTTGATTCTATGAACTAGTCGATTCACACCCTGGTTCAGCCATTGATCAACTAGTGTTGATTTGAATTGACCTAACACTCCAACCGATTGGTTCAATACTTGGACATATCAGTTTAAAGTCTAATAAATAGATTTTGAACCTCAGTTGTTTAATTGAATACTTAAACACCTTTAGTAATCAATCCAAACATCAGTCATGAATATGATCCTTTAATCCAAGTGTATCCTATGTGTGTGACCCTATCGGTCCAAATTTATGTTGGAAATAAATGATAACCAATTATGACATCACAAGCAAAGAGTGACATCTAGAAACACATCATTGCTACCCAAGTAATTCAAAAAGTTGGAGAACAACTTCAACTACAACCCGCAAATAGTGATACCATGATTGTATAGTTCCTTTGACTCCGATATCCAGGTCCAACTCAAGGATGGAATCGTCATCCTCTCAATATTCAATCCATGTTCAAATTGGGGTAAATTGTCTGAGATGAATGTGATCTCACATATCACATATTGAGTCACATGATTATGGCCATACATTTCTCAGTCTCTCTTATCAAGAGGCCTTGGATATCAATCTTTAGTAAGAGGGACAAATACCATCTACATCACTCACACTCTATCCCCATGTGTCATAGTGCATCCAATCATCACCGTTATGGGAAACCTTATTCAGGATCACGTTGGATGATGTCAAGGTCCATGAATGACATGTGATGAATGTAGTGACTTGTGGTCTAAGAACCCCAATCACCATCATCACTATGGGAGATGATTCTGACTACCACTCCAAGTAGGGATGAGGACGGGCCGAGTTCTATCGAGTTTTTCCTATCCCAAACCCAAACCCACATGTTAAACTTTGTTGCAGGCCAGGTTTGGACCCAGATAAAATTAGAAAATATCAACCCATAGCTGGCTCATATAAGAATGTTGGGTTTTGGGCCAGGTTCGGTTTTGCCCATATAACATTGAATGTGTATACCAAATTTTTCTAGATCTAACTTGATAACATGAAAATTAAATTCGTATGATATATACTTTGTGATCAACCTTCAATATATATACACTTTATGATCTATGCAACTAGAACATGTATACCTTATTTGCGTGATCCCGTATAGCAACAAAATTGATATTGAAAGAGAAAAAAATCATTTTCTCATACATGTAAATGTATGAGAATTAAAGAATCAGTGGATTCTACAATGTTGTGGATTTTTGCTTCCTTATCCTATATGTATATATAATTAATTGAGTGTTGGAAGGGAGAAAGATCATTTGTCTGCTACATGTGTGCATATTAGTAAAAAAATAAGTAGAATCCACTATGCACTGAGCTAGTTGATTCTTTATTTTTATTTAATGAGCTAATGACATGACTGATGTCTGTGTTATATACATTGCAAATCAAAGTATGGATGCCATATTTTATCCATTTTCTAAAATAAACATAGTAAAAAATAGAAGATTCTGTTTGAATGACACAATGAGATAAAAACAAGAAATTGTTTTATGGTTTTTTTAAGACAACCATATATGTATATGTATACAATGTACATAAAAATCTAATTTGAGTATTTATATTTTTGGGCCTAGGTTTACCTCAGCCTGTGTCTGACCCAAATAAAATATGGGTTTTAATTTTTGGCCCGACCCACCCAAATTATAAATTGAATTCAGGTCTAGATTGGGTGATGCGGGCTGGGTTGCGAGTCAGATTGGGATGACCTGACCCGATGCTCATCCCTAATTCCAAGGTCTTCATGTATCACTATCATGGTGGGTCTATCTGATACACTATTCTCTAGCATGTACATGTGTGCTTGACTTGATATCACATACCATGACTAATGAGATTCTGTCATCAGTCAACACACACTCTAGTCTTTTGTATTACTACTATCTATTTTACTTCCATAGTAATATCCAACTAGGTATATCACAAGAATGTTTGTACTCTTATCATACGTATGATCTCATTTATAAGTCACATAGTTGAAGACATATGTCATCGAGTAACATCATTCTTTAGACATCTACTATGTTTGTGTTAACATCCCATGTTGAGACAAACATAATAGATAGATTACCTTCGTTATTATCAAATCAGGTATTTATTGCATCATTCCAATCATCATATGATTGGCTCTCTGGGCATACATACCAACATACTCCCACTTGCACTTAGAGCCAATCACCCACAAACCTTTTTCCAAGTGATCTCAACATTTCCATCATGTTTCTGCTATGAAGAACTTTTAAAGCGGGTTTAGAAAGATTTGCTTCAAGTCGGTATTTTGCAAGTTTCACATCTCTTCTCTATAAAAAATCTTGTATGATATGGAAGTGTTGTAATATGCTATTTGAGAACCCCACCTATTTAGTAGCTCCATAGTTGTCACAATATTTCTACTATGTGATCAATGGTTGAAATCTCACACAAGTTCAACCAATGAACTTCTTGATCCATACAATATCCTATGATATTCTCAAACATAGAGATACTTGTATTATTCTATAGATATAAACATCTATCTTTAGCTCAGAACCCTTTTCATCTTACAATTCTCATTTAAGGTGAAACACAAACATAGATTGCGATCTTTAATTTTATTTTTCATTTTGGAAGCTAGCATCTATGTAACCATTTACACCAACTCTTTCTTATTACCATAACCAAGGAACCAATCATTTTTCATGCTTCTCAAGCACTTAAGGATGTTCTTTATGATATTCTAGTGACCTTCATTAGAATCTGACATATACCCTCTCGTCATGTCCAATACATATGAGATTACTAGATAGGTATATATATCCTCTCATCATGTCCTATACATATGAGATAACTTGATATCCCCTTGTCATGTACAATACATATGAGATAATGGGATAAGTATACATCATTGCATTCAAGATAGATCCAATTGTGAATGAATATCACATCTATCCATGTGTTCCTATTTTTCACAAGAACTGGGACACTAGGCTCTTGAGAGACTAATTCCATGGAATCATGGAAAAGTTTTCTCTCATTGAGTCTTGCATTCTAAACTATTTCAACTTATGGCCAATGTATGTGCTTTTTCTTAGGTTAAGAAGCTTTTCTAGATCTATCTCTATAGATCTCAATTGCTATCCCATAGGATACTTCACCTAAACCCTTCATAGAGAAGGTACTTTTCTTGCCAAGTTTTAAATATATTCAAGATAAGGACGTTATTCCCCACCATTATGTGGGATATAAACATGCTCCCACTAAATCCTTTGTAATCAAATCTTCCATCTTCATTCTAACTCAAGTCAAACCCTTTGACTGTCTTGTCAAATCTAACATTTGAGCTGTGAGATGCTTGCTTCAATATACAGATTGACATATGTAGCTTATAGACTTTATTTGTAATGTTGGATTTGTAAAGCCTTTAGGATATGTCACATACACATCCTCATAATTATTCCAATTAAGGAATGCCATTTTAACATCCATATCACCAAATCTCACAGTCATACTAAGCTGCAAATGAAGGAATGATCCTGATGGGTTTAATCATGGTAAATGGTGAAAGACTTCATCATGTTAAACACCTTGAACTTATTTTAAACTCTTTGCTACCAATATAACCTTCCATGTTGGTCTCCTTTCAAAGACCCAAATGCACCCTAAGGGTTTTACCCCTTCAAGTGGATCCAACAAGGTCATACCTTATTGGTTTACATGGACTCCATCTTGAACCTTTTGGCCTCAAGCCATGCTTTAGATTCTGGTCCCTCAATAGCTTTGAGGTAGGTTGTTGACTCATCATATATGAACAACTCCCCACCTTTTGAGTTATCATAATCTTTCAAACTCAAGGTGTCTTCTACTAGAGCTATGAGTTTGGTGTTACATAAGGAACTTGAGAGTCCAAAACAACTTGTGCTTCTCCATGTTCCAATCGTACCTCTTTAGGTTCAATTCTTTCTTATTTGTGTTGAACATTTCAAGCTCTACTTTTACTCCCATTGATTCCTTTGGAACTAATTTCCTATTTAGGAATACAATCATCCTGGCAACAAACACCTTCGTTGTTGGATTGGGCTAAAACTAGTATTTCAACAAAATATCATTTAT
Organism: Alisma plantago-aquatica; assembly: GCA_963693085.1. NCBI lineage: Eukaryota > Viridiplantae > Streptophyta > Magnoliopsida > Alismatales > Alismataceae > Alisma > Alisma plantago-aquatica. The sequence goes on from OY856412.1 coordinate 566,362,877, forward strand.
ATGATTTATGGACAAAGCTTTTCAAGAAACAATAAGATTTTAATATTAATCACTATAAAATACACATCGGAACAATGCCATGCCATATCTCATATGGTGTTTTTTAAACCATTTTAGACAGTACATAGTTTTAGTGTAAAACATGTGCCAAAAAGGAAATTGGAAGATTAGCTAAATTTATTGATAATCACATCATGACTTAACAAGGTGTGATTCCTTCTTTTTGATACATTCTCATGATACACTATTATTGTGTTTCAAGTGGATTTCATCATGATACATCATCATGATCTCCCAAAAAATGCTCAAACTCTTGGTTAAAAATATTTCAACATCGATTATATCGAAGTGTCTTAATACTTTTATCAAGTTAGTTACATACTTCATTCATAATCTCCTTGAACACTTTCAAGATATCTTATACTTGTATTTCATTAAAATAAAAACTTTCAAATCTACTGATAACATCGGTAGATATAATGAGGTACAAGTAACTACCTTTAGTATTTATTCTAAAAGGTCTATATACATCAATATGTACTATCCCTAATGGAATACTCAATCTCCCACTACATCTAGTATAAATGATCTTATCATATTCCAAATAAACAAGAGTTGCATGTCTCTATTGGTTCAATAACCAAAAGAGTCTAAATAACCATCATATAGATTCTAGAGATGCATTTCTCATTTATGTGCTCTAGTATAGGCATTCATTGTTTGAGTCATCAAATCATTCAATATATGTGTCATACACAGTTCTATCTTTAGAAATATCAAGTATAGTTTGTGGGACATATGGCATTGACATGAAACACAAATTATTGTCCATAAAAGATACATGCTATTTTCATAGTACATAATAGCAATTAATTAATTCTATCACCTACCTATGAATGACAACTTTCAACTTTAGTGGCAAGAACTCTTTCTACGCATAGTTTCTAGCTTCTTCTTAGGTCCTGAGTGGAGATCTCTATCTCCTACTTCTCCCTAGATCCTCTATAAAGAGGATAGTTCCTTTCCAATGTCTATACATGTGACCATGACACATTTTTTCTTTAAGACTGTAAGTTAAAAGGACATATTCCTTTTGCAATTACCCATCTCCATATATTGAGTGTAGAAGACTTGGACTTCAACTTAGGCTCAGAACTCTTATTGGCCTTGCCTTTGCCCTTAGACTCACTTCCACTAACCACCATCACAGATTTGTCCTTCTTTTTTTTCAATTGGCCATTCTATTCATCCATGCTTCGACATGAATCAACATGCCAAGCATTTGATAAACTATCTATATGATTCAGGCAATGATTGTAGAATCATATCATGTGGCCAACTCTTGACATAAAAGAAATCTCAATCTCTCCACATGTCCAATCATATCAAGCACATTGGGCTCTACTAGATCTCCCTATGTCAGTTTGCACTCATATAACACTTTAGAGACATTACACCTATATTGCTTTACATGATTCTTTAAGATGTGTTACCATCTTGAAATTATCCATGTTTTTATGATGTTCATGCAACTTATAGTTCATACAACATAGCATAAGGTACTCAATGTCTATGAAAGCACTAGCATGATTCCAGTAAGCATCCATTTCAGACTTAGGCGCATTTGGAGTGGGTTCCTATGGCTCTGGTCTTTTAAGGACATAGAGATTTCTCTCATTTATGAGAACACTTCTCAAAATCCTAAACCAGATGTGGAAGTTAATCACGTTTAGTTTGTCCTACGTAAGATGTGATCACAATGATAATGTTTTGTGTTTGTCTACAAAAGAAATATTTCTACTTATCAAAACATTTTTCAATTATTTATTTTGATAAGTTAATGATATTAATTAGGCCTTCAGTTAATTACCACTCCCACTATTTTGTCAAATTGACAACCTTACCCCTCAAGATAACATAATGTATGACATGTTCCATGTGTCCGATCTAGAGAACTATACGATGTACCCGATCCATGTGCTAAGCATTGAACCTACAGAGCTTCAAGGGAGGCTGACATACCATGAGTCACCCATGAGGATTCTAGATACCAAGGTGAAAGAACTCAGATGTTAGAATATAAGATGATAAAGGTTCTTTGGAAGCACCATGGAGAGGATGTAGCCACATGGGAGACAATCATGGACTTGGGAAAGTCTTATCCTGATTGTTTGTATGTTTGATGAAATTTTGATGGAAAAATTCCTATAAGAGGGGAAGGATGTTGCAACCCCAATTTTTGGACTTGAATGGTTTTAAATGCAATTTCCCTAATAAATGTATGATCATGGGAATTGTATGATTGATGTGAATTTAATGGATTTGCTTTGTGCATTTGATTTCTTGGATCATAATATATTAACGAGTCCAATATGATTAAAAGAAAAAGAAGAAATCAAATAATGCATTATTAAGAAGGAAATTTGAGATAATGATGAAAATATGAGAAATATGTGAAATATATATGATTGATTCAAAATGTATGAGATTTCAAATCCTCAAGGTTTCTAATGGTAAAAGGAGTCCAAATAAAGAAAATAAAAGAGTAAGAGAGAGAAAATATGTATAAAATGTGCCTTTTTAAGTGATAACTTACATATGAAGAAAAGTCTCTATATTTTCGAATTTGAGCCAAAACTTGGTATACAAGTAGACTAAGTCATTGGGGACTTTCCTCTAAAATTTGGGATTAAAAGGATAAAGGGATTAGGATATATGTATTTTGTAAGTTTTCCTAAAGTGAGACGGATAACATTAAATGTCACAATCTATTTCTGACCTTTGTTCTAATACGTGGTTGGATAGCCATTGGATCCTTGATCCAAAAGTGGCTACTTGATGAGTAAGATCAGGAAAGGGTAACAATAGAAGGAGTTTTCCCAATAAATTTCCTTTGCGCACAATCCATGTGTGAATCTGGAAGTTGTTCCTTTGCACTCAGGAGGGAAATTTGCACCTGCTCATCCCAACTTTTCCATGTTTTCGTGTGGGAATGAGTTTTCCCCAAATACTAGTTCACCCAGGAACTATTGGAGTTCCATGGAGGAAGAACCCCCTGTTAGCCTACCTATAAAATGGGTCTCGATGCTCTAGGTACTTTGTCCATGAGCGCGGGTCCTTGCAAGAAGGATCGGTGAGCGGAGAAGAGACCTGGTCCCCTAGTTCGGCGTGCTCCCTGAACTGGGTAGCTTGAGGGGCATCACCACCTTGAGCACTGGAGAGGCATGGCTAGTAGGGTGATGAGTTTGGCTAAGAGGGGTGAAGCCCGTGGCATTCTTGCATAAAGATTCGAGGCATAGAAAGGGAGGGCTAATGAACGAAGTTGACAGTCCATGGCGAGAGCCCTATTTTCCCGACAGAACATGGGACTGTCTGTGCGGTGTCCACAAATGTGATGAAGGGGGGAAACTAGACCTGGGTACCAGGTTAGGTGGTTTGAAGGCTGGATTCTTGAGCTAAGGGGGTCTTTGGGGCTAATGAAGGGGTTGACGGCTGACGTGGCACTATCCCATTGGCTTAAAGGTAAGTTATTTTGCAAAAATCATAATTAGTTAATAATAATTTGGATCAAGACATGTAATATATGAATTTTGATCAGAAAAATGTGTAGATTGCAATAATATTTTTTTTGAAGCCTGCATCTATTCATAGTTCAAAAAGTACATAAAGTTACTAATCTTAATGCTTTCATGAGTAAGAAATCCTAGTTTTGATATTAATGAGAATGAGTAAAGTATTAAGGATAATTTAAGATGATATTAACATGTTGTTAATAAAAATGAAACTGTAGATCTAAAGAGATGAATTTCATGCTTAATTGGCTAAATTAGGGTTTCATACGTACAAAGTACATTATTGGGCTTTAAAACCCTAATTTAGGTGTTAATGACTTCTAATGAGATATATTTCGAAATCCAATGTATGAGATGAAGTTAGGTTGATCCTAAGCCAAATTGATAATAAAGAAGCTTTAATGTGAATAACTGGATAAATAGGGTTTTGTATATACGATGTTGTTTTAGGGTTTAGCTGACCTAAAAAGGGAAAGTGGTGAAATAGATCTAAAGAATCCTATGGAAACCCTAATTCATATTAGAAACCCTAAGAAGTATTCCCCAACCAATAAAGTAAGTTCTTGATGAGTGTGTAGTAAATAGGTTGTACATGCTTTTTAGGATTCTGTTGTGATTGTGTGATTGGCTTGATTAATTTCTTAGATTTCTTGATTGGATTGGATTGTGCTTATTTCCTGTGAGATCACCAAATCAGGTATGTGGTTACTTATGATTACAAACTTTAGTTTCCTGGTGGTTTCTAACATTTTATCGATTGCATGGAAATAAACTGCTTGGATGATTTTATTTCTGCAATCTTTAATGTGAATATGATTATCACAATCTAAGTATACATATGACTTTCCCAAACCTACATACCATCTCTAGATGTAAGATGACCAAACCACAGAGGGAAGGTCAGAGGTGGTCAAGCCCCAGAGGGAAGACCACTGCACACCTAGAGAGGTGACCCAAGGCACCAAGCTCAGGATGGAGAAGGTAGCCTAAAGTCACTTGCTAGGACTTAAACCTAAGAGAGGGTATCCCAGAGGATGAGTAAAAGTGGTTGGGAAGTCATATTGAAAAACATAATCTGGCATTGTTAACAACTATTTGATGTGATTAGGTTGTTAGAATATATGTGCAATATTTTGATTGTCACCACATACTTGTATATTCATTTATATTGATCGACGTTTTGTTTGTCGGTGTTTTAGGAATATATGAAACTGGACAAATAGTAAAGTGACATTTGTGAAGAATAAAGTCAATCTATTAAAGGAAGATTTAGTTAGATAGAAATCTACAGTGGGTAGAAGTTCCATATTCCTATTTTAGAAAGGTATGTGAAAAGTAAAATTTTATCATGTTTTAAGCTTAGTCTTTGGTAGAATTTATTAATTATTTTTTATTATTTGCACAACATCGATACTGTTTTGGGATAGTGACTCTGGCTTTTTGGTCTTCCTTCATTGGGGTTTTCGGGGAGTGGGGTCATTATAATTGGTATTAGAGTATGGTTTTCCATTTAATCTCTAATAATTATTAAAATTTACATACTCTTTAGAACCTAAGGGAGTTATTATAGGATTTTCAAATGATGGAGGTGTCTAGAAAAGGATCACAATCTGGGGCTGGAAAGATTTTCCTCTGCCCCACTAGTCGCTCTACGAGGACTCCTAGATTCTATGTGATTTCATGGCCAAAATTGGTTGATTTGACTCAAAATAAGATACCTCTAGGTCTTCTCTCATCTATCTACATCCCTTCTCTACCCTGTTCCTTGAATAACTTTAAGAGATTAGGGTTTTCTCTCTCTTCACCACCCTCTTGAGTTTTGGGATTAAGAATGATAAGGATTAAGGAATCCTCCACTAAATAATAAAAAGCATCCAAGAAAGATGTCATGGGCATAAGTTTTGATAATTAGAAACTTAGACTGAGTTTAGTTACATGCTTAAGTTGCATGGCATGTGTTGTCATGCCCTAAGGAGTTCTATAAGGTTAGACCTTCTCCTAGGATGAGGAGGAGAGGGATAGCCTTGGAGGAAGATGCCTCCAGGAAGAAAAAGGAGACCTAGCACATCCTCTGAGGATGATTCTAAACCCAAAAAATTTAAGCAGTGGATAAAGAAAAAGAAGACATGATGAGTTTGATAACATAGTTGACCTAGCATGTATGAACGTGGTTTCACATGCATGCTTCACATAGAGGTTTTGAGTACGCATGAGAAACATGAACCGTGTGTGGTTGTTTGACTGTGGTGCAGTTTGGTGACCCGACCTTGGGTGGTCATGCCTGTTGAGGGTGAGGGATCGCTCCCTCATTGAGAAGGTTAGTGGTGACCATATAGGAACCCTAATAGGTATATATGTTTAGAAAAGAGGCATGGACCTACATAGAAAATAGTGGCAGCAATGCTAGAAGTAGGTTTTAGACCTTGGCCAGAAGGGTTATACATGATAGTTTATGAGATAGGCATGCAAAGCTTTGGATGATCTTAGCCAGACATAAGTTTTGATAGTACGTTTCACCCAGGAGGGGATAGATGTATATCCTGAAGAGCTTGACCCATATTATGGGAGAAAACCTCCAATGGTAGGACCACTTTTATGGTTATCCCTAGAGAGAGGGCGAGACCCTAATGAAGAAGGTTGGAAACTTGGACTCTGAGACATGAGGAATCATGAGAAGTTTGGTATAATATGGTCTAGAACAGACGACCCTGAGTAGATATACATGGTTGCCTCATGCACGATATTTGGAGGCTCATAGTACCTTGGATGCCTTTAGAGGAACCAAACCCTGGGAGAGAGAAAGAGTCTTCCTAAACAAATGTATGGATGATGTGAGAGCCTACCTTTTGGGAGTAGGAGAGCAAGTTCCAAAGACCCTAAAGAGGTATGGTTTGATAGCAAGTTGTGAGGCCTCACACCCAGTTGGTTTTACTACTGTAGGACTCTAACGATTATCCATGTGGAAGAGTGTTAGGATGTATGTGCCCTATCTGGTATAGGTTCAGTTCATGGTTGAATAGCTGAGCATGCAGTTAGATAGCTGATGCATAAGAGTTGAACCTAGGGTTCCCAGACTAAAGAGGGGAAGTAGCAGTACCTAGTGTACATGATGCTCATGAGGCTGATTGAGTTCATAATATTTATGTATGGAATCCCCCATGTTTTAGGGAAAAAGGAAACCCCACTTGAACTAAGGAATATGTTTGATGAACTACTTGCATAGGTTGGTGGCATATGTATGTACGAGATTGGTCCAACCTTGAGGAATGATGAACAAGTATGATTTACCAAGGAGCTTGGCATGGGTTAGTGAGTTATCTTCTTGCTAGCTACTTGCCTAGCAATATGATAGGGCTAAGCATACACATGATGATGTTAACCTTGGAGGTAAGGATGTTTGTGACCTTTTTTACTATCAAGAGATAGTATTCTCCCATCCTGGGAAGGGGACCTTCATGTTAAAGTGACAACCAACTCTCATTTAGGTTCGAGGTAACCTTAAGAGGTCACTTATAAGATCTTGATGATCTAAGAGGAGAGCACATAGTATGAGCAAGAATCTATAGACCCATGTGTGACCATCTCTAAGGGGCATGAGGATATGTTGCCATGGAGGTAACCTGTATGGGGCTAAACCAATATAGGTAGGTCGCCATGTTTCCCATGAAGGGATGTAAGTCTGACCATGAGTGTCTAGATAGATGATGGAGATTTAGGTAAGGATTCAAGATAGAGATGTACCATGATAGAATCCAATGTCAATACTAAGGTAAGGTAGGTATAAGAATGATGAGAGTAGGAGTTATCAATTCCCTAGATGCACAGGACGATAGGGTAAGGAGGTAACAACTATCTTTGCCCTAGGGCCATGGGTTAGGAGGTTGACTACCTTCATGAGTTCATGGGGACCAAGGGGTAAATGAGAGAGGTAGTGCCTAGATGCATAAAGGATGAGGGATGACCCTGAAAGTACCGACACCCTAGAGACCTTGAGGAAATGACCAAGGATTATGTATATATGATTAATATGAAGACCCAAGAGTGTTTGGGAACAACCTATCCATGAATGTAAACATATAATCGGGTTATTCATGATATGGAGTCATGAGAAGTAAGTTTCAACTTAGATAAGAAAGTGTAATGGCTATGTGTGATGCACCATCTCTACTCTTGGAATGGGATGAACTCTGTATTTGGAATGTAGCCAAGTTCTTATTTCCTATCATTATGGTTGTGAGAGATAGGGAAAAATGCATGGCATATTCTAAGGATAAATGTGATATGAGTTGAAGAATCTATGATGTTTGAGGATAAAGGAATTACCATACCCTTTTGGAAGTATATTGGATATATAGTATGCAAGAAAAAATTAACTAAGGTATTCATCATATGAGGATGTTCTTGTCAAGAGCAATTTGAATTTTACGAGTTAAAGTTTGGGTTTGATAACTGAGATGATGGAAGCAAGAACTCGAAGTTTTCTTGACTCAAATACAACTAAACTCAATACAAGGATGATGAGTGGAGTATATGTAGGTTTATGTTTTCACCATCATCTAACACATAAGGAAATTAATGTAATAATAGATACTCTTAGCTGAGACACAGCTCCGGTGTGTAATTGTCTTGTCTAGCTAGTAGAGAGAGCTGAAAGAGGTTGCTACATGGACCTTGTGACCGTTAGAGGATTAGACCTATGTGGCTAACATCCAGATACAACTAGACCTATTAGTCGAGTTAGTGGTTACCCAGTTAGCCAGTCCAGAGTTTAACGAGATAAAGGGATTGTTATAAGAACCTCAGATCCACCTCTCAGGAAAAGAAGGAGATGAAATCCACTATTAGAGTGTTTTGAGGTTTCTGAAGAATCGCCCTTGAGGAATCATGTCATACAAGAAACTCATGATTTTAAGTACACCGTACACCGTGGTACTACCAAGATGGTTAAGGTTTGTAGTGGTACCTCAAAGACCTGAGATGAAGAAGGATATAGAGTGGCATGTGGCCAGTTGCCATACATGCCAGAGGCTGAAGGCCGAACACCAGTAACATAGTGAGTTTCTACAGATAATGAGGAGTCCCCGAGGGGGAATGGGAGCATATCACCATGGACATTGTGGTGGGTCTCCCCTAGACCAAGAGAGGTCATGATGCAATATTAGTTATGGTAGATCACCTTACCAATTTGAAACATTCTAGTGTGAAAGATCTAGTTGAACCATATATATATGAGAGAGAGATAGTTCAACTACACAATGATTCGTGTTCAATATCTTGAGCATGACCTCAAGTTCACTTCCACGTGGTAGAAGTAGGTACAAGAAGAACTTGATTCTAGGTTGAAGTTTAGTACAACATATCACCCCTGACTGATGGATAGTCAAGAGGGTATGATCTAGACTTTAGAGGGTCTGATGAGAGCATGTGTGCTCGTTTAGGGTAATACATGGGAGCAGTTTCTAACCCTAGCATAGTTGTCTTTTCATGATAGCCACCATAGCCAGTATCGGGATCTATGAAGCACTATAAAGGAGGTCAGGTCAGTCACCTCTTCACTAGCATGATATTGGTGAGAGGACCATGTGACAGTCATAGGAACCCCAATGTATGCAGATGAAGTCGCTTTAATCAAGCAATGGAAAAGAAAGCCCATGATCGATAGGAGTCCCGTGCTAATGTGGAGCAGACTGACATGCAGTTCATTGTGGGTGAGGATGTGTTTTTGAAGATCCGACCCCTCCGAGCTATTGCTAAGAAAGCTGAGACCCTGATACATGGGTCCATTTGAGATGGATTGGTGGAGTTTCTTATGTATAGGCTTACCCCTCAGGATAACATGATGTTTGATGTTTTCCATGTGTCCGATCTAGAGCACTATGTGATGTATTGATAACGCCCAAATCTACGCATATTATCCGTGCATTTTATCCATAGTTTTGTGTGACTTTGGTCTTAATATGCCCAATAATTCTCATGTTTTATGCTTTCTATCTCTTCATAGATAATGTAGCTAGAATAGCGAATAACGTAGCTAAATGGCCAATGTTGGACTTGCATGCACCGAACATAGATGAACAACCTCTTATCCATGCTCTCTCTTCTAAACTGAGGCCCAATGAATTGTATTATTTGATATATAACCTTATGATGAATGCATTGTCATCACAGTCTTGTTCTTTACTCTGGGTCAAGTTTGGCTCTCATTATTTGCTTTTATTATCCAAATCTCCTTGTATACATCTTTACCCAGCTTAATTATTTATCTTCATTTTAATTGAGATTTATTCATCTTTTATGCAGGTCATTAGGGCACTAGGGAGTCCAATGTTCACATATGCATCCCATGTAGGCCCATGAGCACCAAAGCCCATCTACATGGGGTCGACCCCTTTATTTCTATTATGTTGCTACAATAACCTATTCTCCCCTTACTCTCTCAAACCCTACATCACGACCGAGATTAGACCGCGCCTGCGGGCTTCCTTGCCGTGACTGCGGTGCCAATGCCTCGACCCCTCGAACGGTGACTCGCGATCCCTTTCATAGCCGCCTTCAGATCGCAACCACCACTTCCCGACCCGTGGTCCCTCTCCATCCATCACGTGACCCTTCTCTAAGGCTTCCGCAATCGACAATGACCAACCATGACCCCACAGTCTCCATAGCAGACCGCCATCACCCACTGCGCCGCCTCCTCTTCACCATCTTTTCCTCATGCATCCATGACCAACAACACCACTGTGCTTCTCCACCTGACCGTGACCACGGTGTAACCCTATCGCGGCCACGGGGTCCTCCCAATCATGAAACCATCTCCTCTTCACCTTCTTCTCACCATTTCCTCTTCATCACATCCCACTTCTGCTGACGACGCCTGCTCCTCCTCGCCATCCATGCTCGCACTCCCAGTAGACAGGCACCACCATCAATGCCAGCAGCGGCCATCGTGACCTCCACCACGATTGCAGTTCCTCATCCATCTTCCTGTGATTTTCTTCCTCCAAAGACCGCGACCTTGCTCCCCACACCGCGGTCACAGTTTCTACGTGCCCAAAGGGACTACGGCCGTGATGTCCCTAGACTGCGATTTTAGCCTCATATATCCAGCCCGCGGTGCATTGCAAAAAGAAGCAGGATCCATTTATTTGGTAGCCACGTGTAAGGAACATGCCACAGATTCAGCCCAGCCTATAAATAGAACAGTACCCCCAACCATTTGGGCATCCAGTCTTGACGTTGAAAGGCTACTGGATTGGAGCCAGAGCCCCGTGGGAGCATCCCAAGGTCTGAGAGGACCAAGGCACTCAGCCTACATGTTCCAACAGCCACCAGCCTCCACACTCTCTCTCCTCTATCTCCATCTCAGATCTACTCTCTCCAAAGGCAGAGGCTGAGAAGAGAGAAGATCTGTGCCACATTCATCCTCACCAATGAGGAGAGAGAAGATTCACTTCACCTCCATCCTCCACCAGTGGTCTTGTGATAAAGTGTATTTTCTACTATTTGTGCATAATTACTCTTGTTACTTTAAGTCCTCACTCTTTATGGCTTCATAACTCTATAATGTCCAACAAAGTCAAAGATTCCACATTTTGAGTCAATATGATACACATATATGCTTGAAATCCTAGTGTTGTTATACCCTTGAATCCTTTGATTAAAATATTAATCATACATGCTTATTTTGATTTGATATTTTGTACACTTGTTCTAGACCCTATTATGAAGATATGATCCAAATTTGAGATCATTTGGACATTCGTATGATTTTATATAAATTTTCTAAGTTATACCCTTGTTCTGGAACAAATTATCTTTTGTTGCTTGTTGGGCCCGACCCATTTAGTCGCTTGGCCGCCTCCCTGATCTAACCCGGCTCCAATGCCTTTGAACCGGGAATAAGTCCCCTTGAACCGGCCGCTGGTCAGATATGAAATGGGCTCTGAGCCTCGACTCAACTCGCCTGATCGTGCGACCCGGTAGCTATTGGATCTTGATCCAACAGTGCCGGGGTCGTATTCTAGCTCATGCCCAGGAAGGCAGGTCCGCCCAACCTGGCAAGAACCAAGCCAAGGAAACACCTGGATAACCCCTCCTCTGGCTTTGATTTAATGCCAAAGCTCTCCCTCTCTCTCTCTAACATTCTGCACCTCTTTATTGTTCTAAATCTTGCTTTGGAGGCCAAGGGAACCCGCCGCCACCTTAAGGTGCGCCGCCCCCCTTCGGGAAGACCTAACCCTAGCCCAAAACACCTATAAAAACCCTCTACCACCTGTGGCGAGCCCCCACAAACCCGATCAGCCCTTTCTCTTCCCCTCTCGAGGCCTATCTCTCTATTTCCCCTTCTGCGCCGACCACCCTCCGCCGCGGCACCGTCAGGCTCGCGCGCGGGTGCCTGCTCCTTGGACGACGATCCGCGACCGTCAGATCAGGGTCAATGCTGACCAAGACCGGAGATCAATGGCCACATGTCGCCTGCCCCCTTCCCCTCTCTCATTTCCTTCATGAGCACGTGCCCAGGAGCACATCGTCTCTCTACCGTCGATCCGCCATGCGGGTCAAGATTGACCAAAGGATCAACGACCCTCATTTTTCTCCTTTTCTGGTAAATAGCCCTCTCTACTCAATATTCATATTAATTGCTTATTCTTGCAAAAATGATAACTCTCTTTCCCCTTGGCCAAAGTATACAAAATTATATATCAAATTTATCCTTTCAAAAAGATCTAAACAACATGATTGGTTTTAGGGTCTAATTCTATATTTTTTCCCTGCTTTCCCAAAATATGCATATGTTAATCATGTGGAATATAGTTGATGTATGATCATGATGCAAAACTTGGATCTTGGCCACTTAATCTATCCCTGATCCTTAAATCAATAAAAAAATTCCTTTGTATCCCTAATGAAAGTCCTACCCTCCCTATTGCTCATAATGGCCTTAATTGTACACATGTGCCTACTTTGGACTATAATGTTGAACTTTACCCTAGAATGCTAATCTTGTTGCTCATGGACAACCACCTAATCTTTTTTTTTTGATAAATAGATTGCATTACATTAAAAAGGCCGTACGACATCTACAAAAGAGTATGTGGTTACACCAACTCGGGAACAAGAGAAAAGCCATCTTACAAGGTGAGATTGGAAATAAATGGAGACGCTTCAGCACGGATTCCTATTTTTCGCGCACAGAGGCAGCTTTTTGATAGAATCCCTCCTCAATCTTGATCATCTTCTCAGAAGGGAAAACTCTGAATTTCCGAACATAAACTGGAACTACAAACTCAAAAGTATCAACAAAGACCCTAATCAGAAAGTCATCCCAGCGAAAGGATTTATTCCAACAAACTGTACCCAGATAAAAGTGACCAGGGGAGACCTCGTCACTGGTCATGATGCTAGGGGAAACCCAGATCTTGACAACCTCCAGATCCGGAGGAGAAGCCATCCAAAAAGATGGAGATAATGGCCGCTTAAGGCGGCGAGCAACAAGGCAACTAACAACCTTAGCAGCTAAACAACGCAAACCAAATAAAAAAAAACTAGAGCAATATAAAAACAGGAACAGAAAGAAGCGGGGGTAAAGAAAGCAGCCCCAATCAAGCTAGGACGGCACCGAGAAAGGGTGTGAGAGGAGCCGGCGAGGCCAAATACGACTCCAGGAAGAGTCACACCACCAAAGGAACCAAGGACAGCCGCCAAGGGAGCCCGGGAGCCCACGAACAGACCCACAGTCGTCGCAGCCGACTGAGGGGAAAGCAGACTATCACTCGGCCCTGTGGTAACACCACCGACGCTCGGAACACCACCCAGACTGCAGCACCACGAACCGATCACAGGCTGAGGAAGATCCCAGGGGGAGACCAGCAGGGCTCACCGGCCGCCGCCTTCCCCCCGGGAGGGGATGCTACCGAGCCACTCGCGCTTTTGCTAAATCGCCAGAGCACTCGTGACCTAATCTAATTATGTGTTTATGATGTCTTTATATTGCTGATATTGACCATGCTTGATGCTTGGTCCCCTTGAATTGATTATCTTTGACCTTGATTACTCGATTGTTAGTCTTTTGACCTTAAAATTCATGCTAGTGACCTAAATCTTGATATGATCATAGAAAGTGAATGGAACATCATAATGATATGAAACTTGAACCACACCATCATGATGACCTCTAGATTAGTACAAGATCATATAATGAACCAATAAGCAACTTGGAACCCATCTTGGCCAAAACCCTAAAATGAAGATAATTAGGATTAATGATGAGAATCTAATGCATATATGTAATCTTGTTGTTAATCAGGTTGGATTATGATCTAGATGGTAATGGATGCGTTAAGTTAAGAATCTATGAATCAGGTACGGGCGTTATCTAGTTAGATGACTAGCTTTCTTGTTTGAAATGATATGTATTGTATGCTGGTTTGCTTACTTGCCCAATATTGCCATGTAATATTGCTATGCCATACTCGATGTCTGCCTCGTCGGTTTTATAACCTGAACACATATATGTACAAAACTCCATTATAATATTGTTTATAAAGGGTTAACTCTTGGTGATGTCCTTGAGGTCCCTCTTGTATAAAAGGGTTAGCTAAGCTTGAGCACCCTTACAGACCCTTCCGACGGGAAGTTGGTCAAAGGCCTTAAACATGTTTTATATTGTTGGTATAATGGAGTGAAATGACATAAAATATGGTTTTGCATTTGTTAAACAATTAAGATGTTTATTCTTGTTCTTTTAGTCTTGAAATCTTTTCAAAATTATGCAAAGCTTATATATATGTATCTTTCTGCCCCGTACTCAACACCTCGTGTGCTGACCCATTTCTCGTATTTTGTTTTTAGGTTCAGAAATGGCTAGAAGGTTGATGGGCTTGGTGAGCTACGCTAGGTGTACTTATTGTAAGATCCAGATTTAGTGCACATGAATGACTTGTACCTTGACTATGAAAATATGTAATTGAATTCATGAATATAATGCATTTTGTATAATTTATACTTGTTGAATGTTGAGAGTGTGTTGGTGCCTTTATCTTGTTATTTGTTCATGTGTGCTAAGCTTTACGCTTCCGCATGTCTCCTTTGGTATTCGTTTGGTTCATGGGACTGGGATTCCGATTCCGTGACAGATGGTATCAGAGCCTGAACAGTAACTACACCGAACATTTCTCACATGAAACACAAACTAAACTCACCTTACACCTCAACCCTAGAAACTTAATAAGATGTCCTTGTGGATTAGGTGGACTTAGTCTCTAGGTTAGAACCTAGATGTTCTAGAACTATGTGTAGACTTGTGTAAATTACCTCCCTAAACATTATACGTGACATGTGCTTAGGATGTCTACACAAGTGTGCACTATGTTCTTGCTAGTTCTATAGGTGTCATGATACTATACTACCTAATCATTGTGGTAACTCGTTTTGGTTTTGGTTTTATTTGGATGGAGTATGGTGGTTTTCATTGCCTGTTTAAACATTGGAGAAAACATATTTCAAGTATTATTATATGTACATATGAAAAATGTTACCACACGCAGAAAGGTAGTGAGTTTCCATGCAACCTAGGAGAAAGAGATGTAACACCAAAACTAGATGAGAGAGTTTGGATGATAATGATAGCCTCTAGAGTTGTCTAGAGCCATGATATAAGTTAGGCAAGCAAGTAACCTAGAAACCTATGATGATGATAATGATATTGATGATGATGTCGATGTTGATAAGACCCAAGTTGTTTGAGGAAGGTCGAGTATGTTTACGATATGGAATGAGTTGGACCATGCAACCCTAGCTAAACCTAGCACCTTGTATGATACATATGGCTTGGTTGATGTGCTAAACATAGTTAGTACGTTGGCATGCTTGCTTGTACCTAGTTTTACACATGTTGAGATATGATATGTGATATACAGTTTGAGACCAACACGGGCCTCAATATCTTTACAAAGGAGGACCTCTAGCATGGGACAGATGAATAGGGTGACCTTTTGATATGAGACGGCCCACCTCGAGAGAAGGTTAGATACCTAAACTCCAAAATATTTGAAATGTTGAAAAATAGGAATGATGAAATACTTGATGATCGGTCCCTAGATAGAATACTTCTAAGTATATGAGTTGAGCGACCTAGTGTGTGGCTTCCTTGAAAGTTTTGAACCCTAGACGTCCTATGAATAATTTTTAACCCTGGAGAAAGAGGCAATTAAAAACTTGATGCTTGCTATATAGGTGAGGGGGATGTCCCAATACCCTAAGATAACATATATGATGTGTGGTATCCATGATGAGCCTCATACTCAGGTTAGTAATGGTATATAAAGGAGTCTAGTGGTTACCCTTGTTCTCGAATGATGGATAGAAATTTGTGTTATAGGTAGAATTTTGTGGTTAACATGTCTTGTTGGACACATATATGTCTTAGATTGAGTGGCTTGATCTCTTTCTAGATACAAGTGAGAAAGTTACAAAACCTCGATATTGATGATAATGTTGTTCCTCGAATGATGCTTAATACATGAAATATCTCACTTATGTTTAAAAACTGATATATGCTAGATGAACCACTCACATAAGCTAGACCTAACATGAAATAATACCATATATAAAATATGTAGCTTTGAAATCATAAACTTGATATGATGATGTTTAGATATCTTAGCTTGAATAGCCAGGGGTAACATTCCTAATATCATACCCAAATGAAAACAAATCAACTCGATATGTGTTTCTCTCAGGGTGATATTTCTAATAAATAAGATGAACAAATTGCTTATATCCGATCCAAAAATGAGAAATAATGAACATGATTGGGTAAAATTGGTAGAAATTTTGGGGAAATAAAAAACATGCATGAAATCTAGAGTAAAGATGAGATACACACTCGATGATAGTCTTGTTTGAAGTCATGACCATGAACATGTTCGATTGAGAATTGATAACTTGGTTTTGATGATACACCTTGATCTTGTATATACCCTACTGCCATGATGATGTCATAATATGGTAGGATAATAAGTAAATGTATATATCATCGATATGAGTGCCACCCTTGATGGAAGTAACCTAAGTTTGCATCCCATGTGAATGATTCATTAACAACCATGGAGGGATATCTATACTTAGTAGATTTTGACCTTGACTTTTAGATATGATCTCTGATGAATTTTGAGGAAGAAATTTCTTGTAAGGAGGGAAGGATGTGATAAAGTGGATTTTGTCCTATTTGTGCATAATTACTCTTGTTACTTTAAGTCCTCACTCTTTATGGCTTCATAACTCTATAATGTCCACCAAAGTCAAAGATTCCATATTTTGAGTAAATATGATACACATATATGCTTGAAATCCTAGTGTTGTTATACCCTTGAATCCTTTGATTAAAATCTTAATCATACGTTCTTATTTTGATTTTATATTTTGCACACTTGTTCTAGACACTGTTATGAAGATATTATACAAATTTGAGATCATTAGGGCATTCCTATGATTTTATATGAATTTTCTAATTTATACCCTTGTTCTAGAACAAATTATCTTTTGTTGCTTGTTGGGCCCGACCCATTTAGTCACTTGGGCGCCTCCCTGATCTGACTCGGCTCCAATACCTTTGAACCGAGAACAAGTCCCCTTGAACCGGCCGTTGGTCAGATACTAAATGGGATCTGAGCCTCGACTCAACTCGCCCGATCGTGCGACCCAACAACTATTGGATCTTGATCCAACGGTGCTGGGGTCATCTTCTAGCTCATGCCCAGGAAGGCAGGTTCGCCCAACCTGGCGAGAACCAAGCCAAGGAAACACCCGGCTAACCCCCCCCTCTGGCTTCAATTTAAGGCCGAAGCTCTCCCTCTCTCTCTGTCAAACATTCCACACCTCTTTATTGTTTAAAATCTTGCCTTGGAGGCCAAGGGAACCCGCCTCGACCTTAAGGTGCGCCCCCCCCCCCCCTTCAGGAAGGCCTAACCCTAGCCCAAAACACCTATAAAAACCCTCTACCACCTGTGACGAGCCCCCCACAAACCCGATTGGACCTTTCTCTTCCCCTCTTGAGGCCTCTCTCTTTGTTTCCCCTTTTGCGCCAGCCACCCTCCGCCGCGGCACCGTCAGGCTCGCGTGCGGGTGCCTGCTCCTTGGACGACGATCCGCGACCATCAGATCAAGGTCAATGCTGAACAAGACCGGAGATCAATGGCCACAGGTCGCCTGACCCCTTCCCCTCTCTCGTTTCCTTCATGAGCACGTGCCCAGGAGCACATCATCTCTCTGTCGTCGTTCCGCCATGCGGGTTAAGATTGACCAAAGGATCAACGACCCTCATTTTTCTCCTTTTCTGGTAGATAGCCCTCTCTACTCAATATTCATATTAATTGCTTATTCTTGCAAAAATGATAAATCTCTTTCGCCTTGGCCAAAGTATACGAAATTATATATCAAATTTATTCTTTCGAAAAATCTACAAAATATGCATATGTTAATCATTTGGAATATAGTTGATGTATGATCATGATGCAAAACTTGGATCTTGGCCACTTAATATATCCCTGATCCTTAAATCAATAAAAAAATTCCTTTGTATCCCTAATGAAAGTCCTACTCTCCCTATTGCTCATAATGGCCTTAATTGTACACATGTGCCTACTTTGGACTATAATATTGAACTTTGGCCTAGAATGCTAATCTTGTTGCTCATGGACAACCACCTAATCTAATTATGTGTTTATGATGTCTTTATATTGCTGATCTTGACCATCCTTGATGCTTGGTCCCCTTGAATTGATTATCTTTGACCTTGATTACTCGATTGTGAGTCTTTTGACCTTAAAATTCATGCAAGTGACCTAAATCTTGATATTATCATAGAAAGTGAATGGAACATCATAATGATATGAAACTTGAACCACACCATCATGATGACCTCTAGATCAGTACAAGATCATATAATGAACCAATAAGCAACTTGGAACCCATCTTGGCCAAAACCCTAAAATGAAGATAATTAGGATTATTGATGAGAATCTAATGCATATATGTAATCTTGTTGTTAATCAGGTTGGCTTATGATCTAGATGGTAATGGACACGTTAAGTTAAGAATCTCTGAATCAGGTACGGGTCTTATCTAGTTATATGACTAGCTTTCTTGTTTGAAATGATATGTATTGTATGCTGGTTTGCTTACTTGCCCAATATTTCCATGTAATATTGCTATGTCATACTCGATGTTTACCTCGTCAGTTTTATAACCTGAACACATATATGTACAAAACTCCATTATAATATTGTTGATAAAGGGTTAACTCTTGGTGATGTCCTTGGGGTCCCTCTTGTATAAAAGGGTTAGCTAAGCTTGAGCACCCTTACGGACCCTTCCGACGGGAAGTTGGTCAATGGCCTTAAACATGTTTGATATTGTTGGTATAATGGAGTGAAATGACATAAAATATGGTTTTGCATTTGTTAAACAATTAAGATGTTAATTCTTGTTCTTTGAGTCTTGAAATCTTTTCAAAATTATGCAAATCTTATATATATGTATCTTTCTGTCCCGTACTCAACACCTCGTGTGTTAACACATTTCTCATATTTTGTTTTGAGGTTCAGAGATGGCTAGAAGGTTGATGGGCTTGGTGAGATATGCTAGGTGTACTTATTATAAGATCCAGATTTAGTGCACATGAATGACTTGTACCTTGACTACAGAAATATGTAATTGAATTCATGAATATAATGCATTTTGTATAATTTATACTTCTTGAATGTTGCGACTATGTTGGTGCCTTTATCTTGTTATTTGTTCATGTGTGCTAAGCTTCATGCTTCCGCATGTCGCCTTTGGTATTCGTTTGGTTCATGGGACTGGGATTCTGGTTCTGTGACATGTCTACAATCTCCAAAGGTGGAAGATGAGGAGAGAGAAGATCAATCTCCATCGACATTCTCTCACCTCCATCGGGCTGTTGTTCAGAGTAGATCTAGAGAGAGAGAGAACTGAGGAGTCCAGAAGGATGAAGAGAAGAACCAAATGATGAGATCTGGCCTGCACAAAGGCCAAGGAGCAAGAGCCACCTCTCCTCTACGGGCTATATCTCTTTCTTCTTCTCTTTCATTCTACTGCATTCCTTTGTTTCTTGTAAAAATGATGTTCATACATCTTTGTTCGGTGCTAACTATGCTTGTCCATGGCTAATTAAGCTCCATCTAGGCTATGTAGCCCGATCTAGGCATGTATATGTACTTTTTCCTTAAGCAAGTAGATTCATATCAGATCTAGTATGTTGCATGTTCTAATTTCTCTTTCTAAGTTATGATTGCTAGTTTGTTTGATCTCTTACTTGCTTGAACTGCTATTTTTTCCTGTATCGAGATACCCATTGTAGGAATAGCTAAGATACAATAGTTTGGATCTGAACCTGAGAGGAGGATGATCCAAGGTAATCTGTTCCTAACATTCCATAATACTCTAAGATATGAGAGGAATCTTAGAATATTCTGGGGTGTTGATTTGTAATCCTCGAGAGAGGTTAGATGATATATCATTGATGGTTTTAGTCACGCATCGCGAGAGCGAGTGGGATGACCCCACTGGACAGATGCCATTGCACGTACTAGTTGCTTGCTTGGGTGTTCAAGGGTTGTCTATGCCCGAGAATGAGTGCATAGACAACCCCATTTGTGGTTACATAGCCAGGAACTCTCTTTCTCTGATTAGTAGAACCACAAACTCTATTTTGTTTTGCTTTGTTTTCTTTTCTTTTCTTTGTTTTATTTTAATTCGTGACAACCCACTAGACTAGTTCTAGAACATATTTTCATCAACTATCACTTTTGGCTTATCTGACTAAAGAACGAGATCTGTGGCGTCCTAAACGTCACCACGTCCCTGTGTTCGACCCCGTAATAAAAGTTGTGAGCATCTTAGAAGGTTTTGAGTTATAAATTTAAAAGTATGACTCACTTTTGAGCCAATCAACTTTTTGGCACTGTTGCCGGGGATGTGGTTTTCCACGTTTACACACCTAAAAGATTTTTGTTCTGTCAATTTAAGCCCATATATATGCATAGTTTTTCTTTTGTTTTAAACATACTTGTTCATATATACTGAATACCTTTTCTTTTTCTTATACTCTTTTTCAGCTATGCATCTTGCTTCTACAAGACAAGTTATCTTTTCCACCTATCCTCCTGAGTTTTTCCACAGTTTTGACTGCTGGCAAATAATTGAAGGTCATGTTCTACAACTAGTCGAGTTATACTGACCTCCACTGTCGTCGTATGTTGAAATCTAAACAATGGAGACTTCCGTCAACTCTCAACTCCCGTGCCATCATCAGAGCAAGTACTGAACAAGGCAGTGGAGCTGAGCTGAGAAAGTGCCAACACACTCATCTGCTCATCCTCTCACCTACAAGAAAATGTCGATCCGCTCCAACAGATACTAGAAAGGCAGAAGTATCATCTCCAAGTAGCTACGGAGGCTGTAGACCACAGTAGAAGCCTACTACAAGATGTTGAGAAAGGATTCATCCAAGCACGCCAGTTTGATACAACAAGTCTACAGCGGCATTACGAGGAAGAATTGACAAACCTTGAAGGTGTTGCTGTACAAGCCCGACAACTTCATGAAGATGTTGAATAATGCAGTAGGCTTCAAGAGCTCGTCAATGGGGTTACCATGCAATCACAAGCTCTACCACCTAGCAATGAAGAAGTCAGTCATCAAGACCATTCCATTGAGTCTGAAGAGGAGTATGCTTCACCATCCAATTCAGATCATCAACTAGATGCACTAGGGTTTTTCTGTGAAGACCAACCTACGCAGCAAAGTTCTTCATTCTATCCAGATGAGCCAATTGATGAAACAATGGAGGAACAAGAATGGGTCTATGAAGATGATGACTCCTATCCTAATAGAGAAAGTCAAACAAACTCACAATCAGGAAGTGAGTCTTGTTCTGATGAAACTAAATCAGAAAGTCAAACAAACTCACAATAAGAAAGTGAAGCTTGTTCTAACGAATCTGGTTCAGATAGTGATCCAGACTAGAGTGATGACCCTCACATTGAGACTTGTCACTTAGCTTCAAGCAATATTCCAATCATGGTTTGGAACAATCTATATGGTGAGGATGACGACGAATATTCCTCACATTGGAGCAAATACACCATCGATGATGAGCTGGAACAACATGAGCTTACAATACTACTACAGAAATAGCTTATAACGTCACATTTAGAGGCGTTGGTTGTATCCAAAAAATTGACGCTGAAACCCTACAACGTCGGCTAAAAGCACAAATCGAAATCTATATGTGAAGACCGACCAGACACGGGTATCACTTTTTATTTAGCGTCAGTTTCTCAATAAGAAAAGGATGCCTAAAATCGCCTGCCAAATCCAAATTTTCCAGTGCAAAAAATTACCTCCGAAATTTGACATACGGCGTCGGTTGTTTACAAAATAACCGACGACTAAAGGTTTTTTGTGAGACAGAAATCGGTCCCATTTTTGTCATCAGTTTGCTTACAATAACCGACGCCGATGTGTATTCGCGTGCTATCCCCGCTAAAATTTTTACCCCCAAATTTCCCAATTGGCATCAATTTTTTATGGCAACCGACGAATATGGTCATAATTTTTTTTTGTCGGCATATGTAGATAGACTTCAATTTTTCTAGTGGAAACCGATGACTATGATTGAACATAGGTGTTAGTTTATTGTTGTGACCGACGCTATTGTATCTTAGGTGTCAGTTTTTGAAACAACTAACGACGATGGTTAGCTTAATAGCAACCGCAAAATAAACTCTTTCCCATTCTCTATTTCATCATGATTTCACTAGGGTATCTGGCGATTAGCGATTGCGCCGCCTGCCGCTTGCTGCTCTTCCGCTGCCGTCTGCTACTCTTCTGTCACCGTTTGCTGGTCCTCTTCCACCTACTGCTCCTCCGCCGGCCGTCCCTGCCCTCTGCCTTTTGCTGGTCTGTCGCCGTCTGCAGGTCCTCCTCCGGCGATCGTCATTGGTCTGCCTTCCCCGCCGTTGGTCCTCTTCCTCCTGCCACCATTTGGGCCTCTTCCTCCAGCCGCCAGCCGTCGCAAGTGTGAAGGACGTCACAGCTGTGAAGGTCGCCATAGGAGCTTCTACACCGTCGGAGCTTGAACCTAAGGTTGCCAGAGCTAGCCTCTGCTTCCCCGACTGGTAGGTAGGTTACATATCTTGATTTTACTGATTTCCATCAACTGATTAGTATTTACTTATCTACTGATTTGTATTTACTTATCTATTGATTTGTATTTATTATCTACTGGTTTTTATTCATTTATCCACTGATTAGTATTAATGTACTATTTTAACTTGTCTAATCCTCACGCTTGACCTAATTCAATATATTTTGATGCATGTTGAAATAAGATTCAAACTTGTCCATTCTAGCATCATAATTTGATTTGATTATGTGCTTTGAACCTTGAAACATGCGTGTTAAGGATACATTTATGTTGAATGTCAAACTTAACTCACATGTGGGTCTTCTATTTCTAAAATGATCATGTGAACTCCTAAATCAGTAACATATATTATTCTTTGTGCACCCAAATACCTTGTGAATCATGTATGCGCCCTAAGGTGATTAAATGCCTAAATCTTGACTTTAAATATGACCTAAGATGTATGTTGATATATGAAGCTCTAGTTAAAACTTCAAGATTGACCCCTGATTCAAATATTTGATATATGGAATCATGGTTTATTTGCTATTTAGTATTTACTGACAAGCTTGATTAAATGATGTTACACAAAACTTAGGATATAAATGATGTTACTCATTAGGAGTAAATCTTGGATAGTCCCCAGTATGGGACTATTCTTGTACACCTAATCTCACTTAGGATGTAAGTGTATAATGTGTATTGGGTTTTATGGAAAATTTCGGTAGCATTTCCCCATTTGTTCGCTAAGTACATATGTACTTGGAGAACAGTGGGGAAATGCTGCCAAAAGTTTCTTGAAAACCCAATACACATTATACACTTACTAGTGAGATTAGGTGTTCAAGAATGGGATAGGTGGTACACATTTATTATATATAAGAATGACAACACATGTATTTGTTGGCCTAGAAACCCGTCAAAGATTTACTCATTAGGAATAAATCTTGGATAGTCCCCAGTTTGGGACTGTTCTTGAACACTTAATCTCACTTAAGATGTAAGTGTATAATGTGTATTGGGTTTTCAAGAAAATTTCAGTATCATTTCCCCGTTTGTTCTCTAAGTACATATGTACTTGGAGAACAGCAGGGAAATGTTGCCAAATTTTTTTTGAAAACCCAATACACATTATACACTCACTAGTGAGATTAGGGGTTCAAGAATGGGATAGTCGGTACACATTTATTATATATAAGAATGACAACACATGTATTTATTGGCCTAGAAACCCATCCAAGATTTACTCATTAGAAGTAAATCTTGGATAGTCCCCAATTTGGGGCTGTTCTTGAACACCTAATCTCACTTAGGATGTAAGTGTATAATGTGTATTGGGTTTTCAAGAAAATTTCGGCAGCATTTCCCCGTTTGTTCTCTAAGTACATATGTACTTGGAGAACAGCAGGGAAATACTGCCGAAATTTTCTTGAAAACCCAATACACATTATACACTTACTAGTGAGCTGATTAGCTGTTCAAGAATGGGATAGGTGGTACACATTTATTATATATAAGAATGACAACACATGTATTTGTTGGCCTAGAAACTCGTCCAAGATTTACTCATTAGGAGTAAATCTTGGATAGTCCCCGGTATGAGACTGTTCTTAAACACTTAATCCCACATAGGATGTTTTAATCATTCATTATATATAAGACCTTAAACCTTAAAGTTTTAACCATAAACTCTAATATGTTAACCCCTAGTCCCTAATCTTGTTGTAATATATACTTGTTTTCTCTTTGATCATAGAATGGATAGATCATGGATGTCCATTCACAATTGCTGCACCCCAGAGTTTATATCTGGTCTTGATCAGTTTATTAGATTTGCCGAGGAACATAGGAAACAACCTGGAGATAGGTTCTACTATCCATGTAGGCATTGCGGTAACAACTTGAAAGTCAACACTGGTGACGAAATCAAAAGTAATGTCATGTGCAATGGGATTGTACAAGGCTATACAGAATGGCACTTGGCATGAAGAGTTTTCGAACCTGAAACCAGTGGATGTCGATAGCAGTGCTTATGTAGAAGAAGAAATTGCCTCTGATGACATAGATGTGAATGATCCAGTTCCAGTAGACATCGTTGATGTGATGCTTGATAGTTTTGGGGTAGAGCACACCGATCCACCTCCCATGTTTAGAAACATTGTTCATGATGTTGAGATACTATTATACACAGGTTGTACTAAGTTTACAAAGCTTAGCACTGTGTTGAGATTGTATAAGCTGGAAGCTAATAATAGATGGAGCGATAAAAGATTCATGTCATTGTTGTCTTTGTTGAAAGAAATGCTTCCTGAAGGAAACAAGCTGCCAATCTCAACATACTAGGTAAAGAAATTGTTGTGCCCAATGGGAATAGAGGCCAATAAGATACACACATGCCCAAATGATTGTGTATTATTTCAAAAAGACTATGTGGATTTGCAAGATTGTTTAAAATGTGGTGCGTCACGGTATAAATTGACGACTTCGGGGGAGTCCAAAACTGGTTCCCCTGCCAAGATGATGTGGTATCTACCTATAATATCACGTTTCAACACTTGTTTGCCAATATGATAGATGCAAATAATTTGAGGTGGCATTCATATCTTAAGAAAAATAATGATGGGATTCTACAACATGCGTCTGATTCCCCACATTGGAAGAAGATCGATCTATTGTACCCTAAATTTGGTGAAGAAGTCAGGAATCTAAGACTTGGGATTTGTACAGATGGGATGAATCTATACGGGACATTGAGCAACCAACATAGCAATTGACCAGTCATGCTTGTTATATACAATCTTCCTCCCTGGCCGTGTATGAAAATTAAGTACGTTATGATGTCATTGTTGATATCGGGCCCTAAACAACCTAGAAATGATATCGATGTTTATCTTGAACCTCTGATTGATGACTTAAAGAAACTCTGGGGTGAAGGTGTGATGACCTATGATGCTTCACAAAGAGAGACATTTCGTTTGCACCCTATGTTGTTTTGCACTATTAATGACTTCCAGCATATGTGAATTTTCCTGGATATAGTGTCAAAGGAGCTACATCGTGTATATGAAGAGAACACTGATTCAACAAGACTAAAACATGGTGGCAAGACTGTATATCTTGGTCATTGAAGGTTTCTTCCAAAATTCCATCTGTATCGTAGGAAGCACAAATCATTCAGTGGATGGAATGAGGAACAGAGTGCACCTAAACCTATACCACGGGAGGTTGTTTATGAAAGAGTAAAAGACTTTGTCAATGAATTTGGTAAGAGATCACAATGTACTATGGCCACACAGAGTGAAAAATCTTTATTCAAGAAGAAGTCAATATTTTGGGATCTTCGTCATTGGAGTTCTTTGACAGTCAGGCATTGTGTCGATGTCATGCACGTTGAGAAAAATGTCTGTGATAACGTCATTGGTACTCTGTTAAATATACCATGTAAGACTAAAGATGGGATAAAATCCAGACTGGACCTACGTGAAATGGGAATAAGGTTAGAATTAATAGAATTACATGAAATGGGAAATCAGAGAACATACTTACCTCCCACTTGTTACACGTTGTCTAGAAACGAGAACAAAGCTTTTTGTGAATACTTGGTAAATGTTAGGGTGCCACAGGGTTACTCATCCAACATTCGTAGATTGGTATCAATGAAAGATCTGAAGTTGATAGGTCTTAAATCTCATAATTGTCACACTCTAATGCAACAAATATTGCCCGTGGCAATTCGATATATATTGCCGAAGCATGTAAGGTTTGCAATCACCAGACTTTGTTTCTTTTTCAACAGTCTGTGCAGCAAAGTTATTGACCCTGATACTCTCGATAATTTGCAAAGAGAAGTGGTTGTTACCCCATGTCAGTTTGAGATGTATGTCCCTCCTTCATTCTTTGATATCATGATACATCTTGTTGTCCACTTGACTAAGGAAGTGAAAATGTTGGGACCAATTTTCTTACATTGGATGTATCCCTTTGAACGATACATGAGAATTTTTAAAAGTGATGTTTGAAACCGTTATGGGCCTGAAGGGAGTATTATTGAGGGTTATGTGGCGAGAGAGGTTATGGATTTTCGCAATGATTTTCTGAGTGGTAATGACACTCTTGTTAATGACAAGAATATTGAGGAGAAATTTGGCAAAGGAAATTTGGGATCACGGGTGAAAGTAATCAGCCGTGAGCAGTTGGAACACGGTCACTTGTATATTTTACACAACATGGATGAAGTGAGTGTTTATATTGAGGAACATACCAATTTCATCAAAAGACAATATCCTCGAGCCAATTCAATGTGGCTTGATAGAGAGCATAACAAGACATTTATTAAGTGGTTTGAAGATAAAGTCTTACATCAACTATCTCAAACACCAGATGATATTACTGAAACTATCAAATGCCTCACCTTTAAACCAAAATTGAATATGACATCTTATGAAGGGTATGACATCAATGGATTCACATATTACACAAAGCGCCAAGATGATAAGAGTGTCAACCAAAATAGTGGGGTCACCCTTCAAGTGTCGACTATGTTTTTTGCAAGTGCAAAGGATAAGAGTCCACGTGAAACTAAAATGTCATATTACGGTATCATTGAAGACATATGGGAGTTTGACTACATAGATTTCAGAATTCCGCTCTTCAAATGTAATTGGGTTGATAACACCAAAGGAGTTATAGTGGATGAATTGGTTTCACATTAGTTAACTTTGAAAAGATTGGCGAGAAGGATGAACCATTCGTATTGGAATCACAAGAGAAACAAGTATTTTATATCAATGATCCTGCAAATGATAAATGGTCGACTGTTCTTCATGGTAAAAGGCAGTTCATTGAAAATCCGATAGATGAAAAAGGGTACTATGATAAGTATGATGACTCCAGTCCATTCTCAGTTGGGTTGCCAAACACCACAAAATATTGAAGCTAATGATGACTTGTATGTGCACGAAGATCACAATGAAGGATTGTTAATTGATAAAAGATCACAATATTAGAGGCATGCATGTCTATATTTTTTTATATGTTTCATTTTTCAATGTTTCATATTTATATGTTTCATTTTTCAATGTTTCATTTGTATATGTGAACTATACGCTGTTTCATTATCTTCTGATTATGTCAAATGCTAAATGTTTAATTTTTTAATGAAATTTTCAGATGGCTGAGCATGGGCATGATGATTGTGATGTCCATGATGAGCATGGTGAGGATACCAATCCACCGCCTCACAATGTAAGTTTTAAAAATATATCATATATTTCTATCTATATGTCCATTTACAGTTATATCCTGTAAGTGTGTATATTTTGTCAAATTTTAGGTTGATGAATGTACATGTACCCTCTGAAGCACTTGAGGCACTTGATGAGCAGTACCAAAAAGTTGACAAGAGAAGGGGCATCACTATGATGAAGAAGTTAACATCGCTAAGGGGAAATGGACCCAAACTAGATGTGAATTTTGATAATGCAGGAAATGCAAGTGGAGTGAACTGCAATTCGAGTTATTAATTTTTAACTTTTTTACCTCTAGGGGTACGCATTGGGAGTTACTAGTTATTGTCTCCGATACATTCACTTTCTATTATCTAGATCCTAAGGGGACTGAATTGAATCCAACATATGGACACACAATGAAAATGGCATTATTCCGTTGAGAAATATTTCATTTTTATAACCGTTAACATATGTTATTACATTACTATTTAATTATGCAATTTACTGTGTTACATTAACATGTAGGGGTTTACATCAGTTCAAAAAGGATGGAGGAAAGGCCCCCAAGAAAAAGAACCAGCCAATAATTTGGGAGAATGTGGAAGTAAGTTCTCGACTCCAATGTATATATTATTTATGTGAACTGTACTTAGTTGTATTTTTTAATATTTTGTATGTTTCAATTTATAGTGTGTTGTACAAGACAATGGCTGGGCATGTGCACACTATGTGATGCAATTTATGCACATAATTATCAAATATACCGCAGTGGACGTCGATACCATACATGAGGTATTATATATAGTCTCATTAGATAATATGAAATATACAATCATATTTATATATTATTAATTATATATATACATCATTCTCTTTGCAGGTGTTTAAAACTGACCCCACTATAGGTAAGGCCTTATTAGATGGGCATGCTCCCTATACGACGGAAAAATTAAATGATGTAAGAGAAGAATGGGCAAAAGCCATACAAGTAGTGGGGGTTTTAAAATATAATTGAGATGTTGATAGCAATAATGACTAAAGAATGATATTTTGTTAATGAATTTTTCTGAATTGTCATATGTGTGTATGTTTCTACATGTCTGAATGTTTCTACAAATGTCTGAATGTTTATACATGTGTAAATGTGAAAATGAATGGAACTGCAGGTTGCTACATGAATGTTTCTACATGTGTCTGAATGTTTCTACATGTGTGAATGTGAAAATGAAAGGAGCTGTAGGTTGCTACGTGAATGTTTCTACATGTGTCTGAATGTTTCTACATGTGTGAAAATTGAATCGAACTGCAGGTTGCTAAATGTGTGAAAATGAATCTTGTTAATTTTGTAGGTGTGTGGCATGTTGTTGGTTGATATCAATGGATGTCATAAAGTTGTAGTTTATAATTGAACTGTAGGTTTCTGCATCCTGCTGACCAGCCACAGTAGGCCTACAAAATGATAAGGAAAAAAAAATCAAAACATAGGCGTTAGTTATTGGTAGAAAACCGACAACAAAGGCTTACAACGTCAGTTATTGGTCAAAAACTGACAAAAAAGGCTATAGGCGTCGGTTATTAGTAGTAGGGAAATTGATGCCAAAACCGTTCGCACCATGCGCCAATAGGGGCTCTATAGACGTTGGTTATTACAAAGAAACTGATGCTGATGGTGTCCTAGATGGTGCCCTTTTTGTGGCGCGAAGGCTTCTGGCAACAATTTCCCTACTAATAATCGACGCCTATAGTGCCCCATATGGCACATTTTGGGTGGCGCAAAGGGTTGTGGCGTCGGTTTCCCTACTAATAACCGGTGCCTATAGTGCCCCTGCTGACGCGTTTTCGGTGGCGCGAAGGGTTATGCCATCCGTTTTCAAACCGACGCCTAAGGGTTTACCTTTTAGCGTCGCCCACAAATGTGTTGCTTTTAAACTGTCACCAAAGGCCTTAAATAACTGACACCAAAGGTTGGATCTGTACTAGTGAATCACCACCATCCCTCCTCAAGGCTTGGTGGAACTCAAGGGAGGTAGATAGACAATTCACTACAACATGGCTGTTGAGCATGAAGAAACCCCAGAACCCACAGAAGGCGACACACTTGGGGTGGAAGAACATAAATCATACTCTTTTGGGGACACTTCATGTTCAGAAGATGATTGGTTGACTCAAACTGTATATAGTATCTTATCTGAGCATCCAACTTCAATTTCAAAGATGGAGAGAGATGAGATGAATTGTCCAAAAGATATTCAGCCTATCCCCTCCGTCTCACCCTATGCTAACATCCTTGGACCTTCCCATTCAGATTCATATCTTGGAAGGTACCTTCAGGATGATTTGCCAAAGAATTCATCCCAGTGCAGTTCAAGTCAATTCCAGCACAATGATGACTTCACCGAGTCACCAGATTTTACTTTTCTACTTCACACTCAGAAGGTCCCGCATTTCCTCTTATCCTACTTTTATTATGTGACGGTACCCATCGGCAAGACACAGGTAACTCTGGTCCTAAAACTTAGGATTTGGGATCCTGATGCATGCCATTGTGAAATTAATTTTGGATAATGTTGCAGTCTTAATTTCATAGATTTTTGTTATTAATCGACTGACATGCAATAAAATAACTTCTATCACAAATAAATTGTACTTTGATCTTCTCAATATTATTTTATTGAATTCTTATAATATTTCCCTCAATTTTTAGGAATGAACGAATATAAGAAGAGATGAAGGTAGGAGGCAATTCAATTTCCCGCAATGTTGACTTAAATGCATACCTTGCACCAAAATTGGCATAACTCTCACATCCTAAGGCGGAATTTAATGTTCAAATATGATTTGGAATGAGAATTCAAAGGCCTTCGAAATTTATGCTGTGAGAATCTGCATTAAAGAAAGATAGTCAAGAGTTTGTTGACTAGATCTGAAAATTCAAAAGGATGGCTCCCTCTCTTTTTCCCCCCTCTTTTTTTTGGATAGCCTATCCCTCCTTCTCCTATAAAAGGAAGGGCACTTCCTCCTCCCAAGCATCATATTTTTTGTATCATCTTTTGTATCATCTTTGTATGGGATTTCTGAGCAATCTTCTTGTGTTCTTATGTTATTGTTCTTTCCATCAATAAAGATTAGTTTTTGCAAGCTAAGTGTTTCCTTCAATTGTTGTTCTTTTACTTTGCTCTTTTAGATCTAGTTTCTTCTTCCTATTATTCTTTTATGGACTGGAGCAAGGGATTAAGCGTCGGCCATTTCATTGACTCTAGCCGAAGGAACTATCCTTTAGTAAGACTAGAGTATGGCTAGAACACTTCTTCTCTCCATCTTCCTTTTCTCCATAAGCATGAGTGAGTAGTTCTCTATCAATGCAAGGGGAATAACCCCTTAGCCATGGCTTTATCGACTTTTCCTTGAAAATAATTCTAGATGGCTTTTGGGTTTGATAACTAATTGATCTATCAAAGTAATTAATTGATTTGATCAAAAGTTAATCTGGATGGATATGACCGTGGAAGTTTAGATTTAGAACAACAAACCCAATCGCATAGGAGTTTTGAAATGACCGTGGATCTTCTTCGTTTAGGATGATGAACTAAAAAACATGAGCACCAGGACTAATGGGCTCATGTGGAGTCCATCTTTAGTGGATTTTTATTAATTCACTTGCCTTCATCGAATCTGTCATTTTTAAGGATTAGTTTATTTTTGCCTAGGCTAAGGTGGTGAAAACCCCTAAAGCCTCGATTCTCGTCTCTTGATTTAATCACTACTTGTTTTTGCTTTCTTTAATCTATAGTGTTTTCATTCATAATAGCTTTTATTGTGCTAACAACAATCTTAATTTTCCTTTGACAGGGCAAGTTTACATTCTTGTTAAGTGCATTTTCATTCTTGCATTTCCATCCTTAGTGTTAATCGTCAACCCTCAAAACTCGACTTTTACTTTTTGTTCCAAATCTAAAAAATACCAAAAAACAAATAACAAATTCTTCAAAACAATTGGGATAAAAAGAAATAATCTTAAAAAGTTGTCCTGTGGGATCGACCCTTTCTATACTAGCCTTAATCGGAAAGTTGAAAAAGGATTAAACTCTAGGATAATTATCTTAGTGATTGTAACTGCTAATCGACGCATTAACAATTTGGCGCCGTTTCCGGGGACAACGGATTTGTTTCTTCAAACCCAAAAAAAAATTTGAAAAACTTTTTTTCTTTTCTTTTATGCCTTTCGAGTAACATTTCGGAAGTGCTATTCCTCCTTCTGTCGAGTTTCCATTCCGGCAGTCTATTTTTTTTCTACACACGATTAACTGCTTCATTTTTGCATGCGACGCTCATCGAACACCAATTCCGCGGCACAATTTTTTAATCTTGAACCAGAGAGGCTAAGGATGATTCTAATAGATGATGATGGCGATGATTATATCATCTTCAATCAAGTAGAACCAACTCCGATACCTAAAGCTCCACCATTCACTT
Source organism: Alisma plantago-aquatica (assembly GCA_963693085.1). Lineage (NCBI taxonomy): Eukaryota > Viridiplantae > Streptophyta > Magnoliopsida > Alismatales > Alismataceae > Alisma > Alisma plantago-aquatica. The sequence continues at coordinate 566,395,360 of OY856412.1, forward strand.
CCATTATGGATGTTAATCTAGTTGATTCTAAAGGCCAATCTACTTCATTGGAACCATTTCTCTATAATGAACCACCACCCTTAGAAGAATTCCAATGTGATATAGCTGAGATTCCACACAACCTTGATCAGGAGATGGATAGGTGTTTTAAAGAAATTCAGGATGCCATAAATGAAGAACTCTGTTTAGCTAGGGCTACAGCTATATGGGGCCCTGACTATCCATATAAGTTAGAAAATGAGTAGATGGAGGCCTATGTTGATAAATTCCTGAATCAAGAATCTTTTAACAAAAAGGTTAAAGACTGGAGGGCTCAAAGAATGTCCCAAAAACCTAAGACTCCACCACCCTTATCGGTTGTAGGCCCATATTTGGATGTTTGCAATAATCATCCCATATTGGTTGAGGCTATTGTGACCAATGTACCATCACCTCCCCAACATGCACTGATGGATTCTTTTGAAAGGCTTCCTCATCAAGAGCACTATGACCACACTCAACCACCTCTTTTTCCACATCTGGTTGAACCTGATGAGATGATTCTACCATCGCAAGAACCTTACATTACACCATTATATTGTGAGGTGATCCCTTCTGAGCCCATTGAGTTGGGCACATGTCCTATAAAGGAATCAAATATCCCCTTCATCATAGTAAAGGATCCAATTGAATCCATAGACATCCACGTTGATGAGATATTTTATGCAGAAGAGATGGAGAACTCCCCAATAGAGATGGAACAACCTAGATTGATCATTTTTGATAATTATGACGACAATTATGCCATTTGTGTCTTCCACACCAAATCCACTGGCTTCCATTTATGGGGTAAAGGATCTGAACGCACCTTGTTGCATAATCCACCAAGAAGACATACATCCCCATATGATTGTTTACTCGGCTAACAAACCAGTTCTTCGTATACATGAACCCTCTTCACTACATGTAGATCCAGGTGGCAAAAAGATACTCGAGCCAGATTCTCCGTCCGATCTTCCACATCCGACACTACATTTGTTACCCAACTGGCACCTGCCAATCTCCCCCAATCCACATTCATCTCCAACACTGCTTTCACTACTAAAGGAATATGTGTGGATCCTTTTGGAAGGAGTGCGAGGCAAACGACATTATGAAATCCTATTTCAACCTCTATGATCACCCATCAATTGTGTGTACCATGAAGCTCCTTTGTTCAAAGCTACAACCATCATCAACATCCCCTTCAGCTGGATATTTTTTGAGCTACCAGGACCTCCTGGTGATCCCAGTGATTTTCTTCCCTCCATCCTGGATTTTTGTTTTGCTTGAGACGAGTAAAATTTAAAGTCCGGGGTGGAGGTGGGTGGTACGTAATCCTTCCACCTACACTATCTTATGTTTCTAAAATTTTTCATTATGTTATATAATTTAGTTTTAATTTCCTTAAAAAATCATAAATTTTCAAATTTTTTATTTTGTCCCTTATCTAATCGGCCATGTTTTATTTCTTTTGTTGCAAAATGGCCTTTATCTAGTCGGCCATTCATTAGACATATATCATTTTACCCCAAATTGAATTTAGTAAACTTTTTGCAAAGACTATTACAAATTGCCATGTCTAAAACCACCATGTCACTCCTCGAAATAGTTGGCAAGTCATAAGGAATCGATCAGAACCAAACATAATTTTCCCTATATTTAAACAATCGATTATCTTGTTATAAAATTTGTATGATGTGATTTATAGGAATACTCTAACTAGAGCAATGACACTCTCTGACAAAAAAAATTAAGCACAAGAACATCTCTTCCTTCCCTCTATTTTTCTTCTAAAAAAGAGAAGCAAAGAATCACCACTAGACAAAAATCAAGACCGGGGTGGCATGCTTCCCAAAATGAAAAATCCATACCCCACAAAGGGGCGTAACATCAAAAGATTCCAAAAGTGCACATGAAAAAAATTGTGACCAATGTAGCCACAACTCCATAAATTCATATCCCGAGTCGAATAGAGGAGGGATCAATATATTTTCATCACTTTTTTTTTGTTTTCACACCCCCAAATTCTTCCTATTCTTGTGCAATAGCTAAAAAAAAGTAATAAAAATTGAGAGTGTCAAAGCGAAAGTAAGAGATGCCTATTTTTCTACAAATTTTTATTTTAGAAGCTAGATTTGACAATTGTTTTGATAGGGAATATAGAATTTTATGCTATGTGGTTCTAGGAGATCGGGTCACTTGGCCAAAATTTGGAGGTGATGATTGTAGTGATGTTATTAAGATGAGGATGGCAAATTGGGAGTATAAATTGGACTTTATTTGTGATTTTACTTGCTTGATGACAAGCAATGATTTAAGTCTGGGGTATTTTGATGCATGCCATTGTGGCATTAATTTTGAAAAATGTTTCAGTCTTGATTTCATAGATTTTCTTTATTAGTCGACTGACATACAATATAATAAATTCTATCACAAATAAATTATACTTTTATCTTCTCAATATTATTTTATTGAATTCTTATAATATTTCCCTCAATTTTTAGGAATGAACGAATATATGAAGAGATGAAGGTAGGAGGCAATTCAGTTTCCCGCATTGTTGACTTAAATGCGTACATTACACCAAAATTGGCATAACTCTCACATCCTAAGGTGGAATTTAATGTTCAAATATGATTTGGAAAGGTAATTCAAAGGCATGAGTGAGTAGTTCTCTATCAATGCATGAGTGAGTAGTTCTCTATCAATGCAAGGGGAATAACCCCTTAGCCATGGCTTTATCGACTTTTCCTTGAAAATAATTCTAGATGGCTTTTGGGTTTGATAACTAATTGATCTATCAAAGTAATTAATTGATTTGATCAAAAGTTAATCTGGATGGATATGACCGTGGAAGTTTAGATTTAGAACAACAAACCCAATCGCATAGGAGTTTTGAAATGACCGTGGATCTTCTTCGTTTAGGATGATGAACTAAAAAACATGAGCACCAGGACTAATGGGCTCATGTGGAGTCCATCTTTAGTGGATTTTTATTAATTCACTTGCCTTCATCGAATCTGTCATTTTTAAGGATTAGTTTATTTTTGCCTAGGCTAAGGTGGTGAAAACCCCTAAAGCCTCGATTCTCGTCTCTTGATTTAATCACTACTTGTTTTTGCTTTCTTTAATCTATAGTGTTTTCATTCATAATAGCTTTTCTTGTGCTAACAACAATCTTAATTTTCCTTTGACAGGGCAAGTTTACATTCTTGTTAAGTGCATTTTCATTCTTGCATTTCCATCCTTAGTGTTAATCGTCAACCCTCAAAACTCGACTTTTACTTTTTGTTCCAAATCTAAAAAATACCAAAAAACAAATAACAAATTCTTCAAAACAATTGGGATAAAAAGAAATAATCTTAAAAAGTTGTCCTGTGGGATCGACCCTTTCTATACTAGCCTTAATCGGAAAGTTGAAAAAGGATTAAACTCTAGGATAATTATCTTAGTGATTGTAACTGCTAATCGACGCATTAACAATTTGGCGCCGTTTCCGGGGACAACGGATTTGTTTCTTCAAACCCAAAAAAAAATTTGAAAAACTTTTTTTCTTTTCTTTTATGCCTTTCGAGTAACATTTCGGAAGTGCTATTCCTCCTTCTGTCGAGTTTCCATTCCGGCAGTCTATTTTTTTTCTACACACGATTAACTGCTTCATTTTTGCATGCGACGCTCATCGAACACCAATTCCGCGGCACAATTTTTTAATCTTGAACCAGAGAGGCTAAGGATGATTCTAATAGATGATGATGGCGATGATTATATCATCTTCAATCAAGTAGAACCAACTCCGATACCTAAAGCTCCACCATTCACTTCCATTATGGATGTTAATCTAGTTGATTCTAAAGGCCAATCTACTTCATTGGAACCATTTCTCTATAATGAACCACCACCCTTAGAAGAATTCCAATGTGATATAGCTGAGATTCCACACAACCTTGATCAGGAGATGGATAGGTGTTTTAAAGAAATTCAGGATGCCATAAATGAAGAACTCTGTTTAGCTAGGGCTACAGCTATATGGGGCCCTGACTATCCATATAAGTTAGAAAATGAGTAGATGGAGGCCTATGTTGATAAATTCCTGAATCAAGAATCTTTTAACAAAAAGGTTAAAGACTGGAGGGCTCAAAGAATGTCCCAAAAACCTAAGACTCCACCACCCTTATCGGTTGTAGGCCCATATTTGGATGTTTGCAATAATCATCCCATATTGGTTGAGGCTATTGTGACCAATGTACCATCACCTCCCCAACATGCACTGATGGATTCTTTTGAAAGGCTTCCTCATCAAGAGCACTATGACCACACTCAACCACCTCTTTTTCCACATCTGGTTGAACCTGATGAGATGATTCTACCATCGCAAGAACCTTACATTACACCATTATATTGTGAGGTGATCCCTTCTGAGCCCATTGAGTTGGGCACATGTCCTATAAAGGAATCAAATATCCCCTTCATCATAGTAAAGGATCCAATTGAATCCATAGACATCCACGTTGATGAGATATTTTATGCAGAAGAGATGGAGAACTCCCCAATAGAGATGGAACAACCTAGATTGATCATTTTTGATAATTATGACGACAATTATGCCATTTGTGTCTTCCACACCAAATCCACTGGCTTCCATTTATGGGGTAAAGGATCTGAACGCACCTTGTTGCATAATCCACCAAGAAGACATACATCCCCATATGATTGTTTACTCGGCTAACAAACCAGTTCTTCGTATACATGAACCCTCTTCACTACATGTAGATCCAGGTGGCAAAAAGATACTCGAGCCAGATTCTCCGTCCGATCTTCCACATCCGACACTACATTTGTTACCCAACTGGCACCTGCCAATCTCCCCCAATCCACATTCATCTCCAACACTGCTTTCACTACTAAAGGAATATGTGTGGATCCTTTTGGAAGGAGTGCGAGGCAAACGACATTATGAAATCCTATTTCAACCTCTATGATCACCCATCAATTGTGTGTACCATGAAGCTCCTTTGTTCAAAGCTACAACCATCATCAACATCCCCTTCAGCTGGATATTTTTTGAGCTACCAGGACCTCCTGGTGATCCCAGTGATTTTCTTCCCTCCATCCTGGATTTTTGTTTTGCTTGAGACGAGTAAAATTTAAAGTCCGGGGTGGAGGTGGGTGGTACGTAATCCTTCCACCTACACTATCTTATGTTTCTAAAATTTTTCATTATGTTATATAATTTAGTTTTAATTTCCTTAAAAAATCATAAATTTTCAAATTTTTTATTTTGTCCCTTATCTAATCGGCCATGTTTTATTTCTTTTGTTGCAAAATGGCCTTTATCTAGTCGGCCATTCATTAGACATATATCATTTTACCCCAAATTGAATTTAGTAAACTTTTTGCAAAGACTATTACAAATTGCCATGTCTAAAACCACCATGTCACTCCTCGAAATAGTTGGCAAGTCATAAGGAATCGATCAGAACCAAACATAATTTTCCCTATATTTAAACAATCGATTATCTTGTTATAAAATTTGTATGATGTGATTTATAGGAATACTCTAACTAGAGCAATGACACTCTCTGACAAAAAAAATTAAGCACAAGAACATCTCTTCCTTCCCTCTATTTTTCTTCTAAAAAAGAGAAGCAAAGAATCACCACTAGACAAAAATCAAGACCGGGGTGGCATGCTTCCCAAAATGAAAAATCCATACCCCACAAAGGGGCGTAACATCAAAAGATTCCAAAAGTGCACATGAAAAAAATTGTGACCAATGTAGCCACAACTCCATAAATTCATATCCCGAGTCGAATAGAGGAGGGATCAATATATTTTCATCACTTTTTTTTTGTTTTCACACCCCCAAATTCTTCCTATTCTTGTGCAATAGCTAAAAAAAAGTAATAAAAATTGAGAGTGTCAAAGCGAAAGTAAGAGATGCCTATTTTTCTACAAATTTTTATTTTAGAAGCTAGATTTGACAATTGTTTTGATAGGGAATATAGAATTTTATGCTATGTGGTTCTAGGAGATCGGGTCACTTGGCCAAAATTTGGAGGTGATGATTGTAGTGATGTTATTAAGATGAGGATGGCAAATTGGGAGTATAAATTGGACTTTATTTGTGATTTTACTTGCTTGATGACAAGCAATGATTTAAGTCTGGGGTATTTTGATGCATGCCATTGTGGCATTAATTTTGAAAAATGTTTCAGTCTTGATTTCATAGATTTTCTTTATTAGTCGACTGACATACAATATAATAAATTCTATCACAAATAAATTATACTTTTATCTTCTCAATATTATTTTATTGAATTCTTATAATATTTCCCTCAATTTTTAGGAATGAACGAATATATGAAGAGATGAAGGTAGGAGGCAATTCAGTTTCCCGCATTGTTGACTTAAATGCGTACATTACACCAAAATTGGCATAACTCTCACATCCTAAGGTGGAATTTAATGTTCAAATATGATTTGGAAAGGTAATTCAAAGGCCTACCGAAAAATCATATTTTCGGGTGCACTTTAAATTCTATAGAGAATGGAAATTCGCTCGAAATTGCTGCTGTGAGAATCTACATTAAAGAAACACAATCAAGAGTTTGTTGACTAGATCTGAAAATTCAAAAGGATGGCTACCTCTCTTTTTTCCCCCTCTTTTTTTGGATAGCCTACCCCTCCTTCTCCTATAAAAGGAAGGGCACTTACTCCTCCCAAGCATCATCTTTTTTTGTGTCATCTTTTGTATCATCTTTGTACGGGATTTCTGAGCAATCTTCTTATGTTCTTATGTTATGTTCTTTCCATCAATAAAGATTAGTTTTTGCAAGCTAAGTGTTTCCTTCAATTGTTGTTTTTTTACTTTTCTCATTTAGATCTAGTTTCTTCTTCCTATTATTCTTTTGTGGACTGGAGCAAGGGATTAAGCGTCAGTCATTTCATTGACTCTAGCCGAAGGAACTATCTTTTAGTAAGACTAGAGTATGGCTAGAACTCTTCTTCTCTCTGTCTTCCTTTTCTCCACAAGCATGAGTGAGTAGTTCTCTATCAAGGAAAGGGTAATAACCCCTTAGTGATGGCTTTATCGACTTTTCTTTAAAAACGATTCTAGATGGCTTTTGGGTTTGATAACTAATTGATCTATCAAAGTAATTAATTGATTTGATCAAAAGTTAATCTGGATGGATATGACCGTAGAAGTTTGGATTTAGAACAACAAACCCAATTGCATAGGAGTTTTGAAACGACCGTGTATCTTCTTCTTTTAGGATGATGAACTAAGAAACATGAGCACCAGGACCAATGGGCTCATGTGGAGTCCATTTTAGTGGATTTTTATTAATTCACTTGCCTTCATCGAATTTGTCGTTTTTAAGGATTAGTTTGTTTTTGCATAGGCTAAGGTGGTGAAAACCCCTAAAGCCTTGATTCTCATCTCTTGATTTAATTACTGCTTATTTTTGCTTTCTTTAATCTATAATCTTTTCATTCATAATAGCTTTTCTTGTGCTAACAACAATCTTAATTTTCCTTGTGATAGGGCAAGTTTACATTCTTGTTAAGTGCATTTTCATTCTTGCATTTCCTTCCTTAGTGTTAATCATCAACCCTAAAAACTTGACTTTTACTTTCTGTTCCAAATCTAAAAAATATTAAAAAACAAACAACAAATTCTTCAAAACAATTGGGATAATAAGAAACAATCTTAAAAAGTTGTCATGTGGGATCGACCCTTTCTATACTAGTCTTAATCGGAAAGTTGAAAAAGGATTAAACTGTAGGATAATTATCTTAGTGATTGTAAGTGCTAAGTGACGCATTAACATATTCCAGTGTTGGCATCGTGGGGCAGCCACCCGGTTTCGTTTACCTCTTTCTTTTATCTTTTTGTTAAAATAAATTTTTTCTTTTCATAACCTTGCTTAGATAGTTTTCTTTCCTCGAACTGCTTTAATTTCCCTTGCATACATGCATCACTTTAGGACTTTAATAACATCCCCACCCTAACTTACATGCATTCCCACCCTTCTATTCTAAGCATAGATCTTGCTCGAGGATGAGCAAAGTTTTAAGCTTGGGGTGGTGGGATTCACCCTTTTATATCTTCGTCCTTCTAGCATGCATGTTTACTTCCCACATTTAGTTTTAATATTTTCAAAAAAAATTCAGCCTTTTAGCTTTGCAATTATGGCCATATGGTGCAAATCTAATAGATAAATGCTTGACTTTATGCCTAAATGCACAATTTTCATCTTAAAAATTGCTTGACCTTTCGCTTGGCTTGCTCTTTGACTCTTTCCTTGAGTTTGGGAATAAATCTAAGGTTATGTGCCTTTTTCATATCTTAAAGATAAATTCCTTTGATCTATGTCGTGAATGGAAAATCTATGGTAAAGGACCGTTGGAATGAATTAAAACATGATTAAAGACTCCTACTTGTGAATTCACATGCTTGCCTCTATTCTAAGGATTCTTGAATCATAATTGCAACTTTTCACACAGGTGTTAAGCGGATTATGATGGGTTTTGAGCTATGATCAATATGAAGTGTTTTTCTTGATGGACTACATGCCTTCTCACATTAGATTGAGCCAAAAAGATGAAAAATATAAAAATATGCAAAAGAGGCTTGGCTACCCACAAAATCCCAAAATATCTAAATAGTTCTCACCCAAACCTACAAAATAGAATATAGGGAATAAAAGCCTTAGTGAGAATAAATGAGCACTTGTTTTATCTTTTAGGAGAGTTGAGGATGGTGCCCAGCCGGTGTATGACTGCACTCATGAATAGGGGTATGTCGTGTCTAGTAGTATCACTCGAGAAGCTCATTAGAGGCACTAGGAAACCCTAGGAGACTTATGAGATCATCTCAGTAGTAGGGTTGGTTCGAGCATTGTATGAGGAGTTCATCTCACTGCTTTGGAGCAACTGGCTTGGACTGTAGGGACTGTTTCTCGTTACATGGACCAACCTGATGCAGATCGGGATCCTCAAAAGTCATTAGAGTCTTTTGCTTTGTTTCTTAAGACATGAATAAGTGAGATGTGTGGTGATCCTAATTGGTATTCATAGAATCATGGTGATAGCTCATTGCTCATCACCCACATGATCACCTATGTGACAACTATCATGGTGATAGCTCATTTCTCATCACCCATGTGATCACCTATGTGAAAACTCTTTCATGTTTAAATAATTATGATTCAAACCCTCATGAGTATCAACAAGCTGTAGTGAATTTGCCTAATCTTGCCTGGAAACTCTTTGATCTTGCTTTGGCAAGACTGTGGTTGATTGGTGGGGGTTTGTTCTGAAATAACATGGATAAGGAGAACTGATGTTTTAAACTATTTTTCTTAGAATTAGAATTTATTGCCAAGCTTAATTTGAATGTTATCTTTTTGTTCTTTGAGCAGTCTTGCTTGAGGATAAGTAAGTTTTAAGCTTGGGGTAGTTGATAACACCCAAATCTATACATATTATCTGTGCATTTTATCTATAGTTTCATGTCACTTTGGTCTTAATATGCCCAATAATGCTCATGTTTTATGCTTTATATCTCTTCATAAATAATGTAGCTAGAATAGCCAATAACATAGCTAAATGGCCAGTGTTGGATTTGCATGCACCGAACATAGATGAACAACCTCTTATCCATGCTCTCTCTGCTAAACGAAGGCCCAATGAATTGTATTATTTGATATATAACCTTATGATGAATATATTGTCATCACAGTCATGCTCTTTACTTTGGGCCTAGTTTGGCTCTCATTATTTGCTTTTATTGTCTAAATCTCCTTGTATACATATTTACCCAGCTTAATTATTTATCTTCATTTTAATTGAGATTTACTCATCTTTTATGTAGGTCATTAGGGCACTAGGGAGTCCAATGTTCACATATGCATCCCATGTAGGCCCACGAGCACCATAGCCCATCTACATGGGGTTGTCCCCTTTATTTCTATTATGTTGCTATAGTGCCCTGTTCTCCCCTTACTCTCTCAAACCCTACATCACGACCACGATTTCCAAAACCGTTACTAGGAGATCAGGCCGCGCCTGTGGTCCTCCTTGTCGCGACCGTGGTACCAACACCTCGACCCCTCGAACTGTGACCCGCGGTCCCTTCCATAGCTACCTTCAGATCACGACCACCATCACGCGACCCTTCTCCAAGGCTTCCACGATCCTTCTCCAAGGCTTCCACGATTGACAGCGACCGACTGCGACCCCACTGCCTCCATAGAAGACCTCCATCACCCATTGTGCCGCCTCCTCTTTACCATCTCTTCCTCCTACATCCATGACCAACAACACCATGGTGCTTATCCACCTCACCACGACTGTGGTGCAACCCTACCGCGGTCGTGGGGTCCTCCCAATCATGACACCATCTCCTCCTCACCTGCTTGTCACCGCTTCCTCTTCATCACATCCCACTACCGCTGATAACACCTGCTCCTCCTCACCATCCATGCTCGCGCACCCAGTAGATAGGCACCACCATCAATGCCAGCAGTAACCATCGTGACATCCACCGCAATCACAGTTCCTCATCCATCTGCCCATGATTTTCTTCCTCCAAAGATTGTGACGCTACTCTCCACACCGCGGTCGCGGTTTCTACCTGCCCAAAGGGACCGCGGTCGCGGTGTCCCAAGACCGCGGTCGCGGCCTCATATATTTAGCCTGCAGTGCAATGCAAAAAGGAGCATGATCCATTTATTTGGCAGCCATGTGCAAGGAACATGCCACAGACTCATCCTAGCCTATAAATAGAACTGTACCCCCAGCCGTTTGGGCATCTTGTCTTGACGCCGAAAGGCTGTTGGATTGGAGCCAGAGCCCCATGGGAGCATCCCAAGGTCTGAGAGGACCAAGGCCCTCAGCCTACATGTTCCAACAACCACCAGCCTCCACACGCTCTCTCCTCCATCTCCATATCAGATCTACTCTCTTCAAAGGTAGAGGTTGAGGAAAGAGAAGATTTGTGCCACGTTCATCCTCACCACCAAGGAGAGAGAAGATCTGCTTCACCACCATCCTCCACCACTGGTCTACGATCTACAAAAGCAGAAGCTGAGGAGAGAGAAGATCAGTCTCCACCGACATTCTCTCACCTCCATCGGGCTGTTGTTCAGAGAAGATCTAGAGAGAGAACTGAGGAGTCTAAAAGGAAGAAGAGAAGAACCAAAGGACGAGATCTGACCTACACGGAGGCCGAGGAGTGAGACCCACCTCTCCTCTACGGGCTATATCTCTTTCTTCTTCTCTTTCATTCTACTGCATTCCTTTGTTTCTTGTACAAACGATGTTCATCCGCCTTTGTTCTATGCTAACTATGCTTGTCCATGGCCAATTAAGCTCCTTCTTGGCTATGTAGCCCGATCTTGGCATGTATATGTACTTTTTCCTTAAGCAAGTAGATTCATATTAGATGTAGTATATTGCATGTTCTAATTTCTCTTTCTAAGTTAGGATTGGTAGTTTGTTTGATCTCTTACTCACTTGAACTGTTGTTTCTGCCTGTATCGAGAGACCCATTGTAGGAATAGCTTAGAGATGATAGTTTGGATCTGAACCCAATAGGAGGACAATCCAAGGTACTATGTTCCTAACATTCTAGAATACTCTAAGATCCTAGAGGGAATCTTAGAATATTATCGAGTGTTGATTTTCCATCCTCGAGAGAGGTTAGATGACATATCGTTGATGGTTTTAGTCACGCATCGCAAGAGAGAGTGGGATGACCCCACAGGACAGATGCCACTGCACATACTAGATGCTTTCTTGGGTGTTCAAAGGTTGTCTACACCCGAGAATGAGTGCATAGACTACTCTGTTTGTGGTTACATAGCCAAGAACTCTCTTTCTCTGATTAGTAGAACCACAAACTCTATTTTGTTTTATTTTATTTTATTTTCTTTGTTTTTTTTAATTCGTGACAACCCATAGACTAGTTCTAGCACATATTTTCATCAACTATCACTTTTGGCTTATCTGACTAAAGAACGAGATCTGTGGCATCCTAAGCATCACCACGTCCCTGTGTTCGACCCTGTATATCTACTTCGACTCCTAATAAAAGTTGCGGGCATCTTAGATGGTTTCGGGTTATAAATTAAAAGTCCTACTCACTTTTGAGCCCATCATGTACCCCAAGTCTAACATTGAACATATTGATCTTCAATGGAGGCTAACATACCCTGAGTCACCTATGAGGATTCTAGATACCAAGGTGAAAGAACTCAGATATAAGAATTTAAGATGATAAAGATTCTTCGGAAGCACCATGGAGAGGATGATGCCACATGGGAGCCAATGATGGACTTGGGAAAGTCTTATCCTGATTCTTTATATGTTTGGTGGAATGTTGAGGGAAAATTTTCCTATAAGAGGGGAAGGATGTTGCAACCCCAATTTTTGGGCTTGAATGGTTTGAAATGCAATTTCTCCAATAAATGTATGATAATGGGAATTTTATGAATTATGTGCATTGAATTGATTTCCTTTGTAATATTTCCTTTGTGCATGTGATTTCATGAATCATAATATGTTATAAGTCCAATATGATTATCAAAAAAAGAAGAAATCAAAGAATGCATTATTAAACTTTGAGATAATAATGAAAATATGAGAAATATATGGAAATATGTATGATTGAATCATCAAGGATGATATTTCGAATCCACAAGGTTTGTAATGGTAAAGGAATTCAAATAAAGTGAATAAAAGATTAAGAGAGTGAAAATATGTATAAAATATTCCTTTTAAAGTGATAACTTGCATATGATGAAAAGTTTCTCCTATTTTCGAATTTGAGTCCCAAACTTGGTACACAAGTAGAATAAGTCATCGGGGACTTTCCTCTAAAATTTGGGATTTAAAGGATAAACGGATTAGGATATATGTATTTTGTAAGTTTTCCTAAAGTGAGAAGGATAACATTAAACGTCACAATTTATTTCTGACTTTTGTTCTAATATGTGGTCGGATAGCCGTTGGATCCTGGATCCAACAATGGCTACTTTCTGAGTATGATAAGGAAATGGGAACAGTAGAAGGAGTTTTCCCAATCGATTTCCTTTGCGCACAATCCATGCGCAAATCTGGAATTGTTCCTTTGGACTCAGGAGGGAAATCCGCACCTGCTCATCCCAACTTTTCCATGTTTTTGTGTGGGAATGAGTTTTCCCCAAATCCAAGTTCACCCAAGAACTACTAGAGTTCCTTGGAGGATGAACCCCATGATAGCCTACCTATAAAAGGGGTCTCAATGCTTGACCGGTCCAAATCACACGTCCAAAAGGAGTGGATTCATATTAGTCAGAATTTTAAAGAGATAACGTGACTCTTAGGCCCCCACAAAAATAAACGGTGTCTGATGTATCTATGTTAAGAGCACCGAATCTAACACTCATATACTTGGTTTGAAGAGGGTATGTAAAAGGTGTTCCCTAAGGAACGAAGGTACACAAAAAAAGCAGGTCAAGGAAAACAAAAAATAAGAACAAAATAAAACAAAAGAAAAAAAGATGAAACAAGTATAAGGGAGGAAACCCGGGTTGGGGTTCACCTACTAAAGCATCTCACCAACATGACACATCATCTCTATCTCTCTCCCATATTCTACCAAGATCACAAGCAACCATCAAAAGCGTCTATTTCACCCTCTCTCAAGATGAGGAAAGATCTAAGTCTAAGGGTAGCCTCTCTCGAGAGACGACCACATGTAAACTTCACAGTATAACATATAGTTTTAAAGCCTTTGCATTCCAACACTCTCATGCATTCATACTACTCCATAACACATGATAAAAGTGATATTACTCTCTCGAGATATCAAGAATCAAACATCACAAGATGGCAGCTAAGCATACAAGTGAAGCATTAAAACAAATGCATGCATATAATCTTGATAAGAATATGTATATTCAACAAAACGACAAAATATACATGTTGGGAGAGCCTTAGTGGATACTCCCAACCCAAGTTAAGGTTTTTAGCCACTCATGCTTGCGGACAACATAACGACGTTACAGAAAGATGGATACATGAAGTCCCACGAAGAGAGGAGGGAAGTACAGTGAGATGGAATGATAGATCTAGAGACAAGAGACATGATACGACACAATACTTCTTTAGATCTAGATCTAACACATCGATGGCATCAACAATATTCTTCTCTGGAAGAAGGATTCTTCAATCTTCTCTCTCCTCAGCTTCTGCCTTTGGAGATCCATTACTGATGGATGGGATGGTATGGAATGAATCTGGAATGCAGCAACACTTCGTGATCCTCAGAATCTGATCTATGATCTGATGATTTGACAACACAGGTGGGTGTGCTATTTATAGGCACATTCCACCGACTTAATCCTAGACTATGGTCACATCCTTGGTTGAGTGAGGGGTGAGACCGCGATCATGGTCTGTGCTTTATTCTTTCGTTCACCGTGATTGGCCTTAGTCACGGTCTGGTGACCGCGATCGAAGTCTGCTTGTGCATTGATTTTTGGGGAGGCCGAGGTCGAGGTCTTCTCGCTTGGTCACAGCTTGTAAGGATTCATCAGTGACCGATGTCTCCAAACTGGTCATAGTTCTTCTTGATCGTGGTCTGTGTTGATCGCGGTCTCTGAATACACCGCGACCCCTTGGTCAGGTTTGGGGCCCATGTTCCGATCACGACCAGTGTAGTGGTTACGGTTAAGGAGTGATCACGGCCTTGTTATGGCTGCGGTCCATCTTTAATGCCTGATGACCTTGATCTCAAAGGAGATCTGAAACTGTGATCACGGTTGAGGGAAAAGAGGGTCGCAGTCAAGGTAAAGACCGTGACCTGGGTTGTGTATGTACCTAAAACCATGTAAGTGAGGCTTTAGTAAAAAAAAAGGTAGTAAAATTATGTGAAAAGATAATAAAAGATATTCTAAAAGAGGTATAAAATATATACAAAAAGTACGTAAAATAATGTTTTATCAACGCTCTAAATACTTTGTCCACGAGCGCAGGTCCTTGCAAGAAGGATTGATGAATAGATAGGAGACATGGTCCCTTGGTTCGGCGTGCTCCCTGAACTGGGGTAGCTTGAGAGGAATAACCACCTTGAGCACTGGCAGGGCGTGGTTAGGAGGGTGAGGAGTTTGGATGAGAGGGGAGAAGCCCATGGCGTCCTTGCGTGATGATCTAAGGCAGAGAAGGGGGGGTAATGGATGAAGTTGACCGTCCATGGCTGGAGCCCTATTTCCCGATGGAACATGGGACTATTCGTGTGGCATCTGTGAAGGCCACAAAGGGGGAAACTGGACCCAGGTACTAGGTAAGGCAAGTCAAAGACGGGATCCGTGAGCCAAGGGGGTCGGTGGAGCTAATGAAGGTGTTGACGGATGACGTGGAACTATCCCATTGGCCTAAAGGTAAGTTATTTTGTGAAAATTATAAGTAGTTAATGGTAATTCGGATCAAGACATGTAATGTATGAATTTTGATTAAAAAAATGTGTAGATTGAAATAAAAATAGTTTAGAAGCCTGAATCTATTCATAGTTGAAAAAGTACATAAAGTTACTAACCTTAATGCTTTCATGAGTAAGAAACCCTAATTTTGATATTAATGAGAGTGAGTAAAGTGTTAAGGATAATTTAAGATGATATTAACCCGTTGTTAATAAAAAGGAAGTTTTAGATCTAAGGTGATGATCTTTGCGCTTAATTGACTAATTTAGGGTTTCATATGTATAAAGTGAATTATTGGGCTTAGAAACACTAATTTAGGTGTTAATGACTTGTAATGAGATATATTTCAAAATCCTATGTATGAGATGAATTTAGGTCGATCCTAAGACAAATTGATAATAAAGAGGCTTCAATGTGAATAATTGAATAAATATGGTTTTGTTTATATGATGCTTTTATAGGGTTTAGCTGACCTAAAAAGGGAAAGTGATAAAAAATATCTAAAGAACCCTATGAAACCCTAATTCAGATTAAAAACTCTAAGAAGTATTCCTCAGCCAATAAAGTAAGTTCTTGATGAGTGTGTGGTAAATAGGTTGTACATGTTTTTCATGATTTTGTTGTGCTTGTGTGATTGTCTTGATGGATTTCTTGGATTTCCTGATTGGTTTTGATTGTGATTATTTAATGTGAGATCTCCAAATCAGGTATGTGGCTACTTATGATTACACACTTTAGTTTCTTGACAGTTTCTGACATTTTATCAGTTGCATGGATATAAAATGCTTGGATGATTTTATTTCTACAATATTTTAAGTGAATATGATTATCACAATTTAAGTATACATATTACTTGCCCGAACCTACATACCATCTCTAGATGTAAGATAAGAGACCAAGCCCCGAAGGGAAGGTCAGAGGTGGTCAATCCCCAGAGGAAAGACCACCGAGCACCCAGAGAGGTGACCCTAGGTACCAAGCTCAGGAGGGAGAAGCTAGCCTAAAGTCACTTGCAAGGACTTAACCCTAAGATAGGGTATCCCATATGATGAGTAAAAGAGGTTGGGAAGTCATATTGAAAAATATAATCTTGCATTGTTAACAACTATTTGATGTGATTAGGTTGTTAGAATATATGTGCAATATTTTGATTTTCACCACATATTGGTATATTCATTTATAGTGACTGATGTTTGTTTGTCAACATGTTAGGAATGTATGAAACTGGACAAATAGTTAAGTGAAATTTTTGAAGAATAAAGTTAATCTATTAAAGGAGGATTTAGTTAGATAGAACTCTATAGTGGGTACAAGTTCCAGATTCCTATTTTCCAAAGGTATATGAAAAGTAAATTTTTATCCTATTTTAAGCTTAGTCTTTGGTAGAATTTATTAATTATTTTTTATTATTTGCAAAACCATTGATCCTATTTTGGGATAGCGGCTATGGCTTTCTCATCTTCCTTAGTAGGGGGTTACCAGGGAGTGGAGTCTTTACAATGGCTCTAGGCACTATCCATTGGTCTACAAAATTCCACTAATATTCACCATCTTTGTCATATATCACTATATTTACCTTTCTATCTAAGTCTTTCTACCTCTCGAATTAATACCTTTTGATATTTAACTAAATAATATCTTTTGAGCAATAGATATACATGTTCCTAATGTAATAAATCATCTATGAAGGTAATGAAATATTTTCCCTCACCTTGTGATGGAAAATTCAAAGGACGATATACATCAATATGTATTAACTTAAGTACTTGGGTGCTTTTTATGGCTTTTTTTATTGTTTGTTTAGTTTGTCTTCCTTTAATATAACTTAAACATACATTCATATAGGTAGAATCCAATTTCAAAAATATTTCATATTTAATAACCTTGGCATACTTTAATTAGAAATATGTCCTAATCTTTGATCCTACAATGAATCTGACATTTCATCAAATGCAATATCCTTACTTCAAACATTGTTCTCAACATGAAATAGACAATTAACATAAACTTTTTATCAAAGTTGAAATTGTTGGTTATATGCCTTGCGATCCATCATATTATGAATGTAAAAGGGATATTTTTTACTTTATTTAATTAATAATAAAAGAGAATTTCACCTATTATGTATGTTTTATCATTGACATAATAAAAAAACTTAATAATGTCCAAAGAATGTTTAACTCAATGACATACGGTTTGGGCTGAGGACTTTGACATGCAATCATTTGTATAATAAGAGTTTTCTTTCTTACTATGGCCCTAGCCAGTTGTTATTGTGGATAATATAGGACAAAATTGTCAGGGCCTCTATTTTGATCAACATAAATGCCAACAATCAGAGAGAATCTCTAAATCTAAACCCTTGTTAAGAAACAAAACACTTCATTGTTGATAAAAACGATAAACACAATATATGAAAAACACAGATAAATTTTCCCCTTTTCATTTTCTTTCTTCACAACTTTCAAAAACCAATGTCACATCGAGGACCTGATGATAAGATAACACAAATCTTATTCAACTACATCAAAATAGAATCAAATCTTATAGATCATGTGCATTTTAATTTACAATAGATACATATACATGAAACAACCAACTCAGTATACTACCTATTTCGGGAAAGAGAGTGTACAGGGACAATCTAATCTATGTAGATTATTCTATTTATATCTTCTTTGTAAACAATGAAGTGGTTTGTTGCTTAACTAAGGTTTAGTTTTAGACATTTTCTCTAATGGTTGGTGAAACGATTGATATCAAACCGACAAATAAATTGTTACTAATTAAGAAGAATAAAAATATGCAACGGATTAACAAAAAGTCACTAAAAATTAAAACCATTCTACAAAAAGATCCATTTCTAGGAAAACTCTTTAAGGAAGAAACAAAACCTTATATACATCATTGTTCACATTGTACATACACTGTACCATCTCTTCTCGAGGATAACATATAATAGTTGCTTTGTCAAAACATATACAGAAGCAAAATAAAACCTTGAGGCATGCTAGCCAAAACCTCATATTGTTCATAAAACAAACACGTACTAAATTCAAGGACCTGAGAGTACAGAGACGACACATAGGACTTCTATCTATAATACATGACATACAATATACTCAACTTGAGCTATTACTGTTGTACCCACTATTGTACCTCCTCTGTAGAAAGGTCTTCACCGCCTTGTGTACATCCACCTAAAAATTATGGATCCCACGGGGTGAGACAATTGTCCCAGCGAGAGATATAACTCTCCACCGACCATATTATTATTGTAGATAAACATTATAAAATTGAGCAAAGGATAAGCAACATGAGAAAGATATGTTTAAGTGTAATAACATTCATGCCTGCATCATTAGAAATAAAAAAGTGTGGAAATATATTCCTCACTATATTCAATATTACATTTAAAGAACAACTGCTGTGAAACTGAAATCAAATCTTTCTCAACTCTTCTTCCTTATAAGAAACTCTTTAAACTTATATTATCATCTTTTAGCTTATGCCCTGATCATATGCAGTGTACTCTATATATGAAGACTCGCAGTGCACTACGATCACTCCGTACAAGACTTAGCCGACACACCCGAGAATGCTAAGTCTGACTACGTCACTGGTCTGCAACAGTGTAATGGCACTCTAGCCTCTGGACTCCTCCTCTAACCTGAGCACACAGGCGGAGAGTCAAGCCACCTATTGGCTTTTCTGTACTCTAGTGCCACTAGGATCTCTGGTTGATATTGGACACTAGATACTATAATTTAAGGAGACTTCCACTGGGGCTTCTTCCCCCATACCACCTGTTAGTACGTTCTGACCCCCGTATACTGGACACTACCAGGGTTAGGTCATTTCACCCCTAAGGCCCTAAGTCTATTATCTTATTATTCTTGGAAAAACTCTTACTATATTGTATCTCTCTCTTACTTATTCTTGACTCTGGTATCTCTATGGTACCGAGTCTATTCATTTGAAGCTTATAAATATGACATGTACTTTATTACTTAACTTGGCAGAGTGGTATATTTTAACAACATTGTAATTTATTGAAAATTCAACTGGTTATGTTGGCAGGCAGACTGAAATACTGAAACATACAGAGTACATGCCAACTGACACTTTATACACTAGAATCATGCAATTGAACTGTTAAGCATCACTACATCTCATACTAAGAACATTTATATCACAATACTTGATTCATTGAACACCCTATCCTTAGGGTTTCAATTACCTCATTCACTTATCACATGGCTCTCATAAGGATTTCTTATGACACAAACTTTCACTGAATAAAGACTCAAATCATATGCAATCAATATATGTATGAAACCTTGGAACTAAGCTGACTTTAGGTTTCCATGCCATTCACTAAGATATCATGCATCAAGAATAAAATTTGAATAAATAAAGTCTAGCATGTCAAGAAAATCCCTTGAAATGTATTTCACGATATCTATTCATAAATATCCAACTTTCCTCACATCTAGGGTTTCACCCTCTTTACTGAGATATCAAACAAACACTATTCACCTTAAATGAAATCCAAGATAGTATCTGACATATATGTATTGGCCATTATGTGTACTAGGGTAATAACCACCTTGCCACTCTTTTCTTCTAGTGTATTGGGTTACCCACCATCTCATTTTAGAGATATGTTCTCAACACCATATCGTCCAATAGGTGTATGCTTAACCCAATATCAGTTTAAAGGTGTATACTTGCTACCCATATCACCTAGAGGTGTATGTGTGCTTACCATATCGACCTTGAGGTGTATGTATGCTTCCATATCACTTTTGAGGTGTGTGTGCTTCACACCATATCGGGTAGAGAGGTGTGTGTGTGCTTCACACCATATCGGGCAGAGAGGTGTGTGCTTACTTCCATATCACTTTTGAGGTGTTTTCTTGACCTCATATCATGCAAGACGTGTGTACTACAACACCATATCATGTAAGAAAGTATAAACTCAAATCCATATCATTTTAGTGAAGTAGTTGTATCACCATAGCTGGTTAGAGGTGTCTGCTTGAACCCAATATCAATTTATAAGGTGATACCATCTTCTTCAAGCTCTAGACCTTCATTCTAATTGTTATAGTTCATGGAAATAGGTATAAGAAACTACTACAACTCATAATGTCATCAACTATTTCAGAAAATTTCGGAATTAAAAGTAGTTCATTAAGTATAGCAATTTAGGTGATGAATAACAACATGGTTGAGTTCAAGTTATATAACCCTCCTTAAGAACAACTTCAAAGATCCAAGCTCCAAAGATCCACATTCCTACAGGTGAATATGACTTATCAAAAGTCCAAGGCTTGTTCACAACTCCTTCATATACAAGAAATCACCATGGTTAAGCAATTGGTGAAGAAGAAAAGAAAGGAAGAACATAACCCTAAAATCATGCTACAATCCAAGGTTGAAGATGATCATGGCCTCACCTTAGGGTTAGTATTTGAGATCCTTCTTGCTCCTTATCACCATTGATGATAACTCACTACTCATGCATGATATGCCACCACTTTTGGCGGATACACCCCTCACTTGTGGCCAAAACACTTACCAAAAAAGAACATTCTTCACTATATCGGATAAAACCATATAACATCAACATGGATATCGGCTAGCATCTTGTATCGGGCTAACACCTATCTTGGGCTAACATCCAGTTGTGCACAAATCGATAACAGGCACACTCAAGGAACATCACATAACGGGCTCACAGCTAACACTCCTCTCGGGTTGTCACCCATAACGGGCTAACGCCCTAGCACACTATCCTCAGCAGGTCCCTACCAGGCAAGCATATAGCAGGTCGATACCGCCCAAGGGGTAACAAGGTGCATAACACCTATAATGGGTTAGCAGCACAATATAACGACCAAACAACATATCGGGTACCACTGCATGTCCCCCAAGGAGTCAACCCACACAAACCCATAACGGCTAACACAGCGCCCCGGGTACATCCTCATCTTGGGAAGAGCCTAAACTCAGCCAAACCTACATATCGGTCAAGGGGTCAACAAGACACCCATCGAACATATCATCCAACACATGTCTAGAGAGGTATCAGGAACCTCAACATATCATCCAAGCTCAACCCTAGGAAAGGGATATCGGGTTGGTCATCTTCAGCCTCAAGACAACCACCAACCCTAAAAGATCAAGGGAGTTGGATATCCTCTCAACAACTAAGTGAGAGGGGTCTTGCACAACCTCTATCGCATATCGAGCAGCAAGGTATATCATCACCATATCAGCCAACTAACCAACAACTAAGTCAACGTCCCACCCAAGGCTCACCTCTCGAACCCATGGTAAGAGAGGGGTGTTGCTTAAGAAACTAGAGTATAGACTCACCTCTCCACAACTGTGGGAGAAAGGGGTTTTGTCTACATAACTAGAGCTTAAGCTCACCTCTCAAGACCAAAGAGAGGAAGGGGTTTTTCCCAAGGGACTCTAATCTAAAGGTTCGGCCAACACAAGAAAAGCCATATCATCATATCTAACAAGGCCTAGGGTTCATACTAGATAAAGAATGTCACCAACAAGATATGTATGGCCGATCAAGAAAACATATAACAAAGCAACATAGAAAGAAGGTAGTATAGTTAGGGTTAGGAGTTATGTAACCCACCTTAAGCACAACTTCCAAGCTCCAAATATCCAACGCTCCAAGCACCACCTTCGACCATCTCAAGAAAATAAAGGAAACCTATCACCTCTATGGCCGAACAAGCAAGGAAGAAGATGGTACCAAGGGAGAGAAAGAGAGACTCACCAACTAAAGAAGAAAAGGAGCAAGGTAGAAAGATGTATCATCCACCACCAGCTGTATCGGCCACCACCTCCTCCTCTCCTCTCCTTCTCGGCCACCAAGGGAAAAGAGAGCAACTAAGGGTACCAAAGAGGCCTAGGAAGCAAGGAGGGTAGCTTATATACTAAGAGGTGAAGGGGGATAGCATGGCATGGTGGTACCCGACCTTAGCACACTTTTCTAAGGGTCACGCCACATGCTAACACCCCAAAACCACTTGTCCAAGACTTGCCACCCACTAGCAAAGCAACTGCCACTTGTCCAAAGAAGGTGACACAAACGAGGCTAGGTAAAGGGTGTGTGTCACCCAACATGGCAATCCAACATACCATGGCCGATACACATCTTTCCTAATACAACCAAGCACTCCTCCTGGCCGATACACCAAGGTCTAACCTGATATCAAGCCTCAACAAGGCCCAACAAGGTTCAACAAAGTCGAAAGCTACTCAAGCAAAGAGCCCAACCCATCCTCTCATCCCTAGAGGATGGAAGGAGAGAAAAATACATCTCTCAAGGTGGCAAACTTGCACACCAACCCTAAAACTTGGGAAATTTGCAAGTTACACCTCAAACTTCCAACAAAGCACAAACAAATCCGAATCATAACTTCAGGTGATTAGCAAACATCTAAACATTATGTTTAGCCAAAGAAAATAGGGTAATCCCAAAATGAGGGTCAGGGTCCTTACAACTAAGTTCAAATTGGTACCATACAAGGTCAATGGCAGAGCCAGATGTCAAGAACTCACCCGTCTCTGTAATGACCTTGACCTGTGTTATGAGGTAACCATATATGTTTTGGCTAAGTAAGTTGCTTAGAAATTTAATATAATCTTCTAAGGTGTTTTATTATCATGTGACACACTTCTGTTCCAAGTTTTGTCCAAAACAAAGGAAACTTGAAACAGTCGTTATCAAACCAACAAACAAATCGTTACTAATTAAGCGGAATAAACATAATCAGTGGATTAACAAAAATCACTAAAATTTAAAACCATTTTGCTAGGAGATCCTTGTCCAAAAAACTTTTACTGAAATATCTAAAACTCATACATATCAAGATTTACATTGTACAACATTATTCATTTCCTCTCAAGGACAACATTTAACAATTTCTCTATCAAAGCACATATTGGAGTAACATAAAACCTCGAGGCTTACAAGCCAAAATTTCATATCGTTCATTAAACCATAACGAACCAACTCCAAGGACCTGATAGTATAGAGACGACACATACGACTTCTATCTATAAGACACAACAGACAGTACACTCAACCTGAGCTGTCACTGCTGCCTCAGTTGTTGTTCCTCCTCTATAGAAAGGTCTTCGCCACCTCGTGCACATCCACCTAAAAATTGTGGATCCAACAGGATGAGACAATTGTCCCAACAAGAGATATAACTCTCAGCCGACCATATTATTATTACAGATAAACATTATAAAATTGTGTAGGGGTTCTTTTATATTAACATGTAGGATTAATCATTGTATGAATAGAATAAGATAATCTCCTTTCTCAAGGAGAAAATTACATCTACCCACAGTAGAGTTATAAATCATCTATCTACTTTGCAAAGAATTTAAAGAACATAAATAACATCTATAAAGTAAGATGTATAACTGAATTGCACATCAAGCAATGTTTTTCATATTCGATCCTTAAGCAGATATGCTACATGGATGAACATATTTTACAATCACACTTACACCCTGAGGAGATGAAGCATCCCTGTTCATCTCCAACTGACAAAAAACTTCTCACAAGTCGGTACCATACAAGGTCAATGGGAGAGTCGGTTGCCATGACCTCACTTGTCTCGGTCAGTACGAGACCACTTAGGCTTAGCAAGACATCTCGTGTCAGCTACAAATAGCTGTCCCAGGGTACGAAGGCATCCTCACTTAGAGCTACAACGTCAATTGTTCTCTCTTAGGGGAAACATCTACAACAACTGTCCCTAGTTATTGAGTCATGGTCACTTAAGCACCATACTCTAAGCCATGGTCACATAGGCACCATGCTCTGAGCCACAGGTCAGTTCACCGTGCTCTATTGAGACATTCTTTTGACATTACTGAGGCATGGACACTTTGCCTCCATGCCCCCACATATTCAAAAATATGCATTCCGGGCTATGCCGCGGGGAACCCGTTTCACCATTCAGCAAATTCTGACACTGATGGATCTATAGTCATGGCAACATTTTATGGTTTCTAGTGATATATTAAGTGCATTACAACATTCTTTTAGCATCAACTAAGTTATCATTATTAATCATAACAAATGCTACAAAGAAAGGTGTAATACATCTATCATGTACTTTTCAAATCTTTAAGACACATGATACTTGGGATCTTAGTCCCTTATCACATTACTGGGAATTCTCATCACTTCACATCATCATTATCATGATTACTGGATCTAGGTATTCCAACCCTTAGATCATCACATAGCATTGTTACCTCTGTAATAGGTAACCATTACCTCTAGGTCCTCAGACCAAGGTATTCATTTGACTTGTTGTACAAGTATTCACATGGCTCACAAGGCCATTACACATCTCGTCACCTCTCACTAGGCAACAACTTATTCACATGGCTCACAAGGCCATTACGCATCTTGTCACCTCTTACTTGGCAACAACTTATTCACATGGCTCACAAGTTCATTACACATCTTATCACCTCTCACTAGGCAACAACTTATTCACATGGCTCACAAGGCCATTACACATCTTGTCACCTCTCACTAGGCAACAATTATTCACTTGGCTCACAAGGCCATTAAACATCTTGTCACCTCTCACTAGGTAACAATCATTCACATGGCTCTCAAGGCCATTAAACATTATACTTATCATATAGGTATTTAACATGCCTCACAAGGCTTATGCAATAAGGGCAATACATCCTTCCCCATTATTAGGGTTAGGGTTTCCTTTTATAGCTAAATAGGGTTTCAAGTTAATATTATCAGTCCAGACCCTAATTCATTGCTTCACACATCTAAGGGCATATATTCATATCGTAAGTGTGCAATCATATTTATCTATTCTCGTCATTTGTCATTAAATGATTATCAACACAAGGTATGGGTTTCTCTCTCATCCTCTCTAGGATATTGACTACATCATACTTTATTATCTTGGCTTCACCCTTTCTCATGGTATGTTAGCCTACACTTATCAAAGTGCATTACATCTCAATGTAACAATTGACATGACACACTTCACGTATTACTCATCCGAGTATATTGGATTTAAGGTGCATCAAGGTGCATCAACCTTGAGGTGCTGGATGTGGTATTTATCATGCCTTGATGTATCACTTCCCTCATTGCTTTTAACTTACTTAAGTTCATCAACTTATCTTGTATTAGGGTATATCCCATCCGAATACTTTTTGCACTAACACATCACATTTATCATGTAGTGCATTAGCCATAAGTCACACATTTGAATTACCCAACTATCATCAAGTGATATAGACTCATCTTGAGTCAAGGAATTGTTGATATACCATTATCAACCACTTTAGGTGTTTTACCTATCAAGGTATTAACCAAACCATGTCATTACTTGGTGTTACACTCATCAATCCTAAGAGTGTTTTACCCTCATGTTTACAAGGTGCATCAGATTGAATCATGTATGTCAAGTTGAACACATGTATTGGGTTAGGTGTATATTGAGATAGACATCATCATATCCCTCATACCATTACCCATCAAGGTATCATCCTTACCAATCATATGGTCTATCATCTTCACCATACATGAGTGTAACATCCTCACCTCACTTGAAGATATTGGCCACATCATACTTTAGTGTATTGGCCATCACATGTTCTAGGGTATTTACCACCTTACCACTTTTTTCATCTAGTGTATTGGATTACCCACCATGTCATTTTAGATATATGTTCTTAACATCATATCATCCAAGAGGTGTATGCTTAACTCAATATCAATTTAGAGGTGTATTCTTGCTACCCATATCACTTTAGAGGTGTATGCATACTTACCATATCGAACAAGAGGTGTATGCTTGTTTGCCATATCACTTTGGAGGTGTATGTGTGCTTACCATATTGGGAAAGAGGTGTATGCTTGCTTCACACGATGTCGGGCAGAGAGGTGTGTGTGTGCTTCACACCATGTCGGGCAGAGAGGTGCGTGTGTGCTTCACACCATATCGGGCAGAGAGGTGTGTGTGTGCTTCACACCATATCAAGCAGAGAGGTGTGTATGCTTCACACCATATCGGGCAAAGAGGTGTGTGTGTTCTTCACACCATATCGGGCAAAGAGGTGTGTGTGTGCTTCACACCATATTGGGCAAAGAGGTGTGTGTGTGTTTCACACCATGTCAGGCAAAGAGGTGTGTGCTTCAACCCGATATCAATTTACCCTTGATGATGTCATCACCATCAACCTCTAGAATCTTTTTCTTACTATTCTAAGTCATGGAAAACAGTCCCATAAAGCTTTCAGAACTCAAAGGATCATCAATTATTCAAGAGAAATTGAAATTTCAAGTAGATCAACAAGTATGATAGAACTGAAAGTGCATAATAATATAATTGGGTTCAAGTTATATAACCCGCCTCAAGAACAACTTCAAAGCTCCAAGATACAAAGATACATGTTACTAAGGTTGAATATTACTTCACAACTCCTCTATGTAAAAAGAATCACCATGGATAAGCATTTGGTGAAGAAGAAAAGAAAGGAAGATCATAATCCTAGATTCATGCTTCAATCTAAGGTTGAAGATGATCATGGTCTCACCTTAGGGTTAAGTATTGAGTTCCCTCTTGCTCCTTAGCACCTTGCATGATACCTTACTACTCATGCATGACATGACATCACTTGTGGCCGATATCCCCTTCACTTGTGGCCAAAAATACTCCACTATGGCCGATATCACCTTGCTAGGCCGATATCAACTTGCTAAGGCCAATACCCAAGGCCTATGCAGGATACCACATCACCTATGCATGATATCTAAGAGCAAGGAGGTGGTATAATTTGAAACTTTTCACTAAGGGGTGAAAGGAAGGGTATATATACTTGAGGTTCATGGGAGAGAGTGTAAGAGGTGTCATCACCTTACTACTAGTAGGTGCCACATGGCCATGCATGGGTTGACACATGTTCTTGCATGCACTCCATATTTATCTTGCCATGCAAAATAAACACTTGAGGATAATTCAAGGGATAAGGGTCGGCCCCCTTTGGTTATCTTCTAGGACAAGACACTTCCACTCACATTATTATATTCACAATTCAATGCAACCTTTCCCAAGGAAAGTTGCAAGCCGATATACATTGCTTTATCGAGATTCTTATCTCATTTCTGAAAAGTCAAAGAGTTAAAAACAAGATATGGCGGTCTCCTCTTTGGATCCTTGGCCGATAGGGACTCCCATTTGACACTACAACCCGAAACAATCAATACAAGCTCAAATTAGGCTTTCCATTCAACCCCTTTCTTGGTCTTTTCATCACCAACAACACTACCACTCATAAATGTTTCAAACATGGTGTATCATTCATTCTATATCTTCTAAATGATACATAGAAGAATTAGGAATAATATATAGGTGGTAATTTTCATTTCAACCCAATATTTTGGGTAAATTATAAATTATACCAAAATTGGTGCACACAGTACTAGCATTGTTCAAACAAGTTCAAACTTGGCATTTAGGCTTTCCAAAAGCCACCACTTAGCATCATTCTATCTCTTATTATGCTAAAACACTTAGGGCACGTTCAACATATGACATATTACAATATAACCCCTCATCTTGGGTAAATTGCACTTTGGTCCAAAACAAAGGATCATTGCTCAAATAACAATCAATCATGACCAAACTTGGAACATAAGTGTGTCACAAGATAACAAAGCACCTTATAAGATTATATTAAAGTTATAAGCAACTTACTTAGCCAAAATAAATAGGGTTACCTCATAACCCAGGTCAGGGGCATTACAGTATCAGTCAGTACGGGACAACTAGCATGACGTCTTGTGTCAGCTGCTGGAAGGACATCTCGTGTCAACTGCAATTAGCTTACCAGGGTATACTGGTATCTTTGCTATAGATTTACAGTCGTAGCATGCACTCTCTTTGGGAGAAGACCACTTAGCTTTCTCATATTATAAGGAAAAGGAATATTATTCATCAATTCCTCACCTGGTCAGGAGATTATCATCAATCCCAATAAACATAATAATAATGAAGAAGGATTAACACATTAATTCCTCATTTGGTCAAGATATTTACATCATCTCGGGATAAATAAGGAAGGTGCTACATCCATTCTTCATTAGGATGTATGGATATACTTCATCCTTCAACCTGGCATATTCAAAAATATGGTCTCTAAGTTAAACTCGTTTCACCATTAACAATTTCTGACACTGAATGGATCTATGATCATGGCAACAACATGATGATATTTCACTTGATTAATAAGGTACATTACGATATCTTTTAGCATCAACCAAGTTTCAAACATGAATTATAATAGACATCATAAAAGAAAGGTGTAGTACATTTATAACCTTTGGAACACTTTGAATGTTAAACACTCGAGATCTTAGTCCCACTTAACATCATTATGAATAGGATTACTGGATTTGGGCATTCAAACCCTTAGGTCACCACTGAACATTGTTACCTCTGTAACATGTAACTTGTTACCTCTAGGTCCTCAGACCAAGGTATTCATCACACTTGTTGTATAAGTTTTCACGTATCTCACATGGTCTATTAAACATCTTGTCACATCTCACTAGGCAACAACTATCTTTTAAAGATATCAGACTATATAAACATTATACTTGTTGTACAATTTTTTTAACATAGCTCACAAGACTCATTTAAATCTGTATCATATAAAACATCATAGATCATACATGGCTATGATCATCATCTCATGATTCTTGAATGGTTTGCACTTCATGATAAAAACTCTAGCAGTATATGACACCACCATAAAGTTCAAGAGAAATACATCCTTCCCATGATTAGGGTTAGGATTTCTCAGTTTAATCATTTAGGGTATTAAGTGCATACCGTCACCCTTCATTAGGTTTAGGGTTTTCCCCTTATTAACAAATTAAGGATTCAAGATCATATTATCAAGAATCAAACCCTAATTCATACTCTAGTCATTTTAGGAGTATCAATGCATGCTAATTAACATGCTTATCACACATGTAAAAGTTTCTCTCTTATCCTCATTAGGATGTTGATTGCATCATACTTTGGCACAATCCTTCTCTCAAGGTACATTGGCCCAGACCTAACACACTGTATTAAACTCTTTATGTCTTAATGTATTACTTTACATAACACAATTCATGTGTTACTCCATCATTTACATTGAATTGATATGCTTCCACAATATTGGGTATAAAGGTGTGTATTTGACACCATATCATACTTTCATATCAGGCTTGAGGTGTAACCTCATCACTATACCGTGCATCTATATTGGGCACGTGGTGTTGCCTCATCATATAGTGTTTAGGGTGTATCCACTATTACAATAACGTTTACCCATATCGATTTGGCTATCATTTAGATTTTATCATCTCTAGTTAGAGATAATTAGCTTCATATCGGGTATGAGTTGAATGCTTGACCTCATATTGGGTATAAGAGGTATACTTTATATCATATCCTGTTACAAGGTGTGCACTTCACCCCCATGTCGTGCATAGGATATGTACTTCATCATGGTATCATTTTAGTAGGTTATTGACCTGATTATATCGGGTTACCATGTCAGATTACTATATCAGATTAGCATATCGGGATAGACCCTTATGCTCATATCTTTTCCTACCTTCAGAGGAATCAATTCTTATCATATAATTAAACAACATGCTAGATATTTGGTTAAGATCTTTCATGACAATCCTTTACAAAAAACCATAGGGTGTGTTCGGTTTCATTCCATCATCTAGGGTTTCAACACTATATCGATTAATGTGTACAATTGACACCATATCGTGAATGAGGTATGGACTCAACCTCATATCATGCGCATGGTGCATATAGGTATTACTCATATCATTCATGAGGTATCACTCATATCATTCATGAGGTATTAATCATTATATCAAGTTACCCATCATCTTGGGTTTCATATCAGGTTTCATATCATCATATCGAGTTACTTATCACCTAGGGTTTATTATATCGTGTTGGAGTTTATGCTTTAATCCATATCATGCACAAATCATATACTTCATCATCATATCATGTATAAGATATAAGCATCCTCATTGTATTGTACTAGTGGTGTATTTACCTCACCATATCAATTACAGGTGCTTCAACCCAATATCGGGTTGGACCATGATGATGTCATCATCATCAGACTCTAGATTCTTATTCTTACTATTCTAGTTCATGGACAATAGTCCTAACAACTTTTTGGTACTCATAGTAACATTAATTAACCAAAGGAATTCGAAATTGGAAGTAGACCAACAAGTTCAACAACATTGAAGTTGAATAATAACATAGTTGGGTTCAAGTTATATAACCCGCCTCAAGAATAACTTCATAGATCCAAGCTCCAAAGCTTCAAATTCTTTATGCTTGGTTCTTGAGATCCCCATTCACCTTAAGATACTATGCACAATATCTCAAATAAGGAGAATTGTGGGGTTCATAAACTTTCATTAGTGGGTGAAAGGAGAGGCATATATACTTGGGGTTCATGAAGAAGAATGAATAAGAGGTATCCTCACCTTATACTACTAGGTGACACATGGCCATGCATGGTTGACACATGTCCATGCATGCACACATGTATATATTGACATGCAAAACTCTAGAGGATAATCTAGAGATGATATTTTGGCCATCCCTTATCTTGTTGGATAAGATATCTCATCTTTATCTCACAAATTATGCAAACTGATACACTTTTTACAAGGAGCATCTGACTCATCATGGATAACCTCCTTGAGGTTCTTAGGCCATCATGGCATTTTCCAATAATCCTCAAACCAATATGGGATCCCCTCTATGGCTCCTTGGCCGATAGGCATTCCCATATCAAGTTTACAACTCATATAAGGGCTTCACATATACATCATCTCTTGGTCTCTTCATCACCAAGAGTACCATCACTCAAGTATGATTCAAACATGGTGTCTCCTTCTTTATCTCTCCTCTAAAAGATACATAGAGGGAGTAGGGATACTCTAGAGGTGATAACATGTATATCAACCCTGTATTTAGGGTAAATCACAAATTGCACCAAAATTGGTACACGAGGTACTAGCACTATTCAAACAAGTTCAAACTTGAAATATAAGTTTGTCACCTGATAACAAAACACTTTAGAGGATTATATTAAGGTCCTAATAAACTATTTAATCCAAACAAATAGGGTTATCCCTAAACCCATGTCAAGGATGTTACAATTATAAACCCCTAACAAGGATTTCATCCCCAAAATCCCGGATGAAGGAGAACAATTGTTATTCATGCATCATATCACCAAGTCTCCAAATAAAATCTTCATGTCCTAGAGATGCCATAGAACTTTGACCAGTACAAAGTCCTTCCACTCAGGGTTATCATATAATCTGTCATATAGGACACATTTTCAACTATCTTTTTCATTAATGATTGTAGTGTCAATTCTGTGTCAGGTAACACTTTCTAAGCTAGAGAAGTACTATTCATACTTCAAATAATTCAGGTGACAAACCTTATTGACTTATCACCTTCTCAACTTACATCTTCTATGTAATAAGATTCTTGACCTTGGGAGCCTTCTTCCATATTTCTCAATTGGTTTAACATTTCTCCTCCAAGAAAAAACTAGAGTTACGTTATGTTATCCACTTGGGACTATAAGACTTATCATACATCTACTGTGCCACTCTAATCTACTGACACAACACTAAACTTTCTTATGACTTGTACCAACTATCCCATTAAATGTCTATTTTCTTGCAATAAGAAAGGCTATTAATCAAAGAAGAACTTATTTTGGAGGTATCTCTAGATGTTATAAGTATAAGCTACCTCATCAGATCTAGATAGGGATATCCTAAGTAATTATATTTAGCTTGATGAGCTTTTTCCAAGGTGATTCTACAATTGTTCCTTTAATTGATACATCTTTATCGATGTTATGTTTATGCAGAGCATAAACCCGTAACATATGATATTCATACTATTTTATTTCAAAATTGGCCCTTCTAGGTAACCAAACATTAATCATCTTATTAGGAGTCATGTTCTCATTTTCTCATACCATCAAAAGTTCTTGGATACTAGGATTCTTTAACTTGGTATCCATTATACATGCTAAAAACACATCATATACTCATCATTTCCATCTTTCTGTTGTTATTACCAAAGCCAAAAATATAGTAGGATCTTTCTTTTATCTTAGGACATAAGTTATCACATATAACTTTGTCTTGGAGCCAAAATATCAGACCAGCTGATACTTTTCAAAGTACCCACCTATAGATTACTTCTAATCCATGCACATCAGGTGTCATAAGACTTACTTAATTGTTATGTCCCTATAAGGGAAGAATACAAGGAAAAATATTCCTTTCTATCACCTTATCATTATCCAGGGTTGTTTATCAAAGAATAGAGATTATCATTTTCTTTGATTATTGCATGAACATTCAACTATTCATGCATCATTCAATCTTGTTTTAGGTTCCATACCATCAGCATAAAAATTATAAAGATGATTACATGTCATCATTCCTTTCTTTGTTATTGTTCATGAATCATTTTCTAGCCTTATTTTATTTTCATATCATGGAAAAGATATTTACTATTCACACATTCTTTATCGAAGAGGGATCATCTCCCTTGTTCCCTTTGTCTTATCATGAAGATTGCACTTTTTACTTCCTCATACACACAGACTAGTTTGAAATAAACTCAATTTCTATTTCATTGCAGTTAGGATGGGATTGAAATATCAATGCTCTACTTTCAGTTTCATTATGCTCTCTAGATTGTCTCAAAATGACTACTTGATCAGAGTAATCAGAAAGATAACAATCTAAAAGTCTCATACTTACCTTGCCTTCAATAATTGAATACCTGGCCAGGGTATACAAGGACTGAGATTAGGTAGTATGCACCTTGTTTATATCATATACCTTACTTTTCATATCATCCAAATCATAGGACTTAGTATCCCTGGATTTTCTCTAGGTATCTCTTTTACACCTCATCCTCTTTTATATAGATAAAAGAAATTATAAAACATTTAAAGATTACAGGACAAAATGCAAGTTCTCATCTTCCTTATGTCCTCATAGGACTAATCAAAGGAATCTCAACTAAAACTACTAACAAATAAAATCAAGAGAAGACATATCAGATGACATAATTTTATCTATCCTCTCTCAATTCGTGGATTGATTATTGTCTCAGGCTGATTCATTTCATATAATTGTTACCTATTTCCAACATCATGCTCTATCATTTGGTGCAGATGGACTTGCCTGGGATGCCTGTCTGCGTCCTTGTCTACCATAGCTAAACCATTGCCTTTGAGAGTCTTGTTGACTCTGCCTCGGTGTTTGGTTCATTCCCTCCTTTTTTTTTCAGACAAAAGGAACCCAACACGTTCACATTTATGAAATATCTTATATGCATTCCCTGTCTGTCTTATTATTGATGTAGAATCTAAATCAAGAGTTCTAACTGGTTGCATTCGATGTTGGTTGCATTGGTGGAACCAAAAACTTCCCCTTTTTAGAACTACTAGGCATCTATTTCCATGTTTGGATAGATCTTTTCTTATTTTGTACCTCATGATACTTTACTGGATAGTTCTTTATAAAATGTCCTATTTTCCTACACCGGTAGAAAACTCTAATTTCATGTCGTAACCTAATTCTTTTGACATTTTCCACTGCTCCAACATAACTATGTTGATCAGAAATCCTGTTAGAGCCCAAAATTTCATCATTAGGGATTGATAATCTATGTTGTGTTTCTTGTATCTGGTCCACTATATGCATCACTATTGTCCTAACCTCCCAACTAGAGAATAAAAAGTAGTATTCTCTATCATGGCTGAATCAACCTGAGGATTCTCAGGCAGTCATTCTTCTCTCGCCTAATCCCTTGCACCTTTTCCTAGTGCAATAGCATTATTCTCAGCAATGTGTTCCACATGTTCTCCAGAAATCTTTAAGCTTTACTCTATATTCTGCATAAGCAAAAGTCACTATAAGACATACTGGAGGATACTAGAATAGACTCAACACCTTAGTCCTATGTCACTGTAGACTCATCGAACCTTAGGCTATGATACCAAATTTTGTGACGGCCCGACATCAAATCAAGCCATCACCAGTTATATTTACGAAATAACCATAAGCAGTGAATAAACAAAATCACTAAAAATTAAAACCATTTTGCAAAGATATCCTCTTCCAGGAAACTCTTACTGAAAGATGCAAAACTTTATACATATAATGGTTCACATTGTACATACATTGTATTGTCTCATCTCGAAAACAACACATAATAGTAGCTTTACCAAAACCTATACATTAGCAACATAAACCTCAAGGAAATCCAGCCAAAATCTAAGATCCTTCATTAAACCATTATGTACTGACTTCAAGGACCTAAGAGTACAGAGACGACATATAGGACTTCTATCTACAAGACACGATAGATAGTACACTCAACCTGAGTTGTTATTGCTGCCCCAACTATTGTTGTTCTCACTGTACAGAATGATCTCCACCCCTCGTGCACGTCCACCTAAAAATTGTGGATCCCATGGGGTAAGACAATTGTCTTGGTGAGAGATATAACTCTCCACCAACAATATTATTATCACAAGTAGACAGTATAAAACTGAGCATAGGTTCCTTTATATTAACAAGTAGTATTAATCACTATTATAAGCTATACATAGTAATATCTTTTCTTAAAATAATGCATCTATCTATGGTAGAGCAATAAATCATCTATTCACTTTACAAGGAATATTAAGAAACATGTATAACATCTATCCAATTAAGATGTATAGAAGAAGTGTACATCAACCAATGTGTTCCGTATTCAATCCTTAAGAAAATATGCTACATGGCTGATTACATATTTACAATCACACTTATGCCCTAAGGAGATGAAGTATATTGTTCATAATCCAACCGACCACTACTAAGTTCAAATCGCTACCATACCAGGTCAATGGCAGAGCCGACTGTCAAGACCTCACCCGTCTCAGTCAGTATGAGACAACTAGCATGACATCTTGTATCAACTGCTGGCAGGACATCTCGTGCCAACTACAATTAGCTTACCAGGGTATACTGGTATCTTCTCTATAGAGTTACAACTGCATCATGCACTCTCTTCGGGAGAAGACCACTTAGCTTTCCCGAATTAGAAGGATAAGGAAGATTATACATCAATTCCTCACCTGGTCAAGAGATTGTCATCAATCTAAACAACACATAATAATAATGAAGAAGGATTTACACATCAATTCCTCATTTGGTCAAGAGATTCACATCATCTCAGGATAAATAAGGAAAATTCTACATCCATTCTCCATTAGGACGTATGGATATACTTCATCCTTCACCCCCACATATTCAAAAATATGCTCTTTGAGTTAAACTCATTTCATTATCAGCAATTTCAGACACTGAATGGATCTATGGTAAGGGTACCTACATGACGGGATTTCACTTGATTAATTAGGTACATTACAATATCTTTTAGCATCAACCAAGTTTCAAACATGAATTATAACAGATACTATAAAAGAAAGGTGTAGCACTTTTATAATATTTGGAAAATTTTGAATGTATAACACTCGGGATCTTAGTCCCTCTTAAAATCATCATCATCATGATTACTAGATGTGGGTATTCAAACTCTTAGATCATCACTGAACATTGTTACCTCTGTAACAGGTAACTTGTTACCTCTAGGTCCTCAGACCAAGGTATTCATCACTTTTGTTGAATAATTATTTCACATACCTCACGTGGTCTATTAAACATCTTGTCACCTCTCACTAGGCAACAAGTATCTTTTTAAGATATCAGACTATATAAACATTATACTTATTGTACAGATTTTTTGACATGGCTCACAAGGCTCATTTAAATATGTATCATATAAAACATCAAAGCTCATACCTGGCAATGCTCATCATCTACTGATTCCTGAATGGTTTGCACTTCATGATAAAAACTCTAGTAGTATATGACATCACCATACAATTTAAGAGAAATACATCCTTCCCATGATTAGGGTTAGGATTTCTCACTCTAATAATTTGGGGTTTTAAGTGAATACCATCACCCTTCATTAGGGTTAGGGTTTTCCCCTTATTAACAAATTAAGGATTCAAGATCATATTATCAAGAATCACACCCTAATTCATACTCCACACATTTTAGGAGTATCAATGAATGCTTATTAACATGATTATCACACATGTAAAAGTTTCTCTCTTATCCTCATTAAGATGTTGATTGCATCATACTTTGGCTCAATCCTTCTCTCAAGGTACATTGGCCCAGACCTAACACACTATATTAAACTCTTTATGTCTTTAGTATTACTTTACATAACACAATTCATGTGTTACTCCATCAATTACATTGAATTGAGATGCTTCCATCATATTGGGTATAAAGGTGTGTATTTGACACCATATCATAATTTCATATCGGGCTTGAGGTGTAACCTCATCACTATACCGTGCATCAATATCGGGCATGTGGTGTTGCCTCATCATCAAATCATGTTTAGGGTGTATCCCTTACTACCATAACGTGTACCCATATTGTGATGGCTATCATTTAGATTTTATCACCTCTAGTTAGAGATACTTATCTTCATATAGGGTATGAGCTGAATGCATGACCTCAAATTGGGTATAAGAGGTATACTTGATTCCATATCGTGTTACAGGGTGTGCACTTCATCCCATGTCATGAAAATATATGAGCATAAGGGTCTAACCTGATATGCTAATCTGATATAGTAATCTGACATGGTAACCTGATATGATGAGGTGAATGACCAACTAAAATAATACCAATATATCTAATATGATATGGTGTGAACCAAAGTAATATATCCATCATGGTTCACATTGTACATTCATTGTACCATCTCATCTCGAGGATAACATATACTATTTGCTTTGCCAGAACACATACTGAAGCATATAAAATTCCTTGAGGAATAAAAGCCAAAATCTCATATCGTTTAGAAAACCATTACGTACTAACTCCCAAGCACCTGAGATTACAAGACGACACATAGGACTTCTATCTACAAGAAATGGCCGAAGACAACACATAGGACTTCTATCTATAAGACACGACAGACAACACAATCAACATGAGATGTTACTGCTATCCCTATTGTTGTTGTCCTCCCTCTACAATACAATCTCTACCACCTTGTCCACGTCCACCTAAATTTTTTTTGGGACCAACGAGGTGAGATACAAGTCTCAGCGAAAAATATAACTCTTCGTCAACAATATTATTATAACAGGTACATATAAAACTGAGCAGAGGATCTTTTATATTAATGATCATGATTAATCACTGTATATTAAAAAAAAATATCATCTTTTCAAGTAATGTAGCTATCTTTGATAGAGAAATATATGTCCATATATATGAGCATGGAAGAATAATGCCATAACTGATTAGTTCATATATCTATGACCAAGCATTGGATCATGTATTACTTCAAAAGGAATGTGAAGAACATGTATAACATTTATCAACAATGTTACACAAAAGTATTACCGCTTCATCCAATGATTCTGTAATTGGTCCTTAAGCAAATATACTACATGAATGATTACATATTCACAATCACACGTATGCCCTGAGGAGATGAGGTATATCGCTCATGCTCCAACTAACCACATCTACGTAAAGCATCGATACCATACAAGGTTAATGGAAGAGTCGACTGCTAAGACCTCACCTATCTCAGTCAGTATGAGACCACTGGTAGTGACATCATGTCAAACTTCAAATAGCTAGACAGGGTATAGTGGCATATTCACTGTAGAGATACAACCACACCATGCACTCTCTTCAAGGAGTCCACACAACATCCCTGGTATAATTTCTTCTGGGAGGTCACATAGCAACCCGGTATATGAGTCATGGCATATAGCCATACTCTTAATAAGGAAAATACACACCACATTCCTTATGTGGGCATAAGGATATGTTTGCCCATCCCCCTCACATTTTCAAGAATATGCATGCCGAGTTAAACTCGTTTCACCAATTCAGTAAATTCTGGCACTGATTGGATCTATGTCTAGGGAAACTACATGATAAGGTTCCACTTGATTAGTTAGGTGCATTACAATATCTTTTAGCATCAATCAAGTTACAAGCATGAATTATAATAGATGCTACAAAGAAAGGTTTAATACATTTATCATATTCTTCCATAATCTTTGGAACACATTTTGAATGTATATAACTCGGGATCTCAATCTCTTCATCATATCACTAGGAATTCTCATCCCTTAATCATGATCATCATCATTATTACATGATCTGGGTATTTAAACTCTAAATTCATCACTGAACACTATTACCTCCTATTAGGTAACCATTACCTCTAGGTGCTCTGACCCAGGTATTCATCATACTTGTGGCACAAGTATTTCACATGGCTCACAAGGCCCACTTGAATATCTTGTCACTTCTCACTAGGAAATGACTATCTTTTAGGTCATCATACCATATAAACACTATACTTGTTGTACATTGCACATCTTGTCACCTTTCACTAGGCAACAACTTATTCACATGGCTCACAAGGCCATTGCACATTATACTTTTTATACAAGTATTTATCATGCCTTACAAGGCTTATGCAATAAAAGAATTACAACCTTCCCATCATTAGGGTTAGGGTTTCCCTTTATAACCGATTAGGGTTTCTTGTTCATATTATTAATCCAAACCCTAATTCATTGCTCCACACATCTAGGAGCATATATATATCATAAGTATTCAATCATACCTATTTATTCTCATCAATTATCATTAAATGATCATCAACACAAGTTATGAATTTATCTCTCATCCTTACTATAGAATGATTACATCATACATTATTAACTTGGCTTAACCCTTTCTCAAGGTATGTTATCCTACACTTATAAAAGTGCATTAAACTCATTACATATCAATGTAACAATTGACATAACACACTTCATGTGTCACTCATCCAAGTACATTGGATTTAGGGTACATCAAGGTGTATCAACCTTGAGGTGCTAGATGTCATATCTATCATGTCTTGATGTATCACTCTCCTCATCACTTTTAACTTACTTAAGTTCATCAACTTATCTTGTATTAGGGCATTTCCCATCCTAATACTTAATGCACTAATTTTATCACATGTATCATGTAATGTATAGGCTGTAAGTCACACTTTTGAATTATCCAGCCATCATCAATTATATGAATTTGTCTCAGGATTAAGGCATATGGTTTTCCATTATCAACCACTTTAGGAGTTTCACCTACCAAGGTATTAGCCATTATTCCATCATTAAGGTTAGGGTTTCCCTTTCTTATCGATTAGGGTTTCACATACATACCATTACCCTATATTATGGTTAGGGATTCCCTTTCTTATTGATTAGGGTTTCAAGATCACATTATCAAGGATCAAACCCTAATTCATACTCTACACTTATTAGAAGTATCAATGTATGCACCTTACATGTTTATTACACAAGTATGGGTTTCTCTCTCATCCCCTCTAGTATGTTGATTACTCCATACTTTATTAAGTTGGCCCAACCTTTCCTTCAAGGTATATTAGCCTACTTAATCATGAATCATTAAACTCCATACCTCTTAATGTATAACTTGATATAAAACACTCCATGTGTTCGTTCATCAAGTACATTACATTTAAGGTGCTTCCACACCATATCGGTTTGGAGGTGTGTGTATACTAGCTTACTCCATATCGGGTAGAAGGTGCTTGTATGCTTGCTTAGCCCATATCGGTTTAGAGGTGCATGCTTTCTTGCTTAGCCCATATCAGTTTAGAGGTGCATCCTTGCTTTCTTAGCCCATATCGGTTTAGAGGTTCAAGCTTGCTTGCTTAACCCATATCGGGTTGAAGTTGCTTGTGTGCTTGCTTCTACCCAATATCAGATTGAAGGTGCTTGTATGTATGCTTGTGCCCGATATCACTTTTGAGGTGTTTTCTTGACCTCATATCGTGCAAGAGGTGTATAATACACCACCATATCATGCAAGAAGGTATACTATCATATCCCTATCATTTTAGTGAAGTAGGTTCATCATCATATCGGGTTAGATGTGCTTGCTTGTGTGGTTACACCCGATATCACTTTTATAAGGTGATACAATCATCTTCAAGTTCTAGACTTTTATTCTAAATGTTATAGTTCATGGAAACAGGTCTAGGAAACTACTAGAAGTCATAATTTCATCAACTTTTTTAGGAATTTTGGAATTAAAAGTAATTCATTAAGTATATCAATTTAGGTGATGAATAATAACATGGTTGAGTTCAAGTATATAACCTGCCTTAAGAACAACTTAAAAGCTCCAAGCTCCAAATCTCCACATTCCTAAGGTTGAATATGACTTATAAAAAGTCCAAGGCTCGTTCACAACTCCTTCATATACAAGGAATTACCATGGATCAGCAATTGGTGAAGAAGAAAAGAAAGGAAGATCAAAACCCTAAAATCATGCTTCAATCCAAGGTTGAAGATGATCATGGCCTCACCTTAGGGTTAAGTATGAGATCCTACTTGCTCCTTAACACCTTTCCATGATACCCCTATGCCATTGTATGATATTCCACCCCTCTTACACGATATGACACTCACTTTCACGATATGCCACTCAACACTTTACTCTATGGCCGATATCACCTACTTGGCCGATATGCTTTTTCTATGGGCGATATCCAAGGACCCATGCATGATACCCTTGCACTCCTACATAATAAAAGAGCTATATGAACGATAACTTGAGGTAGGAGGGTGGTAAGAGTCGAAACATTTCACTAAGGGGTGAAACTAGGGGTATATATACTTGTTGCTCATGAAGGAAGGTAAAAATGAGGTGTCATCAATTTGAGCTAGTAGGTTCCACACGTCCATGCATGGATGACACGTGTACACGCATGCATAAACATTTATCTTGACATGCAAAAAGGTTGAGGATAATTTAGGGATAAGGATTCGTCCATTACATATCCTTTTGAATAAAATATATCAATTAATTCATCACTTTATTCACAACCCGTTACAACTTTACTAAGGAAGTTGTAACCCGACACACCTCACCTCCTAGAGGTGCTTTGCACGATATGGACTTTTTC
Organism: Alisma plantago-aquatica; assembly: GCA_963693085.1. Lineage (NCBI taxonomy): Eukaryota > Viridiplantae > Streptophyta > Magnoliopsida > Alismatales > Alismataceae > Alisma > Alisma plantago-aquatica. Next base: position 566,437,124 of record OY856412.1, read on the forward strand.
AAGAGTTCAAAAAATGATATGAGGCTTTCCCTATGGATCCTTTGTCAGTAGGCACACATATATAAGCTTTTCAACTTGATACAACTCAAGTTAAACTTTCATATTCAACCCTTTTCTTGGTCATTTCATCACCAAGATTACCATAACTCGTAATTGATTCAAACATGGTGTATCCTTATTTCTCTCTCCTCTACATGATACTAGGAGGGAGTAGGGACGCTCTAGAGGTGGTAATTTGCATATCAACCATATTTTTTTGGTAAATTACACTTTGTACCAAAATTGGTGCACAATGCACTAACATCATTAAAACAAGATGCAACTTATAATTTAGGCTTTCCACAAGCCATAACCTTGCATCATTCTATCTCTTATGATGCGAAAACATTTAAGGAATTTTAAACATGTGGAATATTTCAATATAACCCCTCATCTTGGGTAAATTACATTTTGGTCCAAAACAAAGGAAAATTGGTCAAACATCATTCAATCAGGACCAAACTTGAAACATAAATGTGTCACATGATAAAAAAACACCTTAGAGGGTTATATTAAAGTTATAAGCAACTTTATTAGTAAAAAAATAGGGTTACCTCATAACCCATGTCCGGGTCGTTACATGGACATAGATAACTTAGTTGTTTAGTTGTTTCTTAGTATTTAGTCTACTCTACTGATCATATATATCCTTCTAGGCTATTTTTTATTAGAAACTTCTTGGATTATTATCTGATATGTACTATTTGATCTTTAGCTTTCATCGATTCTCACTTGTAGTTGTTTTTATGAGAACATGCTTCATGCGTTGTAATCTATTTTCTGTGCACTCTTATTCCTTGATCTGTTATATCTTATGAGTTGGTGCCAGTTTTCACCATATTTTGATTATGACTTGCTTGTGTGTTTCTTTAGTCTCTGGTTGATATATGTTATGAGATTGCATGTTTGAATATCTGCTTGATTGTGTTTGGACAAGACCTAGTTATATGCTCTTGTACCCCCTTCCTTTTTGATAATGTCAAAAGGGGGAGAGAAATTTCAATGTCTTGAAACTGAATCATATTGATATTATTGCTGAAGTGATCCTTTTCTTATTCTTTATATGCTTTATCATGTGACTTGCTAAAGGATTATGCAGTACATGCATGTTATATTGCTTTGTGTATAATGAATAACTATGAAGGTTAAAGTAAGCATAGATTGAGGGGGAGAAAATTCACATTGTTTAAATCTTGAATCCCCCTAATTCATAAGAAAAAGGTATAATTTCAATATTCTTTTCAATATGCTTGAGGAATGGTTTGTCATTGTCAAAAAGGGAGAGAATACTGACCTAAAGGTTATACATTGTCCATATTTTGATAATGACTTAACCATTCCATTCATATGTATCTAATATGTGTATTCAAGATTGATTTTAGGTATTAGGTACATGAAAAGAATAAAATTACACAAGCCCTAGCTTGTCAAAGTTCAATTCAAATGCAATGCAAGTGTGCTAATAAGGAAATCAATTCGAACGACCTTAGAATATTTTTGTAATCACTTGTATTGATGATCTGACTTGTAACTAAGATGAGAAAAATATGTGGGACACTTAGTACCAAACATTAATCACTTTTTAATCACTTTAGAAAATTGATCACAGGCTGTTGATCGGTTGAGTTTCAATCTCGATCGATTCCTTGGATCAATTTTCTAGAGAGTGCATCGGTCAAGTTGTGCATTCACAGAACTCGAGCGATTGGGTTACTGACCAAATGTGATTATCACTGGTCGATCGAGTTTCCCCAGGACAAACTCGACCGATAGTTTGAAAATTGGGTTCATCTTTTAGCCAATTGATCCAGTTACCTTTATTGAATCTCGACCAAATGTATTGTACTGAAATTGTAGAAAAAATGATTATAACCATTGGTGACTTGTTTGGATGAAAATATATCCATTTCCTTGATAACAAATGGCTATATTTTGGCCCCAAGTGTTCCCCAACTCAAGGGATCACCCACAACTATAAATAGGACCACTTAGAGTTCATTCCAAGGTTTCTCATTCACTACACACAAGGTCCTTGCTATAATTGAGTGTGCTACCACCCCTTGAGCCCCTTTCTCACTCTAGTTTACACTTCATTTTGTGATTTGTGAGTGAGCTGGGATTATTTTAAGAGAGCTCCACCATTGTGCATGTGAACCTCTCAATCTTCCTCTACTTCCCTATCCCCTTCTTCCATGAAGAAAAGTTAAAGGAAGCAAGCTCCATGGAGTGAAGAAGGAGTTGTTGCTGGTCCTCTTCAAGGTTGATGAAGAGGTGGTGATATTCTCTAGGTGAAGGAAAAGGCAAAGGCGGAAGATCTAAGAGGAGAAGAAATGTCCTTCATGACGGAAGACTTGAGCTTGAATGGGTAAGATCTACATGAAGAATGAAGATTCAAGCTAAGTAGGTAAGTTCCTTGTTAAGGTGGAGATCTCTTTGTGGTTGGATGGGTAAGTCCTTTGGTGGTCTATTGTTGTAAATGTTTGTGGTGATATTGATGCGATGATTTTGAGTCACATTTATAGATTTTCTTTTATATGTGTTTTGTGCTTTAATTACTCATTTTCATGGATAATATTGCATAATTCACTTAATTCGGTCTTTGCCATCATATCATATCGAATCCCCTTTTTTTTACTATTTTGAGCATTATTTATCATCTTATTATAAATTGTGTGGATTTACTTGGTTTTGTTGTGAAATTTCAGGAAAAACAAGTATCTGCTTCCGTCGATACCATCGACGGAAGTCGATACCATCGATCAAGCTACAGGTTGCCAGCCGAGAAGAGCAGCACAGAGTCGATACCATCGACATCCAAGTCGATGGTATCGAGATCACTTCAGTTTGCTGGCGAGGAAGCTGTCGATACCATCGACGAAAGGTCGATGCCATCGACACAAGGAGAGCTACAACGTCGCCAAAAGACAAAACCGACGCTACAGAGAGTCGATACCATCGACACCCAAGTCGATGGTATCGAGATCACCACAGGCGCTCAGACTAAAAGAAAGGAAAGCTGCCGCTAATCCGCTGGGTCGATACCATCGACCCGCGTCGATGGTATCGACGCCGACAGATATGCGTTGGATCTGTTTTGATCTCGATCGGATGGCTGTTGTTATTTGACGACCTAATTAGGGACTTATACCTAATGAAGGCCGCCCAGACGGGAGGAGGATCTCATTTTTGGATTGCATGAGTGCCGAGGAAGGAGAGAAAGGAGAATGGAGGCCAGAAGCTCATCCCGGGTGATTCGGACACTGCCGAAGACGATTTCCACCACTGACAGGCGGGGAAGCTCGTGTTCTATGCCAAGGATCTACCGGTTCTTCTCTGTTCAGGGGTTTTCCCACTTGTTTCACGTTTTTCTTATGAAATCCCCCATTTCTACCATGTATTCGTGTGAGATGAACATGAGAGGCTAAAACCCTCAATCTTTAGGACCGGGAGTAGCCCGGGAATACATTGTATGACAGTTTTATATTGATAATTCATATTTTCTCTCTCAAATCCGTGGTATAGATTCGTTTTCTCCATTTCTATTGTTATGCTTGATCACCATAATAATAATTTAATGCCCTTAATCACTTCGACAGAAGGATTAACGGTTGAAAAGAGACGAAATCTACATTAATTAATAAAACCCTTGACAAAGGAGTTGTAAAATTAATGGTGGGAACTGAGGGACCGTTTATAATGCACTTAGTTTAGGGGGATGATTACTACGACGATGGAATCAACCTAAACCTAAGTAGTGACTTACACCACGACAGTGGGTAATTCTGTATTCAGGCCACTACCCGGATAGAGAGAGAAGTGTGAGGAATTATATGAAACCTAATACAATGTTGACCCGCGGTGAAACCGCCATCCTAAAGATATCCCTTTGAATTGATTAAATTAACCTTTAATCGATTGTTTTCTTTGTTTGAATTTTATTTTCTTTTAATTTCAACAACAAAACCCTACTTTGTTAATCGGCCTAGCTGATTGCGATTAGTTAGTAGAAGTCTCCAATAATTCACGTATCCCTGAGTTCGACTCGGGCCTCACAAGGCCTATATTACTCGACGCGTATACTTGCGTTTAAGCGCGTAGTAAAATACACGTCAAGTTTTTGGCGCCGTTGCCGGGGATACGGCGAATTATTGGCACTTTGAGTGCTAAGAGCGGCCACTCTAGGCCACATTTTTTTTATTATTTTAAAACAATTTTAAAAATTCCTATATTTCTCTATAATTGTGTTTACTCGTTCAAAGCATTGTACTGAACCCCGATTTTCATATTTCAGGTACTTTGCATGGTGCATACGCGTAGTACCGACTACGCGAATCACACACCTGAGGTCCCACATCCGGGACCAGAGGACGAGGACTACTACGAGCAGGAGTACCAAAGTGATATAAATTCTGAATCAGAGCAAGAACAAGCAGAAGAAATGGCTGAAGCACAGACAATATGGGAGAAGATCAAGGCGTCTTCTTCCTCAGCATCAAAGGGGCCCATAAAGAAGCAGGCGATCAACATACCAACATACAAGATCGACCCATCACTGATTAATTTGGTCAAATCCAACGCATTTCACGGGCTGAAAAATGAAGATCCGGTTGCCCACATCAGCCAGTTCGTGGAGAACTGTGATATGGTGAAGATAGACCGATTTCCACAAGATGCGTTGTATCTCAAGTTGTTCCCAAGTTCACTGGCAGGAGCAGCGCGAGAGTGGCTACATAACCTCGACGATGAGTTTGTCGAATCATGGAATCATATGGTGGAGGTTTTCTTCGAGAGGTTCTTCCCTCCTGAGAAGACCAATGATATGATCCGGAAGATCCACAATTTCACCCAACAGGCGGCTGAAACTTATTCTGAGACTTGGGAGCGATTCCAAGTCATGTTGAGGAGATGTCCACATCATGGACTGGACAAGGAGACACATGTGAAGATCTTCTACTTTGCTCTCTCCGAGCATGATAGAAGCAACTTGGACTCGGCTGGTTCCGGATTCTTCTTAAATAACACTGATACAAGATGCTGGGAAATACTGAAGAACATGGCACGAAAGAAATCTTGGGGAGAAAGAGAAAGAGGCCCAGCTGAGCAAGCAAGAGTTGCCAGTGAGTCAAAGGCAATGAGAGAGCTGAACGAGAAGATGGATCTTCTCGCAAAGAAGTTGCTGCAGAAGGAAGACAATGAGTCTGAGGATGAGGCTCAGGTCAAGTACATTAGGCAACAACAGGGGTACAGGAACAACGATTATTCATGGCGGAAGGACAAGAAAGTTTCATGGAAGGATCCAAACAACTTTCTGCAGGATCCTGACGCCAAGCCTGCACCGGTCACAGAGGACAAGAGCACGGAGTTGCTCAATCAAGTCATCAAGCAAAATCAAGAGTTGATGAACACTTTTGGGCAACAAATCAAGCAACAGGGTGAATTTATGAACCAGTTTGGGCAGACTTTGCAGAGCCACGGGGCTCAAATGAGAACTATAGAGACTTCCATGGCGCAAATGGCAGCCGAGATTGCAAGCTTGAAGAAGCCGGCACATCCAGGTTTTCCGGGGAACACCAATGTTCCCAGGGGAAACCAACAGGCCAAGGCCATCTTATTGAGAAGCGGTAAGAAAGTGTTGAATCCAAGGGCGGATGACACAAGCACACCGCAGGGCACAGTTGAAGAAGCAACCATCAAAGAGCAGCCCGCACGTGTCACAGAGCAAACTGAGGACATAGTTGAAGATGGTAAGGAAGAACAAGCCACTGAAGAGGAACCACAGAAATTAACTCCCTATGTGCCACCTCATCAAAGGGCACATACCGTTCCGGTCCCATATCCCAATAGTGCAAAGGCAAGAAAGGTGGATGCTCAGTTTAAGAAATTTCTGGACAGCTTTAGGAAGTTATCAGTGAATATTCCTTTGCTAGAGGCAATTGAGAAAATCCCGTCGTATGGGAAGTTTCTTAAAGATGTAATCAAAGAGAAGAGGAAAATACCCGACACTGAGGTCGTGGTGCTGAAGGAGCAAGTAAGTGCTTTCATTATGGGCACTTTGCCGCCAAAGAGACAGGATCCCGGTTGTTTCAATATTTCTTGCTTTATCGGGAAGTTCAAATTTGGAGAGGCACTTTGTGATTCCGGGGCAAGCATCAATCTGATGCCCCTTTCTACATTTAAGAAGCTTGGATTGAAGGAGTCAAGGCCAAGCAACATGACCATCCAATTGGCCGATAATTCTGTGGTGAAACCGTATGGAATCTGTGAGGATGTCTTGGTAAAAGTAGACCGCTTTGTTTTTCCAGCTGATTTTGTTGTTATGGAAATGCAGGACGAGCATGGAAATGAGTTGCTACTTGGTCGTCCATTCCAAGCTACAACTGATATGATCTTGGAAATGGGGAGAGGTCGCTTGACCTTGGGCATTGCGGATGATCGCTTTGAGATGGTCATGCCCGATAGCAATGCATCTACTAAAGCAAAAGCATAGTGCAACATGGTGAAGCATGGTGAACATAATATCTCACTTTGTCTTGGGAAGCCATTCTTGGATATGGCTCATGTGATGAGCAAGATAGATAATGGGACCTTAGCTGTGGACATTATGGAGCAAACTAAAGTTGTCTCTTTATGCAAAGCTGTTGGGTTTCCAAATGATGAGAATGAGGACATTCCACCTTTGTGGGAGGATGATGCGATTATTACTTCAGTTTTTGATGCATATCCGGAATTGCCTTTGGAGGCGTGTTTGCTAAATGTCACTTATGATTGGATGCGGAGTACTTCACTCAAGGAGTGTGCCAAAATGCTTCAGATGCTTCCATGTTTCTACACGAGGCACTATGAAGACTTAGGTACACTTCCCCCACTGCTGCAATCATCTCTCATTTGCCCGCCTGATCTGGAATTGAAGACATTGCCCCCGCATCTGAAGTACGTCTTTCTAGCTGAGAAGGACAAGTTACCAGTGATTGTATCTGCATACTTGAGTGCGGATGAGGAGGAGCAACTACTGATAGTGCTCAAGAACCACCGTGGAGCCTTTGGGTGGTCAATCGCGGACATCAAGGGGATCTCCCCTACACTTTGCCAACACAAGATTCGGCTCGAGGAGGGATCCAAGCCAGTCATACAGCCTCAAAGACGTCTAAATCCAAGCATGATGGAGGTTTTCAAGAAGGAAGTCATAAAACTTCTTGTTGTAGGGATCATATATGCCATATCAGATTCAACATGGGTGAGTCCCACATAGGTAGTCCCTAAAAAGGGGGGAATCACTGTCACTACAAATCTTTTGAATGAACCTGTCACCACCCGATTGGTAACCGGGTGGCGTGTTTGCATTGACTACCGCCGATTGAATGCCGCAACTCTTAAAGATCATTTTCCATTGCCATTTATCGATCATATTTTGGAACGTCTAGCCGGTCGGTCGCATTTTTATTTTTAGATGGCTATTCGGGGTACAACCAGATTTCTATTGATCCTTTGGATCAAGAGAAGTCTACGTTCACATGTCCCTATGGGACTTTTGCCTACCGCCGTATGTCGTTTGGTTTATGCAATGCGCCGGTGACTTTTCAACGCTGCATGCTCGCCATATTCTCTGACATGGTAGAGCGGTGTCTTGAAGTTTTCATGGATGACTTCTCGGTGTATGGAGCGTCTTTTGATGAATGCCTTTATAACTTAGATAAGGTATTGCAGCGGTGCGAGGACACACATTTGGTCCTCAATTGGGAGAAATGTCACATGATGGTGACGGAAGGAATTGTGCTAGGACACAAGGTGTCTAGAAAGGGTCTTGAGGTAGACCCCGTAAAAATTGAGGTGATTTCTAAGCTACCCCCACCAAATTCTGTAAAAGGGGTGAGAAGCTTTTTAGGAAACGCCGGGTTTTATCGGCGATTCATCAAGGATTTTTCAAAAATCGCAAAACCTTTATCGGAATTGTTAGAAAAAGATGCAGTTTTTGATGTCAATGAGAAATGTCTTCACGCATTCGAGGTTTTGAAAGAAAAGTTGATTTCGGCTCTGGTTGTTCAAACGCCGGATTGGACAAAGCCATTCGAGTTGATGTGTGATGCTTCCGATTATGCAGTGGGAGCCGTTTTGGGGCAAAGGGTAGATAATAAGCCTGCTGTGATTTTCTACGCCTCCAAAACACTTAATGATGCTCAATTGAACTACACAACTACAGAAAAAGAGTTACTTGCCGTTGTGTTTGCTTTTGAAAAATTTCGGCAGTACTTAGTGGGTTCTAAGGTAGTTGTGTGGACCGATCACGCTGCAGTAAAATATTTGATGGAGAAGAAAGATGCAAAGCCTAGACTAATTAGGTGGATTTTGCTCCTACAAGAATTTGATATTGAAATCAAGGACAAGTCGGGAATTGAAAATGTGGTGGCTGACCACTTGTCTAGGTTAGAGAGGGTTGATGAACAAGGGTTGCACATACCCATTACCGAGACCTTTCCCGATGAACAACTTTTAAAAATTGATTCGAAAGAACCGTGGTTTGCGGAAATCGTTAACTATTTGGCTTGCGGGATCATCCCGGATGATTGGTCTTATCAAGAGAAGAAGAAATTCTTTCATTCTTTGAGATATTATTTTTGGGATGACCCAATTCTTTTGAAGCAGTGCAGGGATGGTATTCTTCGCAGGTGTGTGCCGGAGGTGGAGTACGAGAGTGTTCTCCACCATTGCCATGTGTCGCCTACGGGAGGACACCATGCTAGCTCACGGACAGCAGCCAAGGTGTTGGAGAGCGGCCTTTATTGGCCCACTTTGTTCCGGGATGCCTATGATTTTGTTAGGCAATGTGACCCGTGCCAGCGCGCAGGTAACATCTCAAGGAGACAAGAAATGCCCCTGAATGTATTTCAGGAAGTTGAGGTATTTGACTTATGGGGCATTGACTTCATGGGACCCTTTGTGTCCTCAAATTCAAATCTGTATATCTTACTTGTTGTTGATTATGTGTCGAAGTGGGTCGAGGCAATCCCCACAAGGACTAATGATTCGAATGTAGTGTGCAGGTTTGTCAAAAATAACATTTTCTGCAGGTTCGGGATACCCCGAATGATCATAAGTGATGGAGGCACACACTTCCGAAATCAAAAATTTGTGACACTTTTGAAGAAATATGGGGTCAAGCACAACATCGGCACCCCATATCATCCACATACACAAGGACAAGTGGAGGTATCAAATAGGGAAATCAAGAAGATATTAGAAAGGACCGTAGCATCCACAAGGAAAAATTGGAGTGCATTGCTACCGGACGCACTTTGGGCGTATAGAACGGCGTACAAAACACCTATAGGCACCACGCCTTTTAGGTTGGCGTATGGCCGGGCTTGCCACCTTCCGGTGGAGCTGGAGCACAAGGCCTATTGGGCGCTAAGAAGGCTGAACTTGCGCTATTATGAGGCCGGGAGGAAAAGGATGGTTGAATTGAATGAATTGGATGAGCTACGTATGACAACATATGAGAATGCCCGCATCTACAAGGAGCGCACAAAGCTGATCCACGATCGCCATATTGAGATGCGCACGTTCAAGAAGGGAGACAACGTTCTATTGTTTAACTCCCGTCTTAAATTGCATCCCGGGAAGCTGAAATCCCGGTGGAGTGGACCCTTCATAGTGGAGGAGGTGAAACCGCACGGAGCGATTCTTGTGCGTGATGGAGATGCCATGTTCTTGGTGAACGGGCAACGCTTGAAGTTATATTTTGGTGAGAACTACAAGAGGAAAGTGAATGAGGTCAAACTCATTTCACTTGTGCATGAATGAGATAATGGGAAGACGTCTAGCCTAAGACGCTAAACAAGGGCGCTTGTTGGGAGGCAACCCAACCATTGGTACATTAGGATAGTGTAATTCGAGTCATAGATTGCTTTTATTTCGTTTAGATTTTAGTTAAAAAAAAAGATACCTTGATCTGGTTGTTAAATGTGCAGGAACAGGCAGGGTCGATACCATCGACACACTGGTCGATGGTATCGACATGGGTGCAGGTTGATTGATGCAAAAATTGCACTGCGTCGATACTATCGACACCCCCGTCGATGGTATCGACATGGTCACAGGCAGGTCGCAATGAAAGTGTCGATGGTATCGACACCCCAGTCGATACCATCGAGATCTCTGGAGAAGTTCAGACGAAATTTGCTCAGTCAACTCGATACCATCGACGGCCTCGTCGATGGTATCGACATAATCACAGGGTGAATGCAACAAAACGGCGGTGTCGCAATAAAAGCAAGTTGATACCATCGACACCCGTCGATGGTATCGACGGACATGTCACCGATCCGCACACAGACATCGACGACGCTCGCAAGATCCACGTCAGCGATCCGGGTGTTGCGTCGATACCATCGACTTCCGTCGATGGTATCGATCCGTCAGCACTCCGGGTTTTTCGATCCAGCAAACGTCAGCCGTCGATACTCGCGAGGGAGGCAGATACCCGTGAGACGTGTCGATACCATCGACCCGCGTCGATGGTATCGACGGGTCAACAGTGGCGCCGGCCAAGTCTATTTAAGGAGACTTGCAACGTCATTTGACGTCTCACCTTCAGAGCAAGCATCCTCCTTTGCGCCGAGCACTCCCCCGAGCTTTCCAAGACTGAAGAGAAGCGACATCGAGCGAAGATCTTCACCGAGCTCTCTTCTAATCCTATCTTCTCACAACCATGGTGCATGTCGCCGGAGCCTCTTCATCGCAAGCTAATCCCATGGAGATTGAGGAGTTCGTTCCTCTCCACGCCTAATTCATCCTTCCATGGAGGCGAGGAAGGTCTACGGGGAGATAATGAAGCGGAAGTTTGAGCCAACCCGGTATGTGGACCGGAATATGCTCTAGGAGTTGGGGTTCGAGGCCAACTTGGCCTACGTGTTGGCCGGGCAAGCACGGCACACCAGTCGACTTTACGCTGAGATGAGATATCACCAGGATGGGCAGCCGTTTTTCGGCGAATGGGCCACCTACAAGGAACTGGTGGCAGAGTTCATGGCGTCTCTCGACGTCTGCGTCATACCAAACGACGTGGTAGCATCGGACCGGGAGTGGATCAAGGGAAGGGTGTCCTTCTGACTCTTCAACAACAATTACAACATCACGTTGAAGTAGTTCAACGACATCTTCAACTGGAACCACGGCCGCAATGATCACCGATGCCCTGACGCCCGCACCGATTACGACAAAATCTTCGCCGAGCTAGTTACAGTGCCGGCGGGAAAGACTGTGAGCTACCATAATGTAGCGGTAGCGGATTTTGAACACCCATTCGTCCGGGTCCTGCATAGGATGTTGAGCTTGACATTCTTCGCTCGAAGTGATCTTGCTTTGAGCAAGTTTTAGGAGAGTGACCTGTTCTTTCTCTACGCACTCATGAAACGTCAAGAGTGCAACTGGGGGGCGTTCTGGCTACAGCGCGTCCTGGCGGTGAAGAGGAGTACAAGGAAGGCTCCGATTCATTTTGGTGGGCTTGTCACCAAGTTGGCATCTTACTTGGGGCTGAACTTTCAGTCCATGACTCCGATCTCTACGAGGAGCAAGGTGAACGTGCAACACTTGCACCGTTCAAACCTCATCCTTCTCCGGGACAGGTTGGCGTACGCACATTGCCACATCAACCAAGCTTATCAGGAGTGCTCACTGCCGGACGACGTCTTCAACATAGAGGGCGCACAACATTTCAGGTGGCCAATCATAGCCATCGAGTCCTCCGAAGAAGAAGGCGGAGGTGACGAGCAAGAAGGCGAGGCTGCAGAGGAAGAGGAGGCTTTCACACCTCTTCGTGCACGTGTGGCACCACGGAAGCATCCTAGGATGCATCCGGGTGCATCTTCATCATCTCAGCCCCCGCCGCCATCACCACAGCACGAGCAGCCAGCCGAGGATCCCTATTCCATGCAGGGGATGTACACCATGCTGCAGGATATCCAACAGACTCAGCAGTAGCACATGGCTATGTATACCAGCATTCATGAGACTACGAGCCGGGTACTTGATAATCAACGGGCTATGTTCGAGAACGAGCGGCTCATCCTCGCCAACCAAGAGCAAATACACAACCGGTTGTAGCGGATAGAGACGCAAGAGGAGCCCTTCTTCGACCATTACTGGAGTCGAGATTACTTTGGAGGCTATCCACAGCCTCCCCTGAGGACCCAATATGATCCAAGCTTCCAGGGGGAGTACCCGTCTTGGGATCCTACGACACCACAATATCCACCACCGCCTCCGCAGGATTGATCAGGGTATCACTGTTCCACCCTTAAGTTGGTTTTTTACTATGAGGCCATAGTCGAATTCAAGCTTAGGGGGGTGGCTGGAACAGCTCTATCTTTTATCTTTTCTTTTGTTATTTTTAGTTTTTGCTTTGTTATTTGTTCTTGCAATTTTAGTTTTTGTTTAGGATCCACATCCATCTAGTGTAACCGTGGATGTCTTAAAAATTGTCATCTCACTATTTTCATGGGAAATGTTAAGGGAATTTAAAAATTTTTGTGTCTTTTGGATAGCTTGACTTGGTTGTCCTTGGGAAACTTGTCCTATGAAAATGATTGATTATGTCAACTCTAAAGCAATATGTTACACCCACACCCCCGTTGACTCATGAAAAGTGGATAGTAACGGTTGTTTGAGCCTAACCTAATCAAATGGTAATGAGACCTTAATTGGATATAAGAGAGAGAACCCTTTGAACTACTACACATGTCAGTAAGGAGGGACACATAATATTCTTCTAAGGTTTAGTCACTTAATCTTGTGATCATTCCACTTCATATTTTTTTTATCCACCTAAGAATTGGAAGTAAAGTACAATTTTAACTCCTTTTGCGTGCATAGCATTTAGATAGGACTTGCATTGATATTTTCCATACTTTTGCATAAAATGAAAAATATATAGTGATTCATGCACATTACCTTTAGGTGCATGTCATGTAGTTGCACTCATAACTTTCATGATTTTCGTGCTTAAGTACACCATGTACCTCAGTTTTTCCTAAAAAGTGATCTAAACTTTTCCATACCCTCGAAATAATGTAAAGATTTCCAATCGTGAAGAAAATGGCCTTATACATGTATCTCTATGCAATTATGGATATGTGGGCTAAAAGAAAGAAAAAAAAATTCTGAAAATATGAAAAAAAATTTTGAGAAAAAAAAAGAGAATTTGGAAGGAAATGGAATAAGAGGGAGAAAGGAACATGATATCACTTGCATAACAGGGAAATTGAGTACATGATGTGGCTTAATTAGATTTCCATCTCATTTTGAGGTGGAAGGTTAGTGCATGCATCATTCCACCCAATTTTAAACATTAGGGCATTTTCAATGTGCATTTGCATCATTTAGGACATTTTGTTATGTGCATGTTGAAACTGTGTAATACTTCCAAGATTCTTCCATGAACCACCAATTCCATCCACCCGTTGCTCGGATTGGTAGGCCACTGTGATTTTCTCCTCACTCATGTTTATCAGGAGAACTGCTTCCATGTAGATGGTAGTTAGGGCGAGCAACGTAGTGTAGGCGATCACAAGATGCATCAAGGCTGAATCGGCGAACTTTATTATGTTAACTGCCTTATGTGATAGTGTTCATCGGTTTGAAGGATAATTTCTCTTATTGATGATTATTGTCGCCTGTAGGGTAATTACTGTTCTGTGATTAGGAAAGGCCGGTTTGAGAACGTCCAATGGGAGTTTCATGGGATGTGGGGTGATGTGTTGATTTTTAGTTGACATCTGCAATTCTATTCTAAGGATTAGTTGCTCGAGGGCGAGCAATGTTTAAGCTTAGGGGAGTTTGATGCGATGATTTTGAGTCACATTTATAGATTTTCTTTTATATGTGTTTTTTGCTTTAATTACTCATTTTCATGGATAATATTGCATAATTCACTTAATTCGGTCTTTGCCATCATATCATATCGAATCCCCTTTGTTTTACTATTTTGAGCATTATTTATCATCTTATTATAAATTGTGTGGATTTACTTGGTTTTGTTGTGAAATTTCAGGAAAAACAAGTATCTGCTTCCGTCGATACCATCGACGGAAGTCGATACCATCGACCAAGCTACAGGTTGCCAGCCGAGAAGAGCAGCACAGAGTCGATACCATCGACATCCAAGTCGATGGTATCGAGATCACTTCAGTTTGCTGGCAAGGAAGCTGTCGATACCATCGACGAAAGGTCGATGCCATCGACACAAGGAGAGCTACATCGTCGCTAAAAGACAAAACTGACGCTACAGAGAGTCGATACCATTGACACCCAAGTCGATGGTATCGAGATCACCACAGGCGCTCAGACTAAAAGAAAGGAAAGCTGCCGCTAATCCGCTGGGTCGATACCATCGACCCGCGTCGATGGTATCGACGCCGGCAGATATGCGTTGGATCTGTTTTGATCTCGATCGGACGACTGTTGTTATTTGACGACCTAATTAGGGACTTATACCTAATGACGGCCGCCCAGATGGGAGGAGGATCTCATTTTTGGATTGCACGAGTGCCGAGGAAGGAGAGAAAGGAGAATGGAGGCCAGAAGCTCATCCCGGGTGATTCGGACGCTGCCGAAGACGATTTCCACCACCGACAGGCGGGGAAGCTCGTGTTCTACGCCAAGGATCTACCGGTTCTTCTCCGTTCAGGGGTTTTCCCACTTGTTTCACGTTTTTCTTATGAAATCCCCCATTTCTACCATGTATTCGTGTGAGATGAACATGAGAGGCTAAAACCCTCAATCTTTAGGACCGGGAGTAGCCCGGGAATACATTGTATGACATTTTTATATTGATAATTCGTATTTTTTCTCTCAAATCCGTGGTATAGATTTGTTTTCTCCATTTCTATTGTTATGCTTGATCACCATAATAATAATTTAATGCCCTTAATCACTTCGAAAGAAGGATTAACGGTTGAAAAGAGACAAAATCTACATTAATTAATAAAACCCTTGACAAAGGAGTTGTAAAATTAATGGTGGGAACTGAGGGACCGTTTATAATGCACTTAGTTTAGGGGGATGATTACTATGACGGTGGAATCAACCTAAACCTAAGTAGTGACTTACACCACGATAGTGGGTAATTCTGTATTCAGGCCACTACCCGGATAGAGAGAGAAGTGTGAGGAATTATATGAAACCTAATACAATGTTGACCCGCGGTGAAACCGCCATCCTAAAGATATCCCTTTGAATTGATTAAATTAACCTTTAATCGATTGTTTTCTTTGTTTGAATTTTATTTTCTTTTAATTTCAACAACAAAACCCTACTTTGTTAATCGGCCTAGCTGATTGCGATTAGTTAGTAGAAGTCTCCAATAATTCACGTATCCCTGAGTTCGACTCGGGCCTCACAAGGCCTATATTACTCGACGCGTATACTTGCATTTAAGCGCGTAGTAAAATACACGTTAGATATAATAGAAAAAAGAACTTGCAAAGTCCTAAAGGTTGACCTCTCTAGGTAGTGGACTGACTCACTTCTAGTTTGAAGTGTGGAACCACTCTACATCCCTTTGTCAAGTGTTTTCCATTAATATCTCTCATCCTTGCTATGCTAGTTCCATAGGACTTCAAATTTCCATTCAGATATTTCTTCTAATTGATATGATTTGAAGGTATAATCCATTTTGTGAGGAATTTTGTAGCTCTATTCACCTCCCTCTAGAGCCCTTAGATCCAACAGGTTCAGTGGAATAAAAAATGGATTTAAAATAATTAAAATAGTTAGGTTGTCTTTTTATTATGTTCAGTATCTGTTCAAATGACATGTTGAGTGAATTACAATTTTTAATCTACCATGCTTACATGTTTGCACTTGTGTTCCATTAATTGTAAACTTCATAAATATATTGGTTATTAGTGAATTCTCTACTCACTGAGCCAGTAGCTCACCAACCTACTAAATAGTTTTTCAGGTAAATGATTAGATCCTCTAGAGGATAGGGAAGCCATCTTTAATCAAGAGTAGCATAGTGGTCTTGAAACAAGAGTAGTTAGAATAGATAGATCGTCTCTTATCCTTCCTCTGGATCATTGGAATAAGAGAGTCAGAAAAGAGAGAAGTATGTAATGTAATGTACATGATGAATATAAAGTGTGAAACCCTAGCTTCTATGTAATAGTCAAATTAAGTTGTATATTAATGTTACATTTAATTGAGACTTATTGTTTAGTAAGCGATGTTACAATATAATTGAGAAAAAGAAAACGTTATGGCAGATTTTCACCAAGTGTTAAAAGCTGATGGTTAGTAATAATCCCTGCTTGCCGGGCCCTAACCCTGGTAAGTGGGTTCTGGTTGCGTCAATAACCTAGAAGTGCTTATTACTAAGCGTGAAGATAATTCAAGGGGTAAAAACATGATAAATATATTTGTAGAATTTGGGTAGAGTGAGGTCCCATGTGGTTGTGGTAATCACTTCTAGTTGATATTTTCTGGTGTGCTTGTCCATGGTTACATTATGATGATCATTTAATGTCAAGTATGTGGTTCTCCTTGTTGGACAAATATTGTGTTTATTTATCTTCTTTTTACCTAGATATATAGATTTTTGGTGAGAATTTTAATCTCTTTGTCAATGAATGCATGCTTAGAGGAAAGTGAATAGTGTTTAAGGATGGGGCCTTCTATTCTAATCTTGATTAATGAAAAAAGAATAGCAGAGTTAGTCCATATAGATAGAATGTTTATAGTAGATGTGTGTATGAGGTCCAAATGTTGATGATGACCTATTTGATATATGTAGATCAAAAGCACCCAATAATTTTAACATGATCCTACTTAGTGTTTTTGGATAGTTTACCATATGAAGATGTATAAGAGAATTGCCTGGTGAATCACTTATTATTCTCATGGGATTTGTTTCAAATGCTATCTATAAGGGATGGAAAGGGAGAGGTAGAAGTAAGATGTAGATGCATCAAATCCAACAGTAGGGAGTACCATGAGATGAGCTTTATGGGGAGAAAAAGGTTGTACTAGGTCCATTATATATTATGTTTCATTCAAAAGGTTTGATCATAGAGTGTATCAAACCATAGGATTGATAGTTATTTCTATCTTTCACCATCCAACAGTAGGGGTTTGGTCAGCAATCCTTTCTTTATCCATAGAGGTGTCATCAGTAAGCCTGAGAAGATTATAAGAGAGACAAGGAACTAATGAGAGGCTATAACTGATTTCTAGAAAGAAAATTCTAAAGAGAAGGAACAACACCCATTTCACCAAAGAATATGATTTCATTGCATTCTTGTTGTCAGAGAATTAGCATCAACTTGTTCAAAAGAGCAATGTTCTATATCAGTCGAGATTTTCAAAAAGGAATTCTCTATATACTTAACAACAAAAAAGATAGTGATAATAATTAAAGCTCCCAATTTTGATTCTATGTCGGCGGTTGTGGGGGATCTCGAGGGGAGAAGCGATGGCAGCGGTGACGATGTTGGGGGGGAGGCAATGGTGGATCGGGCAGGAGACTTGATCCAAGCAGACATCGGGGAATGATGGGGGGACAGGAACAGTTGAAGGAGAAGATGATCGAGGTTGCTACCTTCTCTCTAGACAATTGCATTTGGGTTACAGTACCCAAAATAGGCGTGCAATTCCAGTATAAGGGGATGCACGGAGAGCAAGACCAATCAAATATGGAGATAGATAAGAACACAAGGGCAAGAAAGGAAACATCGGTAGGAGCCAAAAGACCCAGATTGGTAGATGATATCCCGCCGCTAGTAAACCCTAGAGAAACCACGCTGACGGTGCAGACAGGAACGATAAGCCCATATGGAGAAAAGATGACTAAACTCTCATTCAGTAAAGTGGTGTCTGGAGACGACTATGTAGAAGTTGATCCTGATAACATGATGTTGGAAACCCTATTTGAATCAAACCTTAAAAACCACGATATGGCGTACGAAACTAGTGGGGGTACCCCTAACTTCACAATCTCAGAGGAGGCAGAAGAAAATCTCACTAGACCGTGGACGTATGCAATGGTGGTAAGGCTGATTGGGGGAAATATCGGATACATGACTTTGAGAGAATGAATCAAGCTTCTGTGGGGTACTACATGCTGTTTCAATATGTTTGAACTAGATCTGGGACACTTTGTTGTCCAACTCTCCTGTAAAAGAGATTACGATATGGCAATGACAGGGGGCCCATGGAGAATATTTGGATGTTGTCTGGTCGTATGGGACTGGAACCCTAGGTTTCAACCATCCAAAGAGATGCCCTCGTATTTTGTAACGTGGGTGAGAGTGATGAACCTGCCGCTACACCTATATGTCGACACCATGTTTGAGTACTTAGGTCTAGCACTAGCAGGACTTTTCAAGGTGGATGAACATACACAACAAAGAAGAAGAAGTCATTTTGCCAGATTAGCAGTTGAAGTGGACACGAGGAAAGAACTGATCAGATCGATCATAATCAATGACCAGGAGTACGATATTATTTACAAAGCATATCCTAAATCTTGCATTATGTGTGGGCAATGGGAACACCAAACCAAGAACTGCCCACGACGAAGCAAACAAAGAAATAACGAGGGTGACACAGAGAGTAACAGAAGGCAGGTAGCAGATACAGAGGAGTAGCAAACACAGAAAAGGAAAGGCCAAGCAAGAAGGAACCATAACCAAGCAAGCCGGAACATCAATACTATAGAAAGCAACAACTATTTTGAGGGACTTAGCGAGGAGGAGGAGGGAACAGAGGAAACAATCAATAATGTTGCATCACAAGGTATGTTAAATGGGAATCTAAAGAACATGCATCAAGGAAAAGTTTGGTAGAAAAAGAAGAAGAACATGAAGCAGATCAACATGACTGACGATAAAAGAGAAGTACTAAAAGATATTTCCAACAAAATTGTGAATGAGGATAAGAACGACCAGGACAAAGATGGCAACAAGGATGACGATGAAGTTCAAGAAATTCATACAGTAGCGGACCCAGAGATAGATGAAGTCATCAAAATAAAAAAGATAGAGGATATGGAAGTAGATAAGAGAGAAGATTTGATGGTGGATAATGTCCAAGACAAAGATATGAACAAATCCCAGGATCCCATTCTATCGACAGGGTGCAAGATCAAAGGCAGTAGCACCAAGATGAAGCAGTGGAGAATGACCCCTCCTTACTCCCAAAGGAAGCGGTCCGAGACTCAACCAAGAAGATAAAGAGGGTAACGATGACAAAGGGGCTACCCCCTCCCAAGCTAACTGAGGATAGGTTATTGGGATCCCTCAAACCTCATTTCACCTGTTTAATGTTAGATACATTATACTAGAATACTAGACGGATTGGAAATGATGATACCTGCTAGGTACTCAAAGATATCATGGCAAGGTTTCACCCAAAGCTAGTTGTGACTGCTGAACCTCGTATCAGTGGTGATTTTTCCCTGAATACGATTAAGAAACTTGGTTTTACCAACTCCCACAGAGTGGAAGCGTGGGGATTCTTGGGTGGAATCTGGCTGTGCTGGAAGGAGAGAGACAGTAAGATCAAAATTATAAATAGTCATAGACAATTTGTTACTTGCAAGGTGGAAGGCAACATTTTCATCATAGTAGTCTATGCTAACTCTCATATTGCCGTTCGCAAAAATCTCTGGAAACACATTGTGAGAATGGGTACAAAAATAAAAGGACCATGGATCGTAGTGGGGGACTTCAATGCAACAATGGACCCAGTGGAGAAGAAGGGAAGTACGTGGTATAATTACTCAGAAGCACAACTCTTCAACAAAACCTTGATGGACGCATGATTGTCAGATCTTGGATTCTTTGGTTTGCAATTAACATATAAGCACAGATCCCTTCATGAGCGCCTAGATAGAGTGGTGGCCAATACAGACTTCATCCAAAAGAGGGCTAATTACTCAGTTATCCATTTACCAAGGACTTTCTCAGATCACTGCCCCATCATTATAAAGGAGGATAAGAATCATAGAATTGGGGAGACAATCAAGAATTCAACAAGATGCTCCAGGACCAGTGGCCTATCAATACGAACTTCTATTTGGCTCTACGTAAAGCCACGAACTCAATTGAGAACTGGAACGGAAAGTACCGAAAGAAGATAAGAGAAAAGAAAGACCGGCTACTCAGAAACATCAATAAACTATAGGATAATCAGGAGACAAGATATGATACTATTACTGATGATCTATGCATCAATATGTAGAATGAACTAAGTCAAATCTTAAAGCAAGAAGAGGAGGAATGGAAAAGAAAGAGCCATATCAGTTGGCTAAAATAAGGGGACAACAACACTCATTTCTATCAGGCCTATGTGAAACAACGGAGGAGAGGAATCTATGTGGAAGCTCTGAAGGACAGCGGAAACAACTGGGTCACTGAGGAGGCAGATGTACAACAACTGGTTGTCAAACATTTTAAAACAATTTTCACATCACCAGTAAACGTTACACCAGCCCTTCTCTATGAAATTTCAGCCAAATTTCGAAACCTTACTAATATAGAGAAGTGAAGGATGGAGGCAGAACCTACGATGGAAGAGGTTCTAGACATTCTGAGAAGCATTGACCCCAACAAAGCGAAAGGACCTGACGGCATCAATGGAACCTTTATGACAAGAACTAGAATATCATTAAAGAATCAGTCATGTGCACGATCACACATGCGATGAATGGGAAGGTTCTATCTTCAAAGTTCTATGATTCGACCATTGTACTTATCCCTAAGGTCCAACATCTAGAGTGTTGTGATCAACTATGCCCTATAACTCTAAACAATCTCACCTTGAAGCTGTGCTCGAAGAACACAGTTGAGTGATTGAAAAGTTGTATGTCGGACTGGATATCTCTGGAGCAATCAAGCTTCGTCCCAGTAAGCAAGGTTACTAATAATATAGTTGTGATGCAAGAGGTGTTTCATATGATGAGGAGGAAGCACTGCGCTAAAACCATGTCAGTGAAAATCGATCTCTCCAAGGCGTATGACATGATATCCTGGGACTTTGTAGAGGACACACTCAATCATAAGGACATACCCAACAATCTTAAGAAGTACATCATGAACACTATAAAATAGGAAACCACATCGATTCTATGGAAGGGGAAAGCTCTACCATAGTTTAAAACATCACGAGGTATAAGGTAGGGAGAGACGATGTCTCCCTACTTATTCATTCTATGCACTAAAAGATTGAGTCAGATGATTCAACAATGAGTACAGAAAGGAAAGTGGAGTCCAGTAAAGTTAATCAGTAAACAGACCAAAACTTGCACACATGTGCTTTGCAGACGACATCATCCTCTTCGTAAAGGCAACAATGAATAACATTGCAGCTATCGTGGAGTGCTTCCAAGAATTTAGCAAAGCTTCAGGACAGAAAATTTCGAGAGAGAAAACACAGATTTTCTTCTCCAGAAATGTGACTAAAAGAACTCGACGTTTGATCTGCAAGACCAGTAAGTTTATTTGAAACTACAGATTTGGGGAAGTATCTAGGGGTACCTCTACTACACAAGAGAGTAGACAAGAACACCTACAGTGAAGTAGTGAACAAAGTATCCAGCAGAGTTGCAGCCTGGTCTGTGCGTAGCCTGTCCTTTGCAGGAAGGGTATGTTTAGCCAAGGCAACCCTGACAACGATGCCAACATACATTATGCAAACGGTGAACTTACCTATGGGTCTGTGTGACCGGATTGACAACATCATTAGAAAGTTTATCTGGGGCAGAGGATCCAAAATTCGTCCTATCTCTCTTATAGAATGGAACAAGGTTATTAGCAGCAAAAAGAATGGAGGCCTAGGCATTAAAACTATGAGAGATTGGAACAAGGCCTTACTAGCGAAGCACTCGTGGGATGTCGCTACAGGAAGAGAAACTATATGGAGTCAGCTCATGAAGCGGAAATATGACGAATACAAAGGAAACAATATTAGTTATATCTCAAGATTTGGGAAAGCTACCCTTGAACGGAAATCCTTCATTGCAAGGAACACTCACATTCAGTTAAATACAGGAAAGGACACCGACTTGTGGGATGACTGGTGGATAAAAGGGAGGCCTTGTTTACATGAAGAGGCTACGAAACCTATTATTGCAGATCTGAATGACCTGAAGGTGCAAAGCACGGTCTTAGACAATGGAGAATGGGATCGCAGCTTCCTGGAGGACTAGCTCCCGATGAACTGTGTGACTGAGATCCTGAAGATCACACCACCTCAAAACCATACGGGAAGAGATATAAAGGTTTGGAAGCACATGAATACGGTCTACTTCTCTACAAATACAGCATACAAAGCTATACGAACAGACAAAGAACATGTGAGACAAGGTGAATGGAAATCGATATGGGAAGCTCAAGTGTCTGCAAGAGTTAAAACATTCATGTGGACACTCGCACATGATGCAAATTTGACAAACAAGAGGAGGAAGGACCGAAATTTGACAGAGGATAACCAATGTGGAATATGTAAAATTATAGTAGAATATAGTATGCATGCTCTCCGAGATTGCCCACATGCTAAGGCATGTGGAATCTCATTTTCAACAAGGACATGCCCAAGGACTTCTTCACTGGAAACAAATTGGATATGTGGCTGCGCGCATACTTGAAACAGAAGGATTTCAAAAGCATGTTCATGTATGGTAGTTGGTACATTTGGAAGAGCAATAACAGCCAGGTCCTGGAACAAAAAACTCCAAATGTACCCACGGAGGCTACTAGGGTAAAATATGAAGGTAAGTTGAGCATGTTGGCATGGGGTAAGGAGGTCGAATCTATGAACACAAAGAATATCGAGCATTGGAACAAACCTCCAAGAGATTGGATTAAGATAAACACAGATACAACCTTCAAAAAGAATGTGAATAGTTGTGCATATGTGGCTCGAGACTGGAAAGGAGAATGGATTGAAGGTAATGGAGTTAAAATTGGTGTGAGTGATGCGCTAGAAGTAGAAGTGAAAGCGATTATGGTGGCTATGGAAGATGCTGCGGCAACATGATGGAGCACTGCCATCTTTGAATCAGACTGTCGTAACGCAGTACAAATCCTCCAAGGCAAATAGAGTGATGCACCTAGATTCAACAAAGAAATAGTGTTAGCAAATTCATTGAGGAAGGAATGGATGATCTGTCATGTAAAGAGGGAATGCAACATGCTAGCGGATGCGCTACTGAAACACCACCCAAAAAAAACATTGGGAGGACACACTATACACGTCCACCAGAGGGTCTGAAGGACCTTGCCAAAAAAGACTGTAATGGCAGTAGTATGGCCAAGTTTATTACATCACAAAAAATGGTAGATTGTCATAGTGATTTTAATCAGCTCGTAAGAGGAGGACGAGACGAATAAGATGACCTCTTGACTTCACCCAAAAAATTAATAATAATTAAACCTCCCATATTGACATAGATCTCATAATGTCACAAACCCATTGCACACAAAAACACAACATAAGCCAGCCAAAATATTTTAATGATAATATTCCATGATGGACTAATAGAGCTATTCAAAAATTGATATAACAATTCTCAAACATGTGGAAAGGAAACCTAATTGTATGTTATATTACATAATGAAAAATGGTCCTAAGAATAAAGTAAAGAACATAGATAATGTTCTCATATGCTTGCAACTCACCATGTAGATGTGTAACTCCACTAAAGAATGTCTTCTAGGAGATGCAACCTTTATAATTACACATATTTATACAACTAATTTAATTAGTAAGTCAACACATATGTATAGTACATATAAATAAGAAAATGTCAATAAAAATGGAATAATAATTGAACAATAAATATTCAAGACACAACAAGTAACACTATGATGAATCCATCATATTTCATTTTGCATTCTTTTATTCTATTTAATAAAGAAGAGGTCCATAAGCCCTACATGAGTGATATAGATGGACGTAGTTGTCACATTTTGGCCCATTTTCACATTGTTGTCATGAAATTTTTATCCCACAACCCATGCTAGCTACTAGTAGAAACACACTTTACTAGTTGAACAAGTTGATAAGTGCTTCATTCTACTCTTAGACAAACACTTCTTATGTACTTCAAATAAAAATATCAAAATTAGATACAAGCCATGAATGTGCGATGATTTGTTTTAATCCCATCAAATATGTGAACAACAATCAAAAGGGAAGAAAAAAATTATCCTAAGGGAAACCATTAAGGCAAATAGGATTCACCTTTCAGTGGTCCTTTTATACTAAAACTGAAGTTCATGAATGAGTATTTTTATATGCATGTGTTTCTAAAATGTTGTGTGGATTTTCCTTTCTTACGATCTTGAAAAAATAAAACATTACTAGTTTATAATTTCAAAACTCTAATCAAAATATATATGTGAAAACAATCATTTATAGAGTTAGAAAACAACATGAAAAGATCATATTTTGACCTCCTATAATAGTTAAGCAAATATCTTATCTCAATTGCATGACCTACGTTTTAGCAAAAAAAGATAACTCCAACCTTAAGGCTCTTCCCAACACTCTCGTGTTATTGTAACAAAATAAAGTATGCATCCACATCTCCTTATTTAGATTCATATTTACTTTCTTTGTTAGTAGTGTTTTTTGCATTATTGTTAGGACCTTAACTGGGGACAAGATGGGGGCAAGGGATAGCCCAATGGTGCGGCTCAAAAATCCTCAATGAAGGGATCTTGGTTTTTATGGATGTATAATGGGTTCTAGAGGGGGGTGAACAAAGATGAAACCACTTAAACAAAATCATTAGATATTCAAGAATTTCTAATATAATATTGCAAGTATGAACTTTGAGTGCAAGTAAACATGCATAGAAAGGGAGAGAGAAATTTAACAAGAACATGATAACACAAGTTATTATAGTGGTTCCAAACTCCAAACTAGGAGATGTACGTACACTACCTCGAGAGGTCATCCTCTAGGATTTTCAAATTTGTCTCAGTGTTTATATTCTATTATAAGAGTTACAATATAAGACCTCCCTTTTATAGGTGAGGGATACCTAGCATTCCTTTTTGAATGAAGTAGTCAACAATCTTACAAATGACTTACCTATCCATGACCAAGAGTCTTCTACCTTAACAAGGACTTAGCTACTCTTGCAATGAGTGTGGCGTCCCCAAATTTTCTAAAAGTTAGTCTAATGTGTGACGTCCAAATTGAAAGCCTCACCTCAGCGAGAATCCCAATTTGAACACCCCACAAAAGGCTAAGAAGAAGAAAATCAAGAGAGTCAGAAGGAACAACAGTAGCACATGTACATAAATAATAACAAAACCATACAACACATATTCACCATTCAACATATCATTACAACATGAATTGTTACAACATTTGATATTACATATTGAACAGGAAACTTATATCTATACATGTACTACCACTAAACTACAAGATCTTAAGACAACATGTCCACTTGTACATTAGCCTGCCACACAACTCTCAACTATCATGTATCTGATATGATCACATGTCCACATACCTAACCCAAAAGATTACATGTGGTACATGTCAGTACATTATTCAAGAATATTGTACTGAGTACGCCTACATGTCTTTTATATACCTCTCATAATATCTTGGCAATAAGATAAAACTAATACTTGGCAATTATACAGAAATATAAGAAAGATCATATACTTGCACAAAGATGTTCATTAACAAAAGATAACACACATTTTAAGCACATTTTCCATTATATATCCATGCATTGACCGCCGAAGGTTTTAATGCATTCTCTTGACTCTCAAGGAGCTCAAGATTAAGGCCTTTATGATCGACTACCAAAGAGTTAGATCATATGTACAATGTGACATACTACCAAAGAGTTAGATCATATGTACAATGTGACATACTACCAAAGAGTTAGGTCACTTCCAAGCACTATACTCCCAAAGAGTTTAGTGCTGTCATATAATGGAACAGATATATTATGTTTGATGTGTTCATAGCAATAAGTATGGAAAATCATGCAACATATCATACAAGAACAATCATTTCATCCAATATAATATGCCAAGTATTTTACTACACATATAACACAAGAATATTGTATAAAAAGTTAAGTAAGAGGCAATGGTGTGCCTTCCAAAGAGATATTCCTAATCATCACATATTCCTCAGGTCAACTATATCCTTTGTCAAACCTGATTAAGACAAGACCATGTACTATCATCAGGTTCTCATCATCTCAACCCTATCTAGGTCCATATTAGGGTTTAGCTTAGTCCATTCGGATGTGTGCATCATTACTTGAATTCTTGTCTTGGAATTATCTTACTGATGACATATTCAAGATTATGGTTCATTATCTGAACATTATCTTCGATATCCTTTTTGTACACATATTGACCATAGGTTACATGCATTAACCTAAATTAGGTTTTCATGACATGAATCAAGGTTCATCTTCAATTAACATGGATTCTAAGCATCATCATGATCTCATAACTAAAATTGAGGTTCTATAGACTGATATGAGCTTACTCTGTAAATTTTATCATTTATTGGTCATGTAAGTATTTATTGCATTTTACTTAGGGTTATCAGCCCTAATTAGCAACATTAAGAAAAATACATGATTTTGTGATCAACATCATGTTTACTGACACTAGATGGGTTATATACCTCAAAAAGGATTTACATACATGCTCTCATAATTTTAGGTCATCATTTGGTATTTATTATCTATTAAACAAGCATTTCACTACTTACATGATATCACTATGATTAGTTTTTCAAAAGCCTAATATTATAATTCTACTTTGTTCTAATAATTTTTATGAGAAGTTAAGGATATTATATGTATTTTTCTGATCATTGAGCTATTTATTGCAATTTATAGAAGATCTGAGCAATATTACCTCTCCGTGCCAATGAGAATCAGCCACGTGGCTCCAGGGTTATTGCTCATCTTATTGTGCTTGGTTCTAGTTCAACGGCTAGATCTCGGGTTCAGTTTGGTCTATTTTCTGGACCGCCTGGTCCCTCTCTCTCGTGCAAAACACACATGCCTACCCTCTCATGCAATCACGGCAGCCGCCTGCCGTGCTACTTCTCCCTTCCTTGCGTCGGAAGGAGCCCGTGCTCCATAGTTCTACGCAAGTCCATGTGGTGGTTGTCTGTGCGAGTGACGTTGATAGTTGCGGCTAAAGTGAGTGGTCACTAGCCCTCCAACTCTCCGCAGAAGCTCCTAGGTGTCATCGGGATCCTCCTCTTCTTCATTGCACTATCGCAAGGAAGCTTGATGCCTCCCCATCACCCCATGCGAATGCTGGGAAGTCCTACAGTGCCTCCATGATCCTTCTCTATCTCTCTCTTGTGTCTCTGCTCCCTCACGATCAGTAAGTCTGTGGGACTCCGCTTCACGGCTGCCGCTGCGATGATCTCCGGCATGAGATCCTGTACTGCCAGCTCCTCTGTTCAAAATTCTTTAGCCATCACTGCCTGCGGCTGCTCCAGAAAGGTTTCCAAGGCTCCTCTATTTCTCAACCTCGACTCCATGACTACGTCTTGGTGAGCGATTGGTGCCACTGAAGTGAGGTAGATCCTCTAGCATGGAGTACGCAATGCTCCAACACAGTCTTCCTCCCTAACATCGACCTATGTGAGGTTGTTGCGGGCACAAAAAGCCTCCACTGAACTGCTCTATTCTCCAGCTTTGGTCAAGCGGGTAGGCAGAGTGATCATACTCACAGGTAACTGATTATTTACCAGCACATGTATCCCCGTACTCCTCAACATGGTGATCATGGGTGACTCCTGGCTCTGTCCACGTCTAATACCTGACTTGGTGCGAAGGCGAGAGACATGCTACTCTATCGGATCATCCTATTGGATGCAGGGGTCAGGCCCTTACTGCTAATCTGTGGCTCTCTACTCAAAATACTATCATCCAATCGCATGCCAAACCAAACAAAGGCCACACTACTTATCCAACACAAGATTTGCATGACACTAAGATATTGATCAAAGCCTAGCTAAATAATCAAAACTTGGTAAAGGCATACACCAAATATCATATTACTACATGGTATTCAAAGCTAAATAACTCCATATAGAAAACTCCAATGGTCACCAAACTTTAATCATAGATTTAATGCCTCTCAAGCTACGTTTTACTCAAATTTGGTGACTAAACTCAGTTATTAGATGCTTCAATTAAATACTTCACAAAGGTATAAACTTAGAGATCTTAATCATGATATCAACATCAATCAACACTCCAACTTCACTATCACACTTGGGATTCTCAAAATAACTCAACATGTATTACTTCACTTGTGTCATTGGACATTTAGGATTCCAAAATTCCACTCCATCACATCCTACACACCTTCAAAGATATTTCATCCTCGAAATTAAGCTAGAAGTCTACTCTATCACATCATATACATCTTAAAAGAAATTTTGTCCTCGAAATTAATCATCCTCTTACTTCAAGGAGAAAGCAAAAGGTCTCAAATCCACATACAAGGTACCTCTCTATGTGCAACATATCCAAAAACAAATCTCCTTACTCATATCCAAACCACTATTAGGAGATTTTAAAACATCTAAGGTGAAACAACTCTTCATATAAGGTTAAAACAAAGATTTAGAAACTCTAGTTATGTCATGACATACTTCATATCTTAGGGTTGCATCCTTATCTTTACCCATACATTAGGGTTCCCACATCATATTACCATGTTCAAAAGAAGTTTACTAAAATTACCCCATTGTATCAAGGTGTCATAATCATTATGTTGTACTAACTGTTAAACTATATTTTTCACCTTTTAATTAGCACTAAGATTAATACCTCATGTAACATATTTCATTCATATGATATTATTTCATTGCACATAATAAATTGCAACGTTTACTAGTGATTTCATCGCAAGATTGACCAACAATATCACATAATCATCATTATTTATGTATATGGTTAACCATTTATGTATTGATATCTATTAAACCATCTCTAAGTTTTCCATCAGGTCATGATCATACATCACATCCCAATATTAGATCACATCCTTACATATATTATATCATGGTTGTGCTAAAAAACTTATGTAAGTGGCTAACCGAATATATGTTGAAACATTATCTGGTTCAATTGAGGTTCTCTTGATCCATATCATGAGGGTAGTGCCATGCTGAGTCACTCTGAGCTAACTCAACTCTATGAGTATCTCATATGTACGAACTATAACTTCCCTCTCAGTCTAGGGTTCTCAGGTATACCTCATTGGTACTAGAAATAGCCTTACAAGCTCTAGCCACATAAGCACAAACCAAAATATGATATGCCATATGCTTCATAGATCTCTAACCATGAAACGTGATATGGCATATTCTTTCTTATACACACACCACTAGATTCCTACATGGAACCACCAACCCGAGCATGAGGCTGTCCAGAAATAACACAACTACCTCCTCCAGGGTCTTGGGCTCTCTCCCTCACCCAGATGGCAAGCACTCATATTGATGTTCAGATATGCACATATATAATCAGCCTCTCTCTATCTCTAGGATTTGGTCCTCCCAAGGACATCTAGGGTTCAAAAAGACTATAGGAATCATGCATTAAGCAACACAACTCATTCACTTAGGAGTATTCTAGTTTAGGACATATCGTATCACATATCTCAAAATTCTCATATCTTGGAGTTTAGGTTATCTAACCTTCTCCCAATGGTTCTCACTCTCTCTAGAGTTAACCCTGAAATCAATCCTAACACTAGAGGTCCTCCTTCATAAAAGAGATTGAGGCTCATGCTGACTCACAACCTAGTCTTAACTTAAGACATATTATCTCATAAAAGACTAGTTACTTGCATCATCAAGACTTATCTCAAAACCTCAAACCTAACTCATGTCCTCAAGGATAAACATAAATCAGCATAACCATCTTATATCATCTATATAGGACCTACATCATATCATCAAAATTTATTTCATTTATTCCATCTATCATATATTCCAACAAGGCTCTAGACATCGAATCTAGAACTACTCTCTCTTCTAGTCTGATGTCATTCACTTTCACTTAGGTTACATGACCACCTCCTACTCATACATGAGTATGGACACATTTTTATAATTCATATACATAATAAAATATTATACAATTGTTCTTCGATAAAACATGTGTTAGAGAAAGGTACCAAGGTTCGATCCGATTGGAATAAAAAACCAAATCCTGAAAATGAGTGTCCCACACATAGTAGAGAGTACAATGTCATGAAAAATAGTGAAAGGGGTGAGAACATGGTGTAGAGTGGTTTAGCTTCACAAAACATAGATGCATATGTCAAAGGTTTCTCTTCCCATGATGTACATCATTTCCAAATAATGCAACATCCCATACTGCTGCATCATAAGGAAAGAACGACATCCAACGAGCTGCTATACAATAAGCACCAGTCTAGACCTAGTTCTCAGACATCTAGGTTCTAACCTAGAGGCTAGGTCAGATTTAGTCTCTAAAAGATGACTAATCTAACCCTAAAGATTATTAAATTCAAGATTTTCTTTAGTTTGAGTTGCATAATGAGAAAATGCCAGGATTTGCTATTGTTCAATCTCTGATACCACTTGTGACATCCCCAGATTTTCTAAAACTTAGCCTAATGTGTGACGTCCAAATTGAAACCCTCACCTCAGTGAGAATACCAATTTAAACACCCCACACTAGGCTAAGAAAAGGAAAATCAAGAGAGTCAGAAGGAACAACAGTAACACATGTACATAAACAACAACAAAACCATACAACACATGTTCACCATTCAACATATAATAACAACATGAATTGTTACAACATTTGATATTACATATTGAACAGGAAACTTATACATATACATGTACTACCACTAAACTACAGGATCTTAAGACAACAGGTCCACCTATATATCAGCTCGCCACACAACTCTCAACTATCATGGATCTGATATGATCACATGTCCACATACCTAAAACAAAAGATTACATGTGGTACACGTCAGCACAATATTCAAGAATATTGTACTGAGTACGCCTACGTGTCTTTTATATACCTCTCATTATATCTTGGCAATAAGGTAAAACTAATACTTGGAAATTATAAAGAAATATAAGAAATATCATATAATTGCACAAAGATGTTCATTAAAAAAAGAGAACACATATTTTAAGCACATTTTCCATTATATATCTATGCATTGACCACCGAAGGTTTTGATGCATTCTCTTAACTCACAAGGAGCTCAAGATTAAGGCCTTTATGATTTACTACCAAAGAGTTAGATCATATGTACAATGTGACTGACTACCAAAGAGTTAGGTCATTTCCAAGAACATTACTACCAAAGAGTTTATTGCTTTCATATAATGGAACAAATATATTATGTTTGATGTGTTCATAGCAATAAGTATGGAAAATCATGCAAAATATCATACAAGAATAATCATTTCATCTAATATCATATGCCAAGTATTTTACTACACATATAACACAAGCATATTGTATAATAAGCCAAGTAAGAGGTAATGGTGTACCTTCCAAAGGGATATTCCTAATCATCACATATTCCTCAGGTCAACTATATCCTTAGTCAAACCTGATTAAGACAAGACCATGTACTATCATCAGGTTCCAATCATGTCAACCCTAGCTAGGTCCATATTAGGGTTTAGCTTAGTCCATTAGGATGTGTGCATCATTACTTGCATTCTTGTCTTGGAAGTATCTTACTGATGTCATATTCGAGATTATGGTTCATTATTTGAACATTATCTTCCATATCCGTTTTTTGCACATATTGACCATAGGTTACATGCGTTAACCTAAATTAGGGTTTCATGACATGGATCAAGGTTCATCTTCATATAACATGGATTCTATGCATCATCATGATCTCATAATTAAAATTGAGGTTCCATATACTGATATGAGCTTACTATGTAAATTGCATCATTTATTAAGCATGCAAGTATTTATTGCATTTTACGTAGGGTTATCATCCCTAATTAGAAACATTAAGAAAAATACATGATTTTGTGCATTAACATCATGTTTAATGACACTAGATGGGTTATATACCTAAAAAAGGATTTATCGACATGTTCTCAAAATTTTAGGTCATCATTTGGTATTTATTATCTATTAAACAAGCATTTCACTACTTACATGATATAACTATGATTAGTTTGTCAAAAGCCTAATATTATAATTCTACTATGTTATACACATTTGTCTGAGATGTTAGGTATATTATATGTATTTTTCTAATCATTGAGCTATTTATTGTGATTTATAGAAGATCTGAGTAATATTACCTCTACGTGCTGATGAGAATTGGCCACGTGGCTCCAGGGTTGTGGCTCCTCTTATTGTGCTTTGTTCTGGTTCAACGACTAGCTCTCGAGTTTAGTTTCGTCTATTTTCTAGACTGCCTGGTCCTTCTCTCTCATGCAAAACTCACATGCCTACCCTCTCACGCAATCACAACAGCCGCCCGTCGTGCTGCTTCTGCCTTCCTCGCATCGGCAGGAGCCTGTGCTCCTCAGTTCTACACAAGTCCATGTGGTGGCTGTATGTGTGAGTGACGCCGATGGTCACGACTGAAGTGAGTGGTCACTAGCCCTCCAACTCTCTATAGTAGCTCCTAGGTGTCGTCGGGATCCTCCTCTTCTTCGTAGCACTACTCCAAGGAAGCTCAGTGCCTCCCCATCACTGTATGTGGATGCTAGGAAGTCCCGCAGTGCTTCTGTGAGCCTTCTCTATCTCTCTCTTGTTTGTCCACTCCCTCGCGATCTGTGAGTTCGTGGGACTCCGCTTCATGGCCTCCACTGTGATGATCTCCAGTGTGAGGTACTGCACCGCCAACTCCTCTATTCAAGCTTCTTCAGCCATCACTGCCTACGGCCGCCCTAGAAAGGTCTCCACAGCTCCTTTATTTCTCAGCCTCAGCTCCACGACTGTGTCTTGGTGAGCGATTGGCGCCGCTGCCATGAGATAGCTCCTCTAGCAAGGAGTACGCAATGCTCTGACATGGTCATCCTCCCTGCCATCGACCTGCGTGAGGTTGTTGCAAGCACAAAAAGCCTCTGTTGAACTGCTCTATTCTCAAGCTTTGGTCAGGCGGCTAGGCAGAGTGATCACCCTCGTAGGCAACTAATTGTTTACCCACACATGTATCCTTGTCCTCCTAAATGTGGTGATCATGGGCAACTGGTGGCTCTGCCCACGTCTACTACCTGACTTGGCACGAAGGCGAGAGACATGCTACTCTATCGGATCATCCTATTGGATGGATGGGTCAGGCCCTCACTGCTGATCTGTGGCTCTCTACTCAACATACTATCATCCAATCGCATGCCAAAACAAATAAAGGCCACACTGCTTATCCAACACAAGATTTTCATGACACTAAGATATTGATCAAAGCCTATCTATATATTGAAAACTTGGTAAAGACATACACCAAAAATCATATTATTACACGCTATTCAAAGCTAAATAACTCCATATAAAAAACTCCAATGGCTACCAATCTTTAACCATAGATTTAATACCTCTCAAGATACATTATACTCGAATTTGGTGACAAAACTCGGCTATTAGACACTTCAATTAAATACTTCACAAAGGTATAAACTTAGAGATCTTAATCATGATATCAACCTCAGTCAACACTCCAACTTCACTATCACACTTGGGATTCTCAAAACAACTCAACATGTATGGCATCACTTGTGTCTTTGGACATTTAGAATTCCAAAATTCCACTCCATCACATCCTACACACCTTAAAAGATATTTCATCCTCGAAAATAAGCTAGAAGTCTTGTCCATCACAATGAGTCTTTTACCTTCTCCAAGGACGTACCCAAACTTGCAACAAGTCTTACACCTTCAATGATTTAGCCACTCTTGACTGGGATATTCCGCCTTTTACTTTATGTTCACCAAGGAGAATCTTTCACCATGGGACTCCTTCCCTTCTTCTTCTTCACCTCTCTTAGCCAATAGATACAATCTTCATCTTTTTGGTAGAAAGAGACATTGGGAGATGGAGGAAGTGAGAATCTCACAAGATATACATGTAGTACTAGCTCTCTTACAAATGTCCTACTCACTCTTATGGGCTTAACAAGTGATTAAGCTCATAATAGTGGATAGAGGCTCTTCAAGGAAAATCTCTCTCTCTCTCTCTCTCATCTACAATATTGGGATCTTTATATTGCTTGGATAACCACATGATGAAGTTCAAGGGGTCTTATTTATAGTTGAAGTTTCCAACTAGCCAATAGAGACACTTAGGATCGGATTCCATCCATTTTGGGTGTTCCAAGAAATATCTTTTTGACTTTTGCAACACTCGAACACCTTGAAATACTTTTCTACACTTTACCATGCAGTTTTCTGGCAGAGTTATATTTTGAAAAACTCAATTGATGATACTATAAGACACGATAAAGTGTAGGGAGTCAATCTAGTTGTCACCATGACCAAATCATCTAACCTTGAGCAATCCCAAGAGACAAAGTGGTTTTCGATTGAGCTATCTCCCGTAAAAACTCAGACAACAAGATAGCTTGTAATCACTTTTGAGAAATGTCCAAAAAATTTAAATGTTTAAATTAAGTGATATACATTTTTATTAAGCTTAACTACAAGTCATACAATCATTACAAGTTATTTACATCAAAGATATAGGAGAGAACTATCCATTCTTAAATCTTGATATTCATGCATGTATTACTTGATTTCTCCAAGTTAGGATGTGCAAGCTTCGGTTTTTTTAATGTGTCTATCTAATCTAAAATCACTTAAGTAGAAGCATTAGACACAAATGATTGGGATTATTAGTCATCATTGAAACAAGGGTTTAGTCAATATAGAACTTCAGTCAACATGTTTGACTTTGGTTGTCAACCCTCAAGGTGCAACAATACCCCTCATTATTGAGCATATCTTAGTGCCCCCAATATATGTGGATGGTTGTAGAATTTACCTTTCTCATGTGCATCCAATAGTGACCATGCATGGGGGGTTCCTCATTATCAAAAAAAGTAGGGAAATATTTTTTATTAAAAATGATTGTACTCTTATTTAATATTTATGAGGGGAGATATTTTTCATATATTAATATATATCATATTTTCGTTCTTCACTACCCTCCCATAATATATATACACTATATGTCTCCTACCTGCATGAACATATGTGCATCACTTCACATTATTAAAATACTTTAATATTATGTAATAGTTGTTATATTATAAGATTAATAATATAAGAAAAAGAGTCACATATACTAATATTTTCAATATAACTTACTTAGTATGAAATAACCATATATCTATTCATGTGATGTCATCACATGTCAATAGAAATCATATCATGTTATATATGTACATAACAAAGTAACAATTAGCCCAAAACTATAATACTAAAATTAAAATGATATAAAACACAAGTAATATTCCATATAAAAATATCTTAGTTTTATCAATGGAAAGAGTTAATTTTCCATAGCAGATTTTGGATCAAACACAATCTTACAAGTTAAATAAGAAAATGTAGCCCATAAACTAGTTTGACGATAAAATATCTTCTTTATGGTTTTACGTCAATTTTTCATCATGTCTTTATTGTTTTAATCTCAAGCCTTTTAAAAGAATGGATTTGCATATCAATTTGATA
Organism: Alisma plantago-aquatica; assembly: GCA_963693085.1. Taxonomy (NCBI): domain Eukaryota; kingdom Viridiplantae; phylum Streptophyta; class Magnoliopsida; order Alismatales; family Alismataceae; genus Alisma; species Alisma plantago-aquatica. The sequence goes on from OY856412.1 coordinate 566,472,879, forward strand.
ATATTTCAAAAAGATAAATACCATCATGTAAAATATCTCTTGCTAATACAATTCTATAAGAAAAATATTGTATATTAAGTGTATTATAATGAGTTTTATATAAAACCTTTAATTTCTAGTGATCTACATTTCTCAATCAATATAGGTATTTGAGTCTAGATTCTACAATCGATATATGTCTTTCTTACCCAATAGGGCTATCCTACACCTATTTGGGAATGTCTATGTTGCTTCTTCATGAAGAATGAATGGTGAAAGTTCTTTAAGAATGTGCCCAATGTGGGATACATCCTACGATGGGATGAAGCTACCTTTAGCTTCATATGCTCCTTTCCTACCCAAGAAGTCATGTTGCATCTTTCATTGCATCGTGAATGGGCATCACCAAAATATGTTGTTGTTCATCACCACCAACACTTCTCCTCATCCTTACTTCCTCTCTCTCACTCTTAACTAGAAGTCAATTTTATATATTAGAAATCCATATCAAGGGAAAGTCTAACATATTTGTAGATAACCTGCTCAATCCCCTTAATTTCAACTGCCTCCTCTTGGGCCACCATTTAAAACAATCTAAAATAAGTTGCACTTGGGCAAGAACCAACAACCATTTGGTGGAAATCCAACAATCCTAAAAAAAAAAACACCTCATTTACCTTTCACAACTCTAACTCACATCTATGTTTACTACTTTTATATCAATTATCTACAATATTGGAAATTCCATTAAAACTTTTCCCCAAATATATCTCTAATATTATATTCCTACATAAATGTATTCTTCAAAACATTAATTTGTAGTAAAGTAAAACTTCATGGAAGTTGTCTATTTTTTTTTGAAGGTATGCTACCTAAAAGTATTAATATTATTGACATCTCTAAAATTAATATTATATATTATGGTAAAAGCATCAAGAATTTTGATATCTCTATTTCATCATATTATATGTATCCGCCTAAATTATCTTAGTCTCATTGTCATATTCAATAGATATCATCGTACTTTCTAATTATCCCATATTTTTTCTAGATAATCCTTTTTGGGTAAATATCTTCTCAATTTTATTCTAGTAGCGAGACAACTCTGACTTACCTCCAAATTCTAATACAATAATTATCATTACCTTGGAAAGTATGATATTTTGTGTTTTATCTTTGCATATATCTTAATGCTTTGAATGATAATAAATACAAAAAATGATGTATTAATATTTTCTAAATTAATTTTAATAGTCAAATTTATTGAAGCATGCATGCAATATATGTTAGAAACTTAAATTATAAAATAATGAATTTTCATGCTAGAAGGGAAAATTTGCATTAACTTTTCTAGGTATATATAATGGATATTCAACTGATGCATAATTATTTGGGGAATGGTAAAAATAGGGGATTTATCACACATACCTTGGTTTTCTTGATGAACAAATTGATTTTGGGTTAAGGTTCTTTCTAGAATTATTTTTTACACATATGTGATGGAGAAAGAATTAGTGAAATGTTTGTATTATTATCACAAATTGTGCATTCATTCACCTCCTTTAATTTTGGGTACCTGCACCTCGACAACCTAACATTGAGGACCGTGACACTCTCTGCCTTTTAAACTTTTTCACCTTAGAACTCCATAGAAAATTTTATAATACTTATACCATCTCACTCTTAAGCTTCTAGGTTTCCTTGTAGAGACCATGGTTGTTTGAACGAACCTTAATACGATTTTGTTTTTATTCTTCAAAATTTTATAATGACTGACAAGGGTGTTGAAAGGATTCTCTTCACAATAGAAGTCTTGCAATATATAAAAATGTTCATGAACAAGGATGTGGTCAAGATCTTAAAATAGTCTCCAAAAAGATATAATTGAAATGAATTGTATTTTCAATCATATGTAAGTGGTAGATAAAGCTTGTAAAAACAATAATTGAATTAAAATGGAATCATGAAAGGCCCAACATGACAGGTTTGGGTGTTCCTTTGACTGAAGATCTATAAAAAAGGCTATGTGGGTTTCCCATTTAGAAACACCTGATCACCCACTATAAATTCCCCTTTGTTCCTATGAGCATCAACATATGTCTTATAAATATCTGGATTTTTCTGACTTGTTGTTGTTTATTGTGGCTACATGTTTACATAAAACATGTAGATCCTCATTCTACATGAACTCATGCCTACTACTTCATTCCAAGAGAGTGGAAGCTTGAGAGATCAATTACATGGAGAACTACCTATACTTTAATTATTGTCTGAAAAATATATTAACCATTTTACATGGACCACTTACTTTATAGATAACATATAAAAGCTTCAACTTTAAGATTCCTCCAAAACACTACTACATTTAAAAAAAATTCATGTAGGTATAATCATACTCTTTTTTAACCCTAAATTCCCTTCATGCATGTTGTGACTGTATAAAATTTGTTAGGCTCCTTACACCAGGTCAATGTTTTACATTCCAAATAATAGTACACTAATTTAATTACTGATGAAGAGAGGTTGTATTTATTGTACTAATATATTTATCTTATCTTTATTTTACCAATATTTTCAATAGTTTATATACAATTACGTCAATAAATGAATGATAAATATTTATTTCATCTATATTATTAGTGCGATTCTTAACTTTATATACATGTTGATATCATATTATAAGATAAGTGGTCTAAGCATAAAATATAGTATTCCTAATTTTTTCATTTTTCCACACTTGATTTTTAAGCATGATGTCTCATCACTAATGCTTAGATACCATATCACGTTGTAATATTAAATGGCTTACACAAAAAATTTATATAATAATTATTATTTTGTAATAATTTTTTTAATGAACTCTCTTAAAAAGGTGTTGTCATTTGATAGGTAAAAAGACTTTTTACTTCAAGTATACTTTTGGACATAACATAGGTATCTGATCAATTATCAAAACCATTCCTTTATCTAGTTAGATATTACAAACATATTTCTATAGGATTTTACCTAATAGTTCTATTATTTGTTTTTCTATTTCCAATTAAAAAACCAAAATGGAAATATTTGAGTTTTAGTTATACATTGATTTGTAAAGCTAAATAGCATCTTAGAAAAAAATGGAAATGCCAAAATAAATGAACCACGAGATGGTATATTATGACCTTTTTTTGATGTGTGGGTTATTTTTTTAACAATTTTATTATTTTAGTTCCCAATGCTAGTGAATCATGCAATATTAATCCAATGATCAATGTGTGTCTTCCTTGCCTGATGAGTCTAGCATGCTCTTAGATGGTTATGGCTTGCTTCTTATATGCACCATTGTGACCAAGTGAAATTTGGATAGTAAAAACCATCTGGGGTGAATACCTCCATGAACCATATATATTATCGGCATTGTCTCTCCTCCCTTACTATGGTAGCCATGCCACAACCCTCCATATGGCTCGAATCGACTTGATCTGAAAGGTTGCCAAATAAATTTCTTCTTATCCTCCTTGCTTCCTATTCCTATGTCACACAATTATACTTGCATTGGCTTCATGAAAAGAATTCAAAGGAAAACCCTCTCTTGGATATATATATTCCATTTTCATGTCTAGGAAATTTCAACCTATTTTCCTTTTCATCGACATCATTCACAACTTGGTTTGACTTCAACGAGTAGCACCACAAATGGACATGAATCTAATGATTGTATATAAATGGCACAACTCAAATTCCTTCATTGAATCTAATTGGAATCCCTACTATATGTTTTTAGTGTGCATAACTCAATATTTCATAAAATTCTCTCCCAAAAAAGATCTCTATATTTTCATTGGTTGTGTTCACTACTGCTTCCATATGTTTGCTTATTTCTTTTCTAGAAGATGATTTGTATCAATTTCCTCCATATATAGTAATTGAGTCAGTAAAATTAGTTTAGCCAATTATGTTTGAGATTTATTCTCATTTTTTTGGACGGAAAAAAAATATGTTACTAAAAACCAAAACTTTAGGTACAAATGTGCCTCATGAAGAAACTAGATCTATGTGTTTCCATGCAAGGAAAACCCATCAGATCAGAACAAAAAAGAAACCCCTAGTATCTGAACCCTAAAAGTAGAACAAAAGACTAACAAAGAAAACAATCTAAGTAGATAAGAAGAGGAGGAACACCAAATCTTTAAGCCCACCCACAAATATTTATGTGCGATCCACCCCCCTTTTCCAAAACAAACCATACACCTTATTAGAAATTGGAACTGCTATATGAGGCTATAGATAACAGGGAAAACACAGGAAGTAGAAGAGAAGTGCTCGATCTTCCACATCAAAACACTCTCCATGGAGCAAGCACGATCTGCCACATCCAAGCTTAGCTCCATCTCAAGGCAACATACCAGAAAAACCATCTGACATAGAAGACCAAGTAGGCACACTTAAAACTCTACACCCAATCATCAACCTAACAGGAATACTTACACACAAAACTGTGTATTCTAGGAAAGAATAACAACTAGCCACATAGATCTAAGAGCACCAAAAAACATGATCAACTAAGGCAAAAACGGTACTCTGTTTAACAGCCTGCTCAAGAAAAAATAGCAAAGAAACCAGCAGAGCTCCTAGATAGACACAGAAAGGCCTAGCATGGGAACCTCTTCAGTACCAGTTCTCTTATGTTTTTTCTTCTTCTTCTTATTTGGTCTTGGCTCTTTGTTTTCACTAAAATCATCCATTAACTCCTGATCAAAATCAACGGAGCTAACCGAGGACCCATCATCTGAGTTGCACGAGAGCCTTTTATTGTATTCCAAAGAAATACCAGTATCCTGTATGAGTTGCTTCAAATAGGGAGGGGTGGCAGCCAATTTGGAAGAGGAAATCTCCCACTCTAGGTTCAAAGCACCTGCAATCACTTTTGGGGAGCAACTCCTCATTTCAGGTTCCGACAAGACTCTGTGCAGAGCAGCATCCGCCCTTTGCTCTACATCTAGATTTGCTCAGGAATCTTCATCACGAAGGGGTACTTTCTCCTTGGCAAAGTGTCGAGCACCTTCACGCCGTCTAATCTTTTCAGTCATTAGCTGCAGCTGACTCTGCATCAGCTTGCTTCCTTTAGCCTTGGGGTAGGAGGGAAGGCAGTGTCTGAATTGAGAGCAGCTCGAACAGACTTGAGGTCTCGCCAAGTAGTCGACCTTTAGGCTCCTAAGTTTCCCATCAATGATGACCTTCACTGTCCTTGGGAAGCCAGAACTGGCAGAGAGCTCCACACACGTCGTGTCTTCGTTCAGGCAATGAACGGAGAGACTTGAGTCTTCAATGTCGAGGGGCTTCCCAATGATGCTAGCGACGCCGCTGATCCTTCTCAAAGTCTAGTGCACCCCTTAATTCTTGAGTTTGACCCACACAGGGAGTTTCAGAAATGAGAGAGGCTAGAGGGGGAACCCAGGGTCCCATGCCTGGACAATGATTAACGAATCATCGATCATCCACGATGCCTCACTTAGGATCCTCCCCCTTTCCTTTGGCGTGGGAACCTTCACAACGAACCCCTCAGTTTCCTCCACGGTGATGTCGAAGGCATCACTTGGCCTCCATTGACGATGAATTCAACCTTGAAGTTGGCTTCGGAATGGCTTCCTCCCCGTGAACCTAATTGAGACATACTCCAACCACATTGGAAGGGGTTCGTCCCCGCTCGAGATGGAGAAACACTTCTCCCCATAAATGACGACCATATCGATAAAGTTGACAGAAGAGATAACCTCGCAAGGTAGACCTGACCTACTGGCCGAGAACCAGTGGCTCACCTTATCGCCTACATAGGTTTCCCCATTTTCATCAGGTGGCCGAATGGAGGAGGTAGGAAAATCAACGGGCTTCGTTGAGGAGGAGGATGCCTCTGAGTAGCCTCCAAGCTGGGTCGACTGGATCCTCTTCGCTCCCTCAGCCACACTTGAGCTATCAGGAGGAGCCAAATCAAGCTCTGGGGATGGACTCCTTGCCCCATTATTGGAGCCGCCCCTAGGGTTTCCCCCCCTCCCGTGACCACGCCCGCCCCTTCCACCTCTCTGCGAAATCTCTCCAAGAGATCCTTATATTAGTATAATATTAGTGCATAAGATGAAGTACATGCTTATATTAGTGCATAAGATGATTTTTGGGGCTTATTTTAGTATAATATTTTACAATAATTATATAATAAGAGTCATACATAACTATGATAAATGGAAAGTCATACATAACTTGGGTTCTTGATAAGACATGTCATGTCAGTGTCTTAAAAACTTATAAGATAGGTATGCTTTTGCATAATTTTCACAACATTAAAGTTGGTGAATTTATGAAGTAGAATTTGTTCACATAATTGATATTTTAGGCCCATAGAGCAATCATTTGAATATAGAAAAAATTAAAAAGTTCATTTTTTCATACATGTACTTATACATATAAGAGATGAATTTCAACGACAACATTGTTGCAAAAAAATTTCTAAATACATGAAAAATAACCAAACAACCTTCAATCCTACAAAAAACCACCAAACCACTTAAAAAATTCACTTTAAATCCGAGAACAACCAAACCACTTCAAAAATCCAATACAAAACATAATTGACTAGTTGTAACCATAAAAAACATCAAATAACACCCAAACCACTTTTTACATTCCCCAATGAACCACCAAAAAACTAAGCCATTTAAAATAAGAACTCAAACACAATGAACATAACTATACACAATAGTTAATCAATCAATGCCAAATCCCAAACAAACCACACAATTAACATTAACTGACATTCAAATCTTTAAAATCTAAATAAAATCACCCACAAATTACAAAATGGACATGAGTCTACATTTTAAAAGAAACCAATTAAAATAAACCACATGCTACACAATTCTAGATTTATCATAATAAATACCAAATCACCCCAAAAACATATCATGAATGAATTTCAACTAGTTTGAAAGGTACAAGAATCATTGAGAAGAAATGTACCAAAAAATTAATAAAATTTAATTGTAACCATAAATAGTTTTAAATTATACATACACCAATTGTACAAAACCCTAACCAGTTTCCACACCATATTTCTCAAAGATCATCGATTATTTCTTCTAGAAGTTGTTTATTGTGTAAATATAGTAATATGGGTGTACACGTGCAAGAGGGAATATTAAATTAAAGGTTATTTTCATGAAATACTAAGAAAACAAAATAATCAAATATAATATCAAATTAAAATTGAACTAAACATCTGATGTTTTTCTGGTCAATCAAAAATTAATGTATTACTTTGCAAAGTAACCTCATGTCCATGAGTCCTTTCTATTAGATAGATGAATATATGCTCTTAGTTGTGTATGAAAATGACAAAAGTAAGTTTATGAAAATTAGAGTATATAGTTATAATAATGTGTTATATTTTATGTTTCTATGGATTTCTTTGATTTCTTTGGCATAGTTGCATATGTAGGAGGATAGAATTTTAGGGACTTGTGAATGAACCTGACATATTTGGATTACTTATATGAATGAAAATTTAATAAGCATAAAGGAAATTATAGGGATAAAAAATATAGTGCTAAAAAATAAAGTGGATTACCATGATGGTCAAAAAATGCATCAAAAGTTTCTAAAAGTACGTTCATGTTCTCTTATTAGAAACACCTTGGGCATCTAAGCTATAATTTTTTAATAAAAAATTTGTAGCCCAACACATATGTGCTTACTTCATTCTTGTTATGTAAATCATAAAAGTGCTATTATTTCCATTACTCAATAGAGATTGTATTACTAGTATTTGAAAAGATCATTTCCATTAATGTTGGCATCATGAGTAGAGTTTGGTATATTGATATATCCAGATCTAGGATTAATATATCACAAAAGTTCAATACCTCCTTAGAATCATATTCTTCAATAATGCAACCCGTAGGATGATAATGATTCTAAACATCCCACTTGAAACACTAACATTTATCTCAAAGGGATACATCTAATGCAAATAGATAGGTCTAGACATCTTCAATTCTTTAGTCAAGTGAATTATTAGTGAAACATTATATCATAAATTAAATGTGGGATATACATCACAAGTCGATAAAAAAGAAATCACTTTTAGTTGAAGATACATAAGACTTTAAACGTGGAAAGAAGCCATCTCAAGTGAATGATCCTATCTTGTTTTAGAAATAGCTATATATTCTAACTCACAACTAGATCTTGCAGTGACATCTTGCTTCCTACTATGCCAAGAAGTTAGTGATGGTCCCAAAAATAAATAAATAAACCCATCCTAGAGTATCTTGTGGTCGGGCATCCAACCTAATTTGCATCTGAATATGATCTAAGTGTGACATATAAGGTTTGGACATCACGAGTGATCTTTGTGTTGCTCCTTTGACATAAAAAAGAATTTGCAAAATACCTAAATAATGAGATTGACAAAGAGCACTCATGAACTTATGAACAATGCTCCTTACATAAGAAATATCAGGTCTAGTAATTGTTAGATAGATAAGTTGACCATCCAAATCTCTATATCGGGTACAATCCACTAGAGGTGTCTCATCATTAGGAATGAGCTTTACATGCAACTCCAATGGTGACTCAACTACTCTATCATCTGAAATGATTGTGCTGGAAATAGTTCCAAATACATAGTTCTGTTTAACTATAAAACTACTAGAATGAAGTATGCTTGAATCTCAAGACCCAAGAAATAACAAAGATCTCCTAGAACATTCATTTGAAAACAACTCACTAAGAATTTTGTTGCTTAGTGATACCTAAAGTGTCATCTCCAATGATGATCATGTCATCAACATATAGAAGAAGAATGACACACCCTCATGTTGATGTTTTAACTAACATTGAGTGATCATGATTACTTGTATATAACATGCTTGTTTTGTAGCTGAATGAAAGTACTGAAACCATGCTCTAGGATCTTGCTTAAGCCCATAGATAGCTCTTCAAATATGACATAGAAATCCTGGGGGAGTTGTTAGACCTGGTAGGGGCTGCATGTATGCTATTTTAATAATATCACCATGTAAAAAGGAATTATTTACATCCATTTGAAAAAGATACCACCTACAAGAAGCTGCAACAACTAAAAGAGAGCGAATTTTATTCATATGAGCATCATGGGCTAAAGTTTCTTCATAATCTATGCCATGTTCTTATGGAAACCCCCGAGCAACAAGATGAGCCTTGTGTTTGTTAATTGATCCATTTGGATGTTGCTTGATTTTATATATCCATTTACAACTAATTGCTTTAAATGAGGAGGGAAAAGGAACAACCTCCCATGTACCTATCTGCTCAACAGCCTGAAACTCCTCAGCCATTGCATGTTGCCATTTTGACCGACTCGCTTCTTATTGATAGGTATATGGATCAACTTCTACATATAAAACATTCATAAAAGTTGCAAACTCGTCACTAGTATGATCATAAGTCTCGATGTCATCTTCATATTCATACATCTGTGTGGCTTGTCTAATGTGTGTAGAGTGCCAAGGACCCAAAGTATCTACAAGAGTGGGAGCGGGAAGGCGATCTTACTGGCTGGTATCAAACACATGATTATCAGTTGAAAAGGTGTCTTAGAATAGTAGATGTCTATAGGTGGGAACACTTCTTTAGGTCCCAATAAAGAATTCAGACTCCTAGTTGTGACCCTTTCATGTGTGCCATGCACAAGTACTATTTTTTTAATAACTTAGGATAGGTTTTATTCATCATGCCCTCGTCATAGCAGGCTAAAAAGAATATTACATATAATGGTTCTACGCCATATCAAAAAGAGAGCATAAGTGATACTTGACCCCTGTATAAAATAAAAAAAAGATAAAACAAATATACATGTACCCATCAACACCCCACTCCAAGAAAAAAGCTATACAACACACCCAAAAACAAAACAAATATCTAGCCTTTGTATCTATCTAAGAGTGTCTAATGTAAGGTGTATCTGTCTCCTCCATATGAATAAGACCTCTAATCTGGTGGGGGATGTGGTAATGATATCTAAATCTCTACCTCCTCTCTAGCTCTACTCCAAAAGATAATCTTCTAGTAACTTAGTTTACTTATCCGATCACATGAAGACAAGGCATATCTCACTCCTCGACAACCTTCCAAATGACCCTGATGCAAAGTGTAAGTTTCTATGGTAACTCTTTATTGTCCCAACCAAAAGACAAGAGTGAGATATCCTCTATTTCCACCTAGATCACTAAACAGTTTTCATCTTCATAGAGGCTAGAATCAAAGCCTATAAAATAGCAGTCTCACTGTCCTCCACATAAAGAGTTATCCTATATGAGAAGATTATCCCACCATCATGCTTAATAACAATACCTGTCGTCCACTACTATTATTGTGCATATTATCACTGTATTATTCAATCAACAAGTCTATCTTGTGGTTGTGGATATCAATGGGGTACTACTTGACCGGCACAAGAAATATCATCATATGGTGTGTCTCCTCAATACCCAACCTCATCACATTTTGAACATCACTACCCATTCCCAATCTCTTAAATCTCTTTTTTTGTAGTGAAGTTAACATTTCTTACCACTTCTCTTCATACTATTTTTCTATTAATATCAACATTTTCATATTTGGATTTACATATCGCCCTCTAAATAGACCACAGAGTCAAGCTCAGAAAAATAGATATAAGCCAACTGACAGAAGCACTAGAATATTGAATAGAAGCCCACTAAATCAGCCTTGTAGATATATTCTGGTTTGTAAATACCCGGTTGTTGGGTTTAAGTGTCATGGATCGATTCTAGATAAAGGACACTAGTTCGCCATTGATAAAGAGATGGTCTCTCATTCTTACACCGGCGATTGGTAGCAAAAATAGCATGAAATAATAGGAATATAGTATCTAGCAATATTATCATATGTAGGAACAACCCTGCGTAAGGTTTTCAATGTCAATGTGAATGAACGGGGAATACCCACCTTTGGCCAGATAATATAGCATATGACATTGTTTCTAGTCTACTGAGTCCTCTACCGTCAATATCTTCTTTGCCAACCGAATGGAAAACACTCCCTTATGTGATATATCCAACATAGCTTTATCAATACCATCTTGAGGTCTCTGGAGAAAATTAGCGATCATGCGTTGACCTTCAAGGAGGATAATATCTTCTTTTCCCATATCCATCCAACCTCACATCACATACTTTTGGATCCTCCCTCCTATTAGTCTAAAAGCATAGGATCCAGACACTCATTACACCAAACATCATGCCAGAAACTAATATCCCTTCCAGGTGAAGAAAAACAAACACTTTCCGAATCTTCTTCCATTGTGTTGACAATTATTACGATAGTTGAAGATAGTACACATGATGTGTATCCTCACAAATTTGGTAAGTGCATTTTTATTTTTCTCTACAGAAAAATGCACATCGAAGCGTACCAAAAAGAATTTTCCACCCTACTTTCATATCAAAAGCACTACATACCATACATAGAGGGGTGAAGTGTAGTCCTCCTTTGTTAGCAGGGGCAACTACCTTCTTCCAAGAAACTCAAGTACACTATTTTTATCATCTCTTCATCTCCATAGAAAATTAAACATCATGGATTCAATCATATTAATAGTATCCCCTAGAATCTAAATGGAAGCACTATAAAAGATCAGCATGGAGGATATAATATCTTTTATCAAGGTTGATCATCCCGCAAAAGATAAGAGCTTCGCCTTCCAAGATGCCATCTTAGCCTATATGTGTTCCACAATGGGAATGAATAAAGTGTTCTTAGGACATCCTCTGGATATAGGACTCCTAGATAGACAAAATAATTGCCAAGGTTTGGGTTCATCATCATTCTTTGAATCAAGTCCTCCCTCTAAGATAATGGATGAATAAAAAATCCCAACTTGTTTTTGTTAAGAGTTTGTCCCAAGCACTTTTTATATTCAACAAAAATACCAACAATGAGAGAAATTTAGTGGTGATATTTGAATGAAGAGTACGAGTTCATATACAAAAATAAGGATGGGAGGCACATTTACTCTTCCCATACACCTGAACAACTGTATCCATCCGTCACTAGTGGCTTTTTAATCACTCGGCAAATAGACTCCTCATAGAGAATAAATAAGGCTGGAGAAAATGATTCCCTTGTTTCACTCCATTCCACATGTGAAAAAACCCCACTATAGCACAATTTTGAACCAAAGAAATCCAAGATCCATAAAAATATTATAAGATTTGCAACATTCGGTAATATACCAAACCTAAAAAGAACAACATGCAAAACCATTGAGTTGAAACCATTTAGTGCAGGAAGATGTGAAGTGGCCTGTGGATAGACAAATTGGGAAGATTAAGAAGGAAATCGAACTAAACCTGAAGGTTTGGGAGTCAACCACGGTGGATTTGAATGTTAATGAGGACATGAAATGGAACATGCCTCTGCCAGAGTATACAAAGTTCACTTCGGATGCGACAATGGGGAGGAATATAGTGACAATAGTTTTTATTAGTAGAGACTATGAAGGAAAATGGATATGTGGAAGTGATGGACTCCTGAATACAAATAATGTTTTGGATGCAGAAATTACTGGCATCTTAGGGGTGATGGATTACACAAACAAACACAAAATAAAGAAGGTGTGTTTTGAAACTGACAGTAAAAAGGACATAATGAGCATTTAGGATGAAGATGAAAGTAACCCAAAGCTTCCAATATAGATTTTGAATATTGAAAGGTTACTAAAGAATGACTGGAGAATCCAACATGGATAGCGGTAGATTAATCAGGAAGCTGATATGTTGGCAAAGAACCATCTCACAACCAAACACCATTTGTATCACTACGTCACCCCTCTTCCTATTGTGGTCGAGATCAATCAATGAGTAGTAGTACTACCATATTTGATTATGCTTCTAGTAGTATGGACTGTGATAGTAATTTAATTGGGTTGCAAGAGGAAGGCGATATGGATAAAATATCTTCCTAACCTTACCAAAAAAACCTTCAAGTTAATCAAATCAGAAGCCTTCTTCATATCCATTTTTATCATGATGTTTTCAAACTAACCCAATTTTTCAGATCATCCACAAATCCTTTTGTGAGTTTTATATGGTGAGTAATATCCCTACCCTACATAAAATCTCCTTGCTCATCTGATACCATTCAGGAATAAAGAACATCAATATGTTATTGATGATATGGCATAAAGCCAGAAGCAAGATTTGAAGGATCTTTAGTCTTTGGGATAAGATTTAACCAGATGCATTTGAGGCCACAGTGATGAGCATAACCCCCCAAAAATGTCATGGGAGGTCACAAACATCCCCTTTACTTATGTTCCAAGCCTCCAAGTAGAAATAATTGTTCAAACCATCAGGTCCCGGTGTAGTAGCCTGTGACATCTACTGGATTCTATCAAATACATCATGTTCATCAGGGGGAGTCGCCACTGATAAGTTATATGATAAGACGCAAGGGATGTTGGACAACAAAGGGGTTTCTTCCAAAAAATCACAAGCACCTTCATTGTAAAAAAATCTTAATAATATGTGACTGCTTCTTTTATCATCTCATCATATGAAGAGTAGACTTCAAACTGACAGACATATTCTCTTAACCCTATTCATTTCTCTCCTAGATTTAACAACAATGTTATAAAATTTCTTTTTTGTCACTTTTTGTCACCATCTTTTAACCATTAAATATGGGATTTTTCCATCCCTAATATGTCTTCACTGTCAAGAATCCTATCAAGATCTTCTTCCTCTTCCTAAAATAGTCTCTTATTTATGACATATGGCCTCTTGTCATAACCAACTTGTAGGCATGTAACCATCTCTTCTAGGTTAATCTTCTGCTGATGAATATCATCAAAACCATTTTTGTTACAATATTTCATATATTTTTTACGTTGGTGCATTTGGCAAACAATTTGAAGGATGAATCCCCCCATCCATCCATTTTCCATCTCCTATCTATGGCCGGTATACAATAATCATGTGACAACTAGATAGATAGAAAGGAAACACTAGACAGTTGGCTTATATGGGATTTAGGCCTAACAGTAACCGGAAGACGACAATGGTATGAGATATGCCTACACGTAATATGTTTCATCTGAATATCCATTGATAGGGACACCCATTTCTAGTTTAGGAAGAATCTATCCACTCTCTCCCATACCATTAGAGTTAGTCTTTTTTTGTTAACCCATGTGAATGTACTTCCAGTGAAAGGTATTTCTAAAATCCCCATATTATTTATCCAGTAGTTGAAATCACCCATACCATTTAGATATGGAAGAAGTATGCCTCTTTATCCAGACTTTGACCAGACAATATTCAAATCCTTTACAATCATCTAGGGGATGTCCACAACCCTATAAGATAGTGAAGACAGGGCCACCCATAAGGAGCGTACTTCAAGGGAACTACACCTTCCATATATAGATGAAATCATATAAATGTTTTCCTCACAAGTCCTCCATACTAATTGTAATACTATGATGATGTATATGAGCAATACATGGTGACATAGTTGAATTAGTAAACACCCAAAATTTTCCACCCTCATCGTGATTAGTACAACACCATTCTAGATGAAAAATATCAACCAATTCTTCATCCCTCTCCGCATGAACCATAGGCTCCATAACAACTAAGAAAATTAGTTTGCATTGATTTGCAACCCCTCTCACATTTGAAAAAATATAATGAGACATATATAAAATTATGGTTCGTCATCCCCACACAGGACCTGGTTCCCCTTTCATAAACTCCCTCGGATGTCTTACCTCTATCTATGTTGTGAATCACACATCATTTTTTCTAGAAATTGATCATCTAAGATCCATGGTCATGCTCTTATACACACCTCATCTTTTAGCCAGTGTTGGGGTGAATGAGTTCCATTCCACTGTCATGTCAGTTCATCTCTTTTTCTCCTATTACATCTTGATGATCTGTGAAGGTTTCCGTGCGAATCAACTTTTAATCAAAAAAATCACTAAGGAAGTGATCCTGTATAATCTTCCTTTGTCCGTCTTGATCAGTTACTCACCATATTCTATGATTATACATCCTCTGGTAAATACGATATTTGGGATATTCTTCCCTTTCCTCAAATTTAGGGGCATTATAAAAGTTTTGGGACATCCAACCTTGTTTTGGTTGGTGATGAGTTATTACTTTTTCTATCTATGTGTGATCACCCTATTGGTCTATATGCCTAAAGAGCCAATCATGTGATGATTTTAACAGAATGACTTGTAAAACGATTTGATTATCAATACAAGGCAAGCTTCCAATTTACTCTATTTAATTTAGTCATGAAATAATAATGAAACATTATAAATGTCTAGAGGATACTATTACTCAATGAAGTATGCCTTCAAGTATGTGACTTGGGGAAATGAGAACATAGAGATGTTAAGAGTACATATGCATATTCTCATTATGACCCTAATTGGTTGTAATTGTAGAAGGTTGATAGACAACAATAACACATAAGATCAGAGTGTGGGTTGGTTGATGACAAAATCTTTTTGATCATGATATGGCCATATCAAACAAAGCACACAGATACATGTTAGAGAATAGTGTATCAGACAGACCCACCGTAAGACTGACACAGGGAAGCCATCATCAAGGAAGCCATAGTCATATCTCATAGTGATGGTGGTGGTTGTGGTTCTTAGACCTAAAATTAATGCGCCCATCACATGTCGTTGGGTACCCTTTGACATCATCAAATGCAGTCTTGAAAATGGTTTGTTACAAAGGTGATGATTGGGTGACTTTGACAAATGGGGATATACTGTGAGTGATCAAAATGGGATGTGTCCCTCCTACTGGAGTGTGATTTCCTAGGCCTCTTAATTAGCAAGACTGAGAAATGCATGACCATGCACATGTGAGTCAATATGTGACATGGAGTTTACATATATCTTAGACAATTTTCTCAGGATCAAGAAACAAGATTGGATGATAAATAAGGTGATTGCTCTATGCCTCAAGTTCAATCTGGACATCAGTGACAAAAGGACTATACAAGCACTACAATACCATACACAAATTTTAGGTTGAAGTTGTTCCCCAACTTTCCATTTACGTGGCTATCATTGATGTGTGACTAGGCACCACTCATTTCTTGTGATGTCATAAGTTTTTATTGACATTCACTGTGAATGTAATATGGGACCTATAGGGTCCTACACATAGGTATCGACCTAGAAGAGGAGTTTAATCTTGAATTATGATTGAATTAAGTACTAAAATGTTTGAGTATTTGATTAACATAGCATATAGGATGACTACACTGCCAAATGCCCATCTCAAGTGTTGAGACAGTTGTTTAGAGTGCTAGACGTTCATCTCAAGTGTTGAGGTGGGTGTCTGGGGTGTCAAGCCTAATTTGAGTAGAAATTGGCTAAAATATGAACCAACCCCACCAACTGGCTTGACTCCAGTCACCAGATGACCATCTGGGTGACCGAGACAATCTCCTTGCATGGACAAGATGGACCACATCAGCCGAGGGAAGGTTCTAGATATTTCCAAGTTTGTTTCTAATGTACATTTCTTGTTGTGCAAGGAAATTAATATCTAATATTAATGGGAATTGAATTGCCAATTTTGTATGTGATTAGGAAACTACAAAATGGCCATCTTGCAGTATGATATGACCATGTCACATGCCATATGATTGTCTAGTGTGCCATACAGTCATTTTAGTGGCCGCAGGTTGAAACAATTAAAGATCTTCTGGTTCCTTACACTCCCACTTTGATTGGGAACCTGGACCCAAACCCCGCCAAGAAACAAAGGGTTATTGGGGGATCCTAAGACACAAAACAGACAATTGAGAAATAGTTGCTCTGACAAACATTGTCCTCTCTGGTTGTGGTAACTAGGAGAGCCCACAAAAGTTCTATTTGACTAGGGAGGAACAACAAGGGAAAGAGAAATTGAGATCATTGTTGTGGGGGAGCAAGTTGTTGACTAGTACACCAACGGGAGGGACAACTCCTTCCTATCCATTCCAACAGGACGAAAGGAGTTCTATGTAGTCTGTGTTGACTTTTCTAGAGGTGGGAGGCCATTGTATACTTCTAAGAGGACAACGTCAACCAATAGTCTGTGATAAGAGGAGCTACTGAAGAAGATGAGGTTTATGGCTGTAGCCCGTGATAGGAGGCGTTGTTGAAGAAGATGAGGTGCATGAATGTAGTCTGCGGTTTAGACTAGGAGGTGCAATAGTTTGATGAGTCCCAATGCAACCAAGATTTAGAGTTGCACATCTACAACGATGAGGAGTGCCGCTGGACTTACTTCAGGACTAGGTATATCCTCAAAACTATCCTTTCCATATTATAACATTCATGAGATCTGTTGATTATGGGGAATATGGTAGCCAATTTATTTGTTTTTGCTGCATTGTCTATAGCCATTTTTCCCTACAGTGGTATCAGAGCCTATGTCAATTTACTATACTATGGGATAATCGATATGATTGGATTTTAGCTTTGTTGTTTCTATTATTGCATGTGATGCGAATAATATCTTGTCTAATCCAATACTACGATAATTCCAAACTAATATGTATATGATATATATATATATACATATATATATATATATATATATATATATACATTTATATATATATATATATATGAAATTTGCAAGTTTCATCCTAAAAGCGGTTTTGATGGGGGATTTGTAGCACGGTTATGGACAATAACCCCTAAATCTTATGCATGGTTGTGTGGTTGCTTTATGTGTTTATCTTGGTATGCGTATCGAGCCTCTATCTTATCTTCCCAATGTAAAGTTAATTCTTTTCTACCCTTTCTCCCCTAAAATATAGCTTGAGGTTTCTCAATAATTATATAAAAGTAGGATAGTTTAGTTTCCTATTATGATAAAGATGAAGATGTCCCAAAGACGTGTCGGACGACTAAGGACTATAGAGGACATGGTGGATAAACTGATTGGCTGGTGGACCTGACCGATCTACTAGAGGTGCCATTAGATGATGGACTGATGGTACTAGGCAACCGGCCATACGACCTAACAATTGGCCAGGAGGCGAGCCAATCGGTTTAAGGGTTGAACCGATCAACCTAGATTGCCAAGCACTGATCTTCATCAACAATAGAATTTTGCATGTGATATCGACCTAGATGGTGCAATACCTTATAGCTCCAAGGGATTACATTAGACTGGCTATAACCATCTCTTTATTTTATTGCTTATTTTTGTTGGGGGATATATCATGTATATAATATGTAGAACATTTTTGGTAATTGGAAAAATTATATGTATTTATACAAACTCCCTCAAATAAAATATCAAAGTCTTAGATGCTTTCTAAAAGTGGCATACATGAAAAGCTACATCTACCAAGAATAGGCTCTGCCTCTGTGACGTGAGACATCTATCTCATGAAAGTATGATGGTAATAATGTAGGTTCCACCTCAACGGGGTGCATTATTATCATATCGACTTTTGGGTCAGGCTTGACTGGTGATTCTCAGAGCGTCTGTGCCCGGAAGCATGCAGATGATTATGGAAAGGGGTTTCACATATCATCTATCTAAAATTGTATATGATACAATTGGCAAGAGTTTCCTACCTTGATGGTTGATTGTGTTTGTGGTGTTGATCAGGTCAAAGTTTAATCAACTTTGATCTGGACAACTAGAATATTGTATGATGTAATATTCCAAATTGATATTGAGGGCTATCAATTTAAATAAAATAGTGCGAGTGATAATAATTAAAGACCTAATTAATATTTTCAAAATTTTCAAATCAAATAAAATTAAAAGGATTTTGACAAATGCAAATTTGCTCTTGTAGAATCATATAATGAGAAAATCTGATTTGTGATTGGTCTTGAAGAAGGACAAACTTGATGGGCAAAATTTCCATGACTGGTTTTGAACTTTGAGAAGAGTTCTCAAAGAAGAGTGCAAGCTCTACATCCTAGACACACTAGTGCCAGAAATACCTACTCCTAATGCACCTAGGGAACAAGTGGATTCTTACTGGACAAGTTCCTTCCTTTGAATCAAAATTCCAAAAATTAAAGTACATTTTCAGATAATTACTTTGTATTTTGTCTTCAGATATTTTTGTATCCTATCCCTATTTCAAGATTAGTAATTAGGAACTATCTATCAATGGGAGTTTATTTTTATATGATTTACAGAAAGGATTCATAAGTAAGTACTAAAAAAATAATTTGATCTTATTTTGTCTTAATTTTCTTATGTCTTTAATAATTCATAATATAAAACATTCTTATAGCATGTCAATGACGCCTTAGAGATAAAGTACCTTATGCTTAGCTGCAAGAACTATGAGTTGCATGAGAAATGTGAAGAACTGAGTGTTCTTGATATGGTAATAAATCTTAAGAAAGTGACACTTGGTCTTACAAAGTAAGAAAGGGACGATATCCTAAAGTGATGCTTGAGTCTAAGCTGACAGAGGGAGCTTCAATAGAAGAACATGTGCTCAATATCATTGGAGATGTGTATAATCTTAAACAATTGGGATTCACCTTGAGCCAAGAGTTTTCCAATGATTTGATTCTAAAGACTATGCCAGAATCATATAATGCTTTATTGCATGTTATCATGAGAATAATACGGCTACACAAATGGCAGACTTTCTTTCCATATTGATTCATGTTGAAGCAAAATTCAAGGAGGACAAGCCCGTGATGGTAATCAGTGGGGTTGATTCTAAGGATCAAAGCAAGACTAAGAAGAGTTCTGAGGTCAACCCTAAATCAACATCTTCAACACTCAACATAAGGAGAAAGAAAAGTACAAGATGAGCTCATCCTTTGTACTAAAAGGCATTCAGGAAGAAGAAGATGGGGATGGTGATCTCCACTTCAGGTATATACATTATTGAGATATATCTACCTACTTCATCATCATGGGTAATATATACGGGATGTGGATCGCACATATGTTCTCATATGCAGGATCTGAAAGGAAGTAGGTCATTGGGAAGAGGCAAGGTGGAACTGTAGGTTGCTAATGGCACAAGAGTTGCGGCCAACACAGTTGAAACCTATAGTATATTTGTGCCCACAAGGCTTGTAGTAGAGTTAAAGAGATGCTATTATGTACCTACTATAAATAGAAACATCATTTTTATACCTTATATGGACAAGGATTTATTTGAACTCCATATTAAAAATGGATATATTCTCAATTTTGGTAAAATTGAATTACATAAATGAATTGGTTTGTCGTTTCCCCAATGGTATTGTTGGTGGAATAATAACAACTTTGATCACCTTTGTGGCATGGGTGCTTGTGGCATAAGTTAAATGCATAACAAAAATTTGTACATGAATTAATAATAATAATGGCCTTTTGTTATGATGAATGAAATAATTGCCATGTTGCCAAAGAAGTAAGATTTATTATGTTTTAAATAATTAGAGGATAATTATCTGGTTGAGATTGGAAACACCATGGTTAGGACATCAAAATGAAAATATTTTGATCTAAATAATATAAGAAAGAAAGAGAATTCTAAATACAGGATAAAAGGGATAAATTCATGCAACAATAGCATTTTAAGTAATGTATAAAAAGAGCATGTTTTGTATGGGAAAGATATCCCATAAATTCCACACACTTAATATAGATTGGAAAGGAGATTAATGAATTCCTTTTTTTGGGAAATATATCGTAGAGTGGTCTAAAAGGAACTATCTATATCTCAAATTATAAGTGCTTCCTAAAAATATTAATGACTAATTATCCAATAAGTGCCATATTAGTATATGTTTTACTTTGTGGCATTTTGTGTGGAAATCAAGTAAAGTGGATGGATATATGTGTTCTTATATTGAGAATTTATTAATTTTTTTCTTTTTTTTCAACAAAACATACTCTCTACATAATGCAATCCATAACCGTGAGAAAGGAAAAAGAACATAATAAAAAGGAATACTTTACAGTAAGTCATATACTCGTGTAAATGATAATAGAGAATAGAATCAGAAAGTAATAAATGTTTGGGGGGAAAGGAATCCTAGATATGGGAGAATAGATGAAAACCCTATAAGGGCGGTAGATACCCCTTGACCTATGTAATTTATATAAACCCTCTTCCTATCAGTTCTAAAGGACAGAACATCCTTCGTTGTCTCAGGTAGATGCGACCATTAGCAATACTATGTTCTACTTGAAGATGACAAACTGTGATGGAGTGGACTTTTGGAATCCTAAATGTCCAGTGATACAAGTGAAATCATATGATTGAGTTATTTTGAGAAGTTACAAGTGCTTGCGGTAAAGTTGAGTGTTGTTGGATGTGGATATTATGATTAAGACCCTTAACTCTATGCCTTTTGAGGAATTTAATGCAATGGTCCAATAGCTGAGTTTTGACACCAAACTTGTGTACTAGATAGCTTGAGTTGTGAGGAAGCTATGCTTAAAATTTGGTGGCAGTTGGATATTCCTAGAGGAACTTATAGAGGTTTGTTTTTGGTAAAATAACATGCATATTGATGTGTTTTGAGAAACAAAGTTACTAACCAATATCAGTGCCACGCCCCTTTAATCAAGCTGGATCTGATCAGCGAGATCCTAACCGTAGAGATCTGATCTAGGGGCAGTAAGCGTGGTCTTGAGTGAAACACGGATAGCTCAAGCAAGGGACTCACTCACACCGTTGGATTAGATATCAAGGGTCGCAGTATTGTCCCTAAACTTGCGGTTACTGCCTTGACCAAAGGTAGCAACCACAATGTCGGGCTGCACGCTGATCGTGGGACAAGAGTAGAGTGTGGGTGAGCAGTTGATCTCCACTCGTCCATACAAATGCCACGACCCCTCATTTGTAGTTAGTGACCAAGCGAGCAGGGAGAACGAGCTACTCGGATCCTATGGTTCTCCACCGCACTGTAGGTGGAGGCTATGAGTAGAATAGGGAGCTAGAAGGGTGTTTCGAAGCAGATGAGAAAGGAAAAAGGAAGCTCAGACTTGGGGGAGTTAGGCCCCGGCCTCATCGGGGGTTTCCATGGAACCTCCCATGGCTGACCGGCTCAAGTTACCAGAGAAGAAGATCGAGCTAGGGGACAAGTGTGGAGTGTTGTTCACCGCGAGTGAAGATGGTAGGCGAGATCATGGAGGTTCCAAGAAGCTTTCTGAAGCCTCTTTTGTTACGAGGTTCATCAGGGACCTTTTGCCCTTTTTGATCTACCATGGCAGTAGTTGAGCGGCGGCACCCTAGTAGAGAACGAGCTACAGAGGTGAACCCGAGGATTGGGGTAGCCGAGGAGGTCCGGAGATGCATTCTGAACCTGATGGTGTCCTTAGGAGTTTTTGAGGTACTTTCTCGTGCTAGTTTTTGCTCGCCGGAGATCTCTCTCGCGGTGGTGACCTATGGAGGCGGCGCTCCCACCTAGATGGAGAGGTGGGGAAGTAAGCAAGCAGAGGAGTGGCCATGGAGGTCTCCCCAAGGGAACCGAAGCCGATGGAGCATTTAGTGGCTGACGAGGAGGCCATGGCAGCGAGGTTATGCTCACCGGAGGAGAGCCGTGTGGCGGAGCTCTGTTTCACAGAGGAAACAGAGACCACAGGCTGGATCGCGAGAAAGGGGAAAGCGACCCCGGATAACCAGATCCCCTGATCCATGGATCCAACGCGAGATCCAGATCGGGCAGAACAAGTAAAGGAGGCGCCCCACCCTTGCCACGTGTCAGCAGGGCATTGGCCTATAAAGGTATATTGCCCAGTAATTTCAGTATATTTCCAGATCTTGTTTAATTCATAGAAATTGCCTTGATTATCAGAAAATGACATATAATATACCAAAATGTTTAGAAAAATATGAATAACAATATGGAAGCATATTATCAGGATTTTAAAGCTTTAACCTCAATGATATCATGTAAGATGTGTAACTCTTATTTCTTGAATAATAAATATCAAATGATGATATAAAATTATGGGAAAATGTCAGTAACTCCATAATCGTGTTTTTAACCCATATGATGTCTGTAATCATGATGTTGATGCACGAAATCATGTAATTTGCATAATATGGCTAATTCGGGCTAATAACCCTAATTAATATGCAATAAATACATACATGCTCAATAAAAGATGAAATTCACAGAGTAATCTCATATCAGTATCTGAAACCTCAGAATTAAATATGAGATCAGGATGATACCCAGAATCCATGTTATATGATGATGTTGCTATTAATGTGATATAAACCCTAATATGATTAATACTTGTAACATAGGGTTAACATGTGCACACAATCATATGTAATCAAGTAATCAGATTATGTATCCTAATCTGGAACATAACATCAGTAACATAAATCCCACATAAGGATGAAGATAATACAAGTAATCATGAGAATATCTTCATGAGATAAGCAAACCCTAATATGAACACGATTAGGGTTAAGATGAGATATAATAGGATGAGAACCTGATGATAGTATATGATCTTGTCTTAACCAGGGGTTTGACCAAGATGTAGTTGATATGAGGATATGATGATTAGGATGTCTCTTTGGAAGGTACGCTATTACCTCTTACTTGGCTTATTATACAATATGCTTGTGTTATATGTGTAGTAAAATACTTGGCATATGTTATTGGATGAAATGATTGTTCTTGTATGATATGTTGCATGACCTCCATAATTACTGCTATGAACACATCAAACATAATATATCTGTTCCATTATATGAAAGCACTAACTCTTTGGTAGTGTGCTTGGAAGTGACCTAACTCTTTGGTAGTGGTCACATTGTACATATGACCTAACTCTTTGGTAGTGGTCTGACCTAACTCTTTGGTAGTGGTCACCTTGTACAAATGATCTAACTCTTTAGTAGTGATCATAAAGGCCTTGATATATAATGGAAAATGAGCTTAAATTATGTGTTCTCTTTTGTTAATGAATATCATGGTGCAAGTATACGCTTTTCTTATATTCTTCTGTTACTGCCAAGTATTAGTTTTATCTTATTGCCAAGATATGATGAGAGGTATATAAAAGACACGTAGGCGTACTCAGTACAATATTCATGAAATATTGTGCTGACGTGTACCGCATGTAATCTTTTGTTTAGGTTGTGGTTATGCTCTTGAAGATCCAGGATAGTGAGAGTTGTGTGGTGAGCTGATGTACAGGTGGACCTGTTATCTTAAGATCCTGTTGTTTAGATGTAGTACATGTATATGTATAGTTTGATGTTCAATATGTAATATCAAATGTTGTAACAATTCATTATGTAATTATATGTTGAATGGTGAACATGTGTGTATGGTTTGTTTATTGTTCATGTACATGTGCTACTGATTGTTTCCTTGTGACTCCCTTGATTTTCTCCTTCTTAGCCTAGTGTGTGGTGTTTAAATTGGGATTCTCGCTGAGGTGAGGGTTTCAATTTGGATGTCACACATCAGATTAAGTTTTTGAAAATTCGGGGACGTCACACAAACACCAACAATGCCACCTAGAACTCTACTTCTCTCAATGAATCCAACAAAGAAATATAATTCATAGAACTTAGAGGGATGAGATTTTTGGGTTGGAGGCTACGGCGGCCCTCGACTTCTCTAGTTGTGACCATGGGGGGACCTAAGTCTTGGGAAAAGGTCTGTCAAAGACCTACACTGCAACCTAGCCACCATAAGTGGGTGGTGTGACCTAGCTGTTGTGATACCAACATCACTTATGGGACCAGGAAGGAAGCTAGATGGCTAGGCTTTTACACTCCAATCTACTCCCCCATGAGCCGCCATGGCGGCAGGTGGTTGTCGCATGCGGGAGTCATCGGGCTCTGTTGTTTCGACAGAACAAAGTGTGTCCTCTCGCGAGTCCATGCGTGAGGGGAAGCAAAGGAAAGCATGGAGTGGATGGGTCCATATAGTCAGAGAGGAAGATCCAGGTCAAGATCCACATGTTTGAGATTATCTCAAATTAAGATAATGTCAATTTGCTAAAATGTCGAGTTTATATTGGCCCAGGTAAGTTGATCTCACAAATAATTTTAGAAATTAATCGATTACTTGGATTATGGAAATATTGTATGTAAAATTAATTTAGAGAATGAGAGGAGTGCAAATAAAATATAATTAAGATGTAATTAAGATTCTTGTTCTAAAAGTAGTGCTATACATGATAAAGTGGTGATTAGCACATGTAAACTCTAGTTTTGGGTACTAAAATGATGGAAACATTAAAAAGATTTTCCTTTCTGTTGATTATATGATATTGTTGAACAAGATGAGAAATTAAGATGGCCAAGATAATAATGATGAGAAACTAGGTTTTCTAGAGGGGATTATCATTAGCATGTTAATTAAGATCATGAACACCAATAATGTAACTTGATAGGTTAATGTACATATTCTAAGGTATGTGTTCATAATGCAATACTATGATAGGTTTGATAGTCCTGACAACACCTAATATGAATTAGGGTTCTTAAGTCATTAAAGTGGGAATCACGGGAATTAGGTTTTTGAGGCAGAACCCTAATGGAACTTGATGTCAAGGGAACCTAAACCCTAGATCAGAATAGAGTAGGGTTTAATGCAATTAATTTGATTAATGATCTTATTCATTGTATAATATGTGTGAAGTATATATAGAATGTGTTCTGCATGGCTGACCATCAAGGTACATGGTTATGATTATGACTACCTAGAATATAGTTTGTCATTTCTTTCTGAAAGATTTTTGAGGAGTGATTCGATAAATAAACTATTGATTGTTTATTTAATTCATGTTAAACTATGATGCCAATATGAGTATCACATAAGTAGATGATACTATTCTAAACCCTAGGCCGATGTATATCAAGGGATGATGTACATGAGCCCTAGATGGGACAGTGATCACTTCCAAGACAATGTATCCAATAAAGGTTAGGATATGTAAAAAAAATATTCCAGTTCTAATTTGTAATATTTGATACTTATTATGTGATCATGTTAGTTGCACACATTGTAGTTGCACCCCATGTACACAATATAGTATTATGATGACCAATGATTTTTTTGTTGGTGTTTTAGATATATGTTTCACATGATAAAAGACATGGAGAATAAGACGAAGCTATCAATAGTATTAAATCTATACCAAGGAGGACTATATGGATGATACTTCTTCTCAATAGATATTAATTCCAAGAGGCATATCATTGTATAATATTTTAATAATACTTGTAATTTAATTGACATTATTTTCTATTATATGCTATTTGACTAATATTGGATCCTTGGGAATATAGGTAATGACTCTCAACTTGAAGGTCTTTCCTTAATGGGGGGACAGGGAAAGTGAGGTCATTACATTTGGTATCAGAGTACCAGATTTTTAAATAATATTAAATAGTTGATAATTTCAAGTAATTTGTAGAAATACAGGGAATTATTAGGGAATTTGCTAAAGGCAATGGTGTCTAAAAGGGATCATGACCGGGGATTGGCAAAATTTTCCTCTACACTTCTAGTTGGCTTACTAGGACTATCAGACTCGTGCATCCTACCTGGCCAAAGTTGGAAGTCTTTACCCAAAGTAAAATACCTTTAGGGTTTCTTCTCATCGCTTTCATCCACTTCTCATCCTCTTGCTTAATAAACCCTAAATGGAACTTTATTTATCATCCCAAGTTAGGGTTTTTGAGAAGAAGTGGAATAATGGCATCTTCTGCCAATTAATGTACATATAATATGAAATGATAATAATTTATATGCAAAGTGGAAATAATCTTGAGGTAAAGAAAAGAAGTCATGGTTTTTTCCTCACTAGCATAAATGTCTAGATGGGACTAGAGTTTTCTTGGGAAGCATTAGTGGGTCATGGACATAGAAATCCTAAGAGGTAGGGTGTAGTCCCTAGCCCTAATCTTAACCCTAATCCTGGGTAAAGGGAGTAGTGTATATCCATATGGACCCAATTAGGGTAAGATTGAATAGACATAAGAAAAACATAAATGGGTTTAGGTGACCCAGTCTCCCATAAATGAACATGGAGAAGTTCATGCATGATGCATGTGAAAAAAAATCTGAATATATATGGGGAATATAAAATAACCAAGAGATATACATGAAAAAGAAAACATGAATACAACTTCCTCATTGCCCTAATAATATCTTTGTAGGAATGGATGGATAAAAATTACCCCGAGTGAGTGGGTATGCTACCCCCAATGAGTGGGTATACCACAGAGATCAGGAAAAAAGGATGAGAAGTTATAATATAAAATGTATGTTTAATGTTTTATGTTAAAAAAAAGAGAGAGATAGGTAATTCAGTCGCCCATGCATGTGTGTGTGTGGAATCATACATTAATGGGAAAAGTTTTAAGAAACTTATGAAAAACATGTTATATAAGAATAACTTCTCCAAATATCTCCAGTGGATGTAAATGATACATGTGGGATGTAAGAAATGGAACACTTCAGGTCATGTGCTTAGGTGAGAGAAAGGTCCACACTAAGTTGGTAGGTGATTGAATCACTTTAGGTTGTATGGTTATGTGAGAGAAAGGTCCAGAGTAAGTCGATAGGTGATCAGCCTAAGGCCCAAATATATTGTGTCTGCTGTAGGGACCACCTTGGAGAAAGGGTTCCCCACATGAATACTCCAAAAAGGGAGTTCCCACATAAAATAAGTGAGAAGCTAGAAAGAAAATGCATGAGTATATACATGAGAAACATAAGTAACTAAAGGTTATATATATGAAAATTGAAAGTATAAATATAGCTTGCTCGAACTCCTCATGCTATCTCAGAATGTTTGGATGACTTTGATCAATCCCTTGGAGGGGAAGGTCAGAAAAGATCAATCCCCTAGAGGGGAAGATCGTAGAAGGCCAGGCCCCTGGAGAGGAAGGCCAACATACTACCAAGCCCCTGGAGGGGAAGGTCAAGAAAGATCAAGCCCTGGAGGGGAAGGTTGACATAGGAACCAAGCATCTGGAGGGGAAGGTGACCCAAGTCCACTGTATGGACAAGCCCCATGAGAGGGTATCCCAGATATTGAGCAAACAAGGGTTGAGAAGTTATAATAGTAAAAACAATGCATAAAAATGAAAATATTAAACCTTTAAGGCTTGTGTACCATCCTGGGGTGGGTCGACCTAAGAGTGGGAAAAGGACCTATGGGGTAGGAAAAACCTTAGACCTCGGTCTAAGTTGTGGCTAGGGAACCTAACTTCCTCCTATTAGCCATGAAGGCACCCTAGGTTAGGACCTTCCCTAGAAAGGTCAGTTGACTAAATCTATTTGAAGTTTGAGATAACCATAACTATCACCTAAAAGGTGGAGAATTAAGGATATAAAATTGGAAAGCACTTGTATTAAGTATGATTATTTGAATCCAAGTATGCCATCTCTGAAGGACATGAGGAGAAGTCACTATGGAAGTGACTGATCGTATGAGACTGAGCTTAGAAAAGAAATGTTTCCATGAGTCCAATGAGGGGACATAAATTGAATAATGAGCATTCTAAGAGATGGGGGAATTCGGTTTAAAGAATTGCATATGAAAATAATGGGTTAATGATGAACCCTTGGGAAGGATAGATCCTATAGTCAATCATAGGGTCAAGTAGGGAGTATTAAAGGTACATGGATTGAAATGATTAGGATTTGATTGACCCTTGAATTCACAATACCATTTGGTCGGGAGGTAACAACTATGTTTGCCAAGGACCATGTCTCAGTAGATTAGCTACCCTCATGATGTTCATGTGGCCAATGGGTGAATGTGAGGGGTACTCCCTAGATATATATGGATGAGATCACTTAAAAAGTACCCATATCCCTAGAGACCACAAAGAAGTGGCTAAGGCTCACAAAAGCTGAGGTTAGAATGTAACAAATACAAGAAGTCATGTAATAATGAAAGGAGTTGTGTACAAACTCAAGATTTAAAAAAAGCCTTTGACAATCATGAAATATAAAGATTTGTGGAATTAAAAAGTATGTATGGTTTCGAGTCATGTCGAGAATGATTCAACCTAAAATGAGAATTTTTTAGGTGAGTGTGGATATATCGTCTCTACTCTTAGAATGGGATGAAATTTGTATTTAGGATGTATTCAAGTGTTTATTTCATCTCAATATGAGTGGGAGATATTGGGTAGACACATGTTATGGTTAAAGATGACATATGAGAATGAATACATTAAGTTGAACTTAATGACATGATCTAGGGTTGGAGGTGTTACCACACCCTTATGTGGAAATAAATGAATACTAGGTTGAAGACCCTAGGTGAACAGGTAAGCACCAAGTGAAATTGGAATCACAAAATGATAATAAAATCTTTAAGAGATGATAAGGTGTGAATACTAAGGATGTTGATATACCTTGAATTGAGATTCAAGTGTCGATCTTAGTTATAATACAGGAATTAGTATATCAATAAAAGTTTTTAAAGAATATCTAAGTGGGGTTGTTAACCCTAAGGTTTGAAATTAATATGAGTGTGAAGGACTAGATTTTGGCTTAATTTCAAGGATGAAATTTCTTTAAATATGTTAATGATTAGAAGGACTAGATTTTGGCTCAATTTTGAGGATGAAATTCCTTTTAAGGTGTGTAGGATGTGATGGAGTGAACTTTTGGAGCCTTCACATGTCTAATGATATAAATTCATTCCTTTGAGTTATATTAAGAATTTCAAGTTCTCTAGTAAAGTTTGAGTGGTAATTGATATTGACATCATCATTATGATCCATAAGGTTATGCCCTTTTGAAGTACGTAGTTAAATAGTAAAATAACTCAATCTTAGAACCAAATTTGGATGGAATGTAGTTTGGATGATAGTAAAACTATGGTCAAAATTTCAGAAAGTTTGGATGATCATATAGGAAGTTATTAATGTTTGAATCATGAGAAATAATGTGCATACATGTACTTTTTGGACCAAGGTTGATGATTCATTTAGCCTAATTTAGAGACTCTTGTTTGTCACGCACCCAAAACGTTCTGTATAGTCAAGGTGCCACGGATTGACAACGTGTCATCTTCCTAACCCTTAAATGAATGCATCAAACGACCACAGATTGGTAGTGTGTCATCATCTTAACACTTGTAGGAATTCATCAAATGACTATCTTTTGTCTCCTACCTAGTGGTTAGAGCAAGGTAGTGGAGCTAGTTGGGGCACAACTTTCCCATGATCCCACGCTGAGGTTGAAGGTGTCATTGGTGGTTCTGACCAAATAGTTGTGATTTTCATATCGCAACGAGACCCTTGACCCTTTATTTTCAATTGTTGGTCGATGGAGGAGGGAGAACAAGCTCCCATTTTGTGGTGTCTCTCCACTTCAACGGGAAGTTCACGAAAAGAGGGCGTAGAAAGGATTCGAGGCAGTTAGAAGGTCAATGAAGAAGGGAAAAGCAACACCAAGATCAAAGGAGTCGAATACAGGTGATTTCATGGCCAGCTGTGTGTGAAGAAGGATGACGACGAGCTCCACCATGGAAGCTATGGTGAAATGCAGAGGAAGTCCTAGAGACATTTTCATTCCCTTTTAGATCTAGAATCATGTTCATGGGGTTCATCGGGTACTCTGTGGGTTTTGATGGTTGGGGGTAGGAGTTGGTGAGCCATGAGGCCCTCTTTTTCACCCGTACATCGGTGAGGTGGTTGGAGATCTCACTGGTCTATAACTCCAGAGACGGAGCACCAGAACTGAGTAGCTTCTCGAGGATTGGAGAACACAGAAGAAGATGGATATGGTCATAGGATCTAACGAGGAAGTCCTAGGCTCTATCGATTTCTCATTGGAGATCTCTCAGACGGCTACGTCTGTTGTGATGGGGGATGCGTCACATGAAGGTGTCGGGCAGGGACCGTGCGAAGGGGGTCTCTCTTGCACGAAACCTAGGACGCGAGACAAAGAAAGGAGAGGGACTAAACTGGGTTCAAAACCTACGAACCTACTGAATCACCTAAACCAGGAAACCAAACCAACAAAGAACCGACCGGCTTAAAGAAAAGAAGCATGCCCCTAGACGGACATGTGTTGACGTGCGATTGGCCCGAAAAGTTAATTACCACAAAAATGTTTATTTCTTATATAATCACAGAAATTAGCTCAGTTGTCAAAAAAATACAAATAAGGTACCAAAATTCTCAGAGAAATGTGTAGAACAACATGAAAGCATGATATCACGATTTTGATGCACTAATCTTAGTGATATCATGCAAGATGTATTATGTTTGTTTGATGTATACTAAATATGAAGTGATGCCTGAAATTATGATAATGTGTCAATAAATCTTTTTTGATGTCTATAATCCATATAAGGTAAGTGATTATGATGTTGATGCACAAAATCATGTAATTTGCTCCATATGGCTAATTAGGGCTTTTAACCCTAAATAAAATGCAATATATAGATACATGCTCAATAAATGCTAAAATTTATAGAACATCCTAATATCAGTAA
Source organism: Alisma plantago-aquatica (assembly GCA_963693085.1). Classification (NCBI taxonomy): domain Eukaryota; kingdom Viridiplantae; phylum Streptophyta; class Magnoliopsida; order Alismatales; family Alismataceae; genus Alisma; species Alisma plantago-aquatica. The sequence continues at coordinate 566,504,351 of OY856412.1, forward strand.
TTGGAAGCTAATGTAGAACATCAGTTAGATGCATATAATTCATGTTATATGAAGATGACCCTTAATACATGGGTTGCAACCCTAATTTGAATAATGTATATAAACTAGGGTTATTATGTGCACAAAAAGGATATGGAACCTAATGTTCAAATAATGAACCATAATATGGAAAATGACATCAGTAAGATAATTCTAAGACAAGAATGCAAGTAATTATGGGAATATCCTAATGAGTTAATTAACCCTAAAATGGATATAAGTAGGGTTGAGATGATGAGAACCTGATGATAATATGTGATCTTATATTAGTCAGGGTTGACCATAGATGTAGTTGACTCATGGATATATGTGATTAAGATATCTTCATCAAAGTACGCCATTACCTCTTACTTGGCTTATTATACAACATTCTTGCATTATATGTATAGTAAATAGTTAGCATATGATATTGGATGAAATTATTGTTCTTGTATGATATCTTGCTTGAGTTTCCATACTTATTTCTATGAAAATGTAATATATCTATTCCATTATATCTAAGCACTTCAACTCTTTGGTAGTCAAGTGCTGGAAATAATGTACTTCAACTCTTTGGTAGTCCAGTACTTGAAAGTGAGCCGACTCTTTAGTAGTCTGATCACATTATGAAATGATCCAACTCTTTGGTAGTCGATCATAAAGGCCTTAATTCATTCAACTCTCAGGTAGTAAATCCATGGATGATATAATGGAAAATGTGCTTAAAATATGTGTTCTCTTTTGTTAATGAACATCTTTGTGAAAGTACATGTTTTTCTTATATTTTTTAATTACTGCCAAATATAAATTTTATCTTATTGCCAATCTTAGTAATGAGAGGTATATAAAAAGACATGTAGGCTTACTCAGTAAAATATTTTTGAATATTGTGCAGAGGTGTACCACATATAATCTTTTGTTTAGGTTTGTGGACATATAATCTTGAAGAACCAAGATAGTGTGAGTTGTATGGCGAGCTCATGTACAGGTGGACATCTTGTCTTATGATCTTATTGTAGATGTAGAACATGTATATGTAAGAGTTTGTTGTTCAATATGTAATCAAATGTTATAACAATTCATGTTGTAATTATATGTTGAATGGTGAACATGTGTTGTATTGTTCATGTGGATGTGCTACTCTTGTTTCCTTCTGACTTCCTCTGATTTTCTTCTTCTTAGCCTAGTGTGGGGTGTTCAAATTGGGATTCTCGCTGAGGTGAGGGTTTCAATTTGGACGTCACACATTAGATTACATTTTAGAAAATCTAGGGTCATCACAATGAGTTATCATTCACCATGACCTTACTAGGTGTGACTTTTGTGGAAAAAATTCTTTTCAACGAGGGGTGAATGTTATATCCTCAATTTTGGTAAAATTTAATTATATAAATGAATTGATTTGTCAATTCCCAAATGGTATTGTTGGTGGCATAATAACAACTTTGATCACCTTTGTGGCGTGGGTTCTTGTGGCACAAGATAAATGCATAAAAAGAATTTTTACATGAATTAATAATAGTAATGGCCTTTTGTTATGATGAATGAAATAATTGTCATGTTGCCAAAGAAATAAGATTTATGGTGTTTTAGATAATTAGAGGATAATTATTTGGTCGAGATTGGCAAAACCATGGTTAAGACATCAAATGAGAATATGTTGATCTAAATAATAAAAGAAAGAAAGAGAATTTGAAATATAGGAGAAAAGGATAAATCCATGTGATAATGACATTTTAAATAATGTCTAAAAAGAGCATATTTTGTATGGGAAAGATATCCCATAAATCCCACACACTCAATATAGACTGTAAAGGAGATTAATGAATTCCTTTTTGGGGGGAAATATATCACTGAGAGGTGTAAAAGGAACGATCTATATATCAAATTGTAAGTGCTTACTAAAAAGATTAATGACTAATTATCCAATTAGAGTCATATAAGTATATGTTTTCCTTTGCGGCTTTTTGTGTGGAAATCCAGTAAAGTGGATGGAGATATGTATTCCTATATTGATAATTTATTAATTATTTTCTTTTTTCAAAAAAAAACATACTCTCCCCATAATGTAATCCATAACCGTTAGAAAGGAAAAAGAACATAATAAAGAGGAATACTTTGCAGTAAGTTATATACTCATGAAAATGGCTGAGAAACAATAGAATCAAAAGTAATAAATGTTTGGGGTGGGGGAGGAATCATAGAGATGGGAGAATAGACGAAAACCCTGTAAGGGAAATAGATACCCCTTGACATATGAATTTATATAAACCATCTTCCTATCAATTTCAAATAACAGAACATCCTTGATGTTGTCTCAGGTAGATGCGACAATTAGAAATACTCTATTCTACATGAAGAGGACAAACACCAACATTGTTGCCTATACCTCTACTACTCTCGATTAATCCAATAAAGAAATATAATTCACAGAACTTAGAGGTTAGAGATTTCTGGGCTGGCGGCTACGACGACCCCTGACTTCTCTGATTCTGACCAAGGGGGTGGCCTGAGTCTTGGGCAAAGGTCTGCCAAAGACCTACACTACAACCTAGCCAGCGTGGGTGGCTGGTGTGACCTAGCTGTTGTGATAGCAGTGTCACTCATGATACCAGTCAGGAAGCTAGTATGATTGAAGAAGGTTGGGTTTTTACCCTCTTATCTGCTCCACCATGAGCCACCATGGATGCAGGTGGCTACCGCATGTGGGAGTCATCGAGCTCTGTTCATCTGACAAAAAAGAGTGTGTCCTCTTACGAGTCTGTGCATGAGAGGAAGCAAAGGAAAGTGGGGAGCGGACGGGTCCATACAGCCAGATAGGCTGATCTAGATCAACATCCACATGTTTGAGATTATCACAAGTTAAGCTAATGTCAATTTGCTGACGGGTATTGGCCATGGTAAATTGATCTCACAAATAATTTTAGTAATCAATCGGTAACTCTGATTATGGCAAAATTGTATATCAAATTAATCGAGAGAATAAGAGGAGTGTAAATAAAATATAATTAAGATGTAATTAGGATTATTGTTCTAAAAATAGTGCTATACATGATAAAGTGGTGGTTAGCACATGAAAAGTCTAGTTTTGGGTACTAAAATGATGGAAAAAAACTTTTCTTTATAGTGATAACTGATATTGTTGAACAAGATGAGAAATTATGATTGCCTTGATAATATTAATGAGAAACTAGATTTTCTAGAGGGGATGATCCTTATCACGTGTTAATAAGATCTTGAATGCCAATAATGTAACTTGCTAGGTTAATGTACATAATATGAGGTAAGTGTTCATAATGCAATAATATGATAGGTTTGATAGTCATGACAACACCTAATATGAATTAGGGTAATAACCCAATAAAGTGAGAATCATGGGAAATAAGGTTTCAAGGCATAACCCTATGTAACTTGATACCAGGGGAACCTAAACCCTATATCGTGACCGAGTAGGGTTTAATGCTATTAATTTGATTAATGAGATGGTGGAAATATAGGATTTATAAACATGTAGATCAAAGTTAATTGTTTGGATTGGTTGTTGATTGGATAATATGCTTGAAGTATATATACAATGTGTTCTGCTTGGCTCACCATCAAGATACGTGGTTACGATTATGACTACCCAGAATATAGTTTGTCAACATTTTACGAATGATATTTGAGGAGTGATTTGATTAATAAACTATTGGTTGTTTATTCAATTCATTTCAACTATAATGCCAATATGAGTATCACATAAGTAAATTATAATATTCTAAACCCTAGGGTGACGTATATCAAGGAATGATGAACACGATCCCAGGATGGGATATGGATCACACCCAAGAAAATGTATCAAGTAAGCGTTAGGAAATGTAAAAAAATATGTCAGTTCTTATTTGCAATATTTGATACTAATTATGTGATCATGTTAGTTGCACACATTGTGGTTGCACCCCATGTACACAATATAGTAATATGTTGACCGATGTTTTGTTTGTCGACGTTTAGGTATATGTTTCACCGGATAAAAGACATGGAGAATAATATGAAGATATCAAAGGTATTAAATCTATACCAAGGAGGACTAGATGGATGATACTTCTTCTCAATAGATATTAATTCCATGAGGCATATCATTGTATAATTTATAAATAATATTTGCACTTTAATTATAATTGTTATTATTATATGTTATGTGACTAATCTGTATACTTGGGAATATAAGTAATGACTCTCAACTTGAAGGTCTTTCCTTAATTGGAGGATGTGGAAAGTGAGGTTGTTACAAAAATGGTCGATGTTCTATTTTAAAAGATGGAATCGTTTATGGCAGTTCCCCAATGTCTTATGGTCTTTACTTGTTAGATCTAAAGATAGATGTATATAAAGTTAATGCCAAAAGACTAAAACCCAACAATTCAAACAAAACATAGCTTTGACATTGTCGTCTAGGGCACATGATTGTGAATCACATATCTTGACTCCATAAAGATGGTTATCTGGACTCTTTTGATTTTAAATCAATAGAGACATGTGAATATTGTTTGTTAAGCAAGATGGCTAAGACCCCTTACACAGGTAACAATGAGAGGGCTACTGATGTAAGGACCCTGGCCTGGGTTTAGGTGTGACGACTAAAAAACAAATTGTTACTAATTAAGCGGAATTAAACATAAACAACAGATTCAAAAAATCACTAAAATTTAAAACCATTTTACAAAGATATACAATTCTAGGAAAACTCTTTAAGGAAGAACCAAAATTTTATATACATCATTGTTCACATTGTACATACACTGTACCATCTCTTCTTGAGGATAACATATAACAGTTGCTCTATCAAAACACGTAGTGAAGCAACATAAAACCTCAAGGCTTATAAGACAAAACCTCAGATTGTTCATGAAACCATAACAAACCAACTCCAAGGACCTGAGAGTATAGAGACGACACATATGACTTCTATCTACAAGACACGACAGACAGTTCACTCAACCTGAGCTATCATTTTTGCCTCAGTTGTTGTTCCTCCTTTGTAGAAAGGTCTCCACCTCCTTGTGCACGTCCACCTAAAAATTTTGGATCCCATGGGGGTGAGACAATTGTAATTGTCCCAGCGAGAGATATAACTTTCCGTCGACCATATTATTATCATAATTAAGCATTAATAAACTGAGCAGAGGTTCTTTTTATATTAACAGACATGATAATTCACTGTATGAATAGAATGAAGTAATCTCCTTTCTTTAGGAGAACATTGCACCTACCCATGGTAGAATGATAAAAAATCTATCTGCTTTGCAAGGAATATAAAGAAACATAAATAAAATCTATCCACTAAGATATATAACTAAATTATGCATCAAACAATGTTTCTCGTATTCGATCCTTAAGCAGATATGCTACACAGATGATTACATTTTACAATCATACTTATGCCCTGAGGAGATGAGGTGTACCGCTCATACTCCAACCGACCACGATAAACTAAAGCATCGGTTCCATACATAGGTCAATGGAAGAGCCAGACTCCATGACCACACCCATCTCAATCAGTCTGAGACCACAGGCAGGACAACTTGTGTCCCTGCTAAATAGCTTTCCAGGGTATACTGGGAACTTTGTTATATAGAGCTACAACGTCAACTGCACTCTCTTCAGGAGAGAAAGATCTCGTGTTTATCAAACATCCATCCCGGCCTTCATCATCGTGAGATTCGTGATACATCCATCCCGACACATATCATGAAGGATTGAGAGATCTCGTGTTTATCTCACATCAATCCCACATTAGGGTGTAAGGATATTTGCGCCCATCACCCCCACATATTCAACAATATGCTCTCCAGGTTATGCTGTGGAGCAACCTGTTTCACCATTCAGGATGAGACCTGACGCTGAATGCATCTATGGTTAGGGCACTACATGATGAGATTCCACTTGGTTAATTAAGTACATTATTGTATTCTTTTAGCATCAGTCAAATTTTCAAACATGAATTATTATGATAAATGCTACAAAGAAAAGTGTAATACATCTATCAAGTACTTTTCAAAACTTTATATAACATTAGGATCTCAATCCCTTATCTCATTACTAGGAATTCTCATCCCTTAACATTATCATTAACATGATTACAGATCTGGGTATTCAAACCCTTAGTTCATTACAGAACATTATTAATACCTCTGGGTCTTAGGACCAAGGTATATTTGATACTTGTTACACAAGCATCTCACATGGCTCACAAGGCCCATTGAGTATCTTGTCACCTCTCACTAGGCAAAAAATTATCACATGGCTCACAAGGTCATTACACATCTTGTCACCTCTCACTAGGCAACAACTTATTCACATGGCTCACAAGTCCATTAATCATCTTGTTACCTCTCGCTAGGCAACAACTTATTCACATGGCTCACAAGGCCATTACATCTTGTCACCTCTCACTAGGCAACAACTTATTCACATGGCTCACAAGGCCATTGCGCATCTTGTCACCTCTCACTAGGCAACAACTTATTCACATGGCTCACACGACCATTGCACATCTTGTCACCTCTCACTAGGTAACAAATTATTCACATGGCTCACAAGGCCATTGATCATTATACTTTTTATATAAATATTTAACATGAATGTGTATTGGGTTTTCAAGAAAATTTTGGAAGCAATTCCCCGCTGTGTACTTTGAGAATAAACGGGAAAATTCTATCGGAATTTTCTTGAAAACCCAATACACATTATACACTTACATCCTAAGTGAGATTACGTGTTCAAGAACAGTCCCAAACCGGGGAGTATCTAAGATTTACTCCTAATGAGTAAATCTTGGACGGGTTCTAGGCCAACAAATACATGTGTTGTCATTCTATAACATTGATTTCAACATTTCGAGTGTCCATGCATGATCATCATCAAGATAAAGATTACATAAAAATTAGTATGACCTAGGGATGGAGAGATTCATAATTTATTTCAAAATTTCAAACTAGATCATGCATTATCATCAATCTACATCATACAATAGGGATTCATGTAGATGTTAGGGTGTCACATCACTACAAAATCAGACATTTAACATTAGGGTTTTAATATCTTACATAGATTGATCACAATATTTCAGCAATATAGTTAATTCAAGATTATGGTGAAATGTGTATTAGGGTTTTAATATCTTAATTCAACATACATCAAAATTTACACAATTAGGTCAAGCATCAGTATTCAATTGCAAATGTATCTTCTTCTTCCTGATCCCTCCTTACCGAATGGATAAAAGCAAGGCTATGACCGTGTGGGCAGGCCACGGTCGTGGCCAGCCCACACGGTCGTGGATGTGTTGGCCAACCACGGTCGTTCTGGCCAGCACGGCCGTGGTCGGCCAACACAGCCACGGTCATGGCCAGCCCACACGGTTGTGGCCTTGCTTTAATCCTTTTGGTAAGGAGAGGGAGCAGGAGGAAGAAGAGGTGGAGGAAGAAGAAGAGGGCTACCTGTGGAGCAGCTAGCAGCGTGGAGAGGAGCAGCAGTGGTGTGAGAAGCAGCAGAGGCGGCGAGAATCGAGCAGCATGGAGAGGCGCCGACGGTGAGAAGAAAAGGAGAGGCGCTGGCAGTGAGCAGAGTAGGAGAGGCAGGCAGTGGTGGTGGCGAGCAGCTACAACAGTAGCAGCAGGTGGCAGCATGGAGGCAGACGACAGGTGACACAACAATAACAACAGCAACAGCAGGCGGCGACGCAGCAGGGAACCGGAGAAAAATCGATCGATGAAACAAAAGAAAGGGGAAGAGTTTGTTGTGCGTGGGGGCTATTAAGTTACTAAAAGGTGTCAGTTATCCATAACAACCGACACATTTATTCTTAAGTGTCGGTTATCCAAAGACAACCAACGTCAATTGGACATTCCTTTACCCTAATATTTTTGGCAGGGACGGCGTGTGCACCCTTATAGCATCGGTTATTCTAAGAAAACCAACGCCCATATTGGACATTTTGGCACAAATTTTATCTTCATTCAGTGTCGGTTATTAGGTAAAACACCAATGTCGTATCTGATACTTTGGGGCATTTTTTTTGCTTGAAAAAATTGGATTTTGCGGCCTAATTTAGGCGTCAGTTTCATTTCTTCAACCGACACTGAATGAAAAGTGATACCCGTGTCTGGTTGATCATCAAATATAGACATTGAATGTCCTTATTAACCGACATTGAATGTTAACAACGTGGTTTTACTAAAAAACCGACGCCTCTAAAAGTGACGTTGAACATTGTTTCTATAGTAGTGCATGAATGGTGAGAAGCGGAATAAGAAATGAGTGAAAAAAAAAGAGGATAGAAACAATACATGGAAAAAAGGAACAAAAAAAGGGAGAATTGGAACAATAACGAGGAAAGGAACCGAGAAGGGAAGGGAAAAAAGGAGAACAGGAACAATAACGGAGGAGAAAAGTAACATAAAAGGGGAAGATAGGAACACCAATGGAAACAAATGGAGCAACGAAAGGAGGTGGGAAGAAAGTAAGGAAGGAAAAAAAGAGAACATGAACAATAAGGAGGAGAAAAGTAATTGAGAAGGGGAAGAAAGGAACACCAATGGCAAGAAATGGAGCAACGAAACGAGGCAGAAAGAAAGGAGAAAATGAACTGAGAAGGGAAGGAAAAAAAGGAGAACATGAATAATAACGGAGGAGAAAAGTAACATAGGGGAAAGAAAGGAGCACAAATGGAGAGAAATGGATCAACGAAGGGAGGCACATTCTAGTGCTGGAGAAAGGAGCACAAATGGAAGAAAAGGAACAAAGAATGGGAAGAAAGGAACACGGATGGCGAGAAATAGAATAGACAAGGGGGAGAAAAGGAACAAAAATGGAGCAACGAAGGGAGGCGCATCCAGTGCTGAGAAAAAAAGTGTGTTCTAGCTGGAGCACATTACAAGATGATACCAAAAATACCCCTGAGTGATCTGGACCGTAGAAGCAAAAAGTGACAGAAGATGTTGTCTGTGTGGTCTGGATCGCTGTCAGGACGTCCTGAGAAAAGGGGCCATCAAGACCAAATCCAAACGGCCATTCTGCAGACTGTGCGGACATTGAGACAGCTTTGTCCCGCGATACTCATTTATCCTTCGCATGTTGGGGCTGCTATTGTGTTATACTATCTGGTCCTTTTAGTTTGCCAAAAAAGTCTCTTCCTCGCTGGCTCTGTACTTATCTGATTGATGTGTTGAACACACGCTGTTAGTGGAACTCGCTAAACTCATTCTGCATTTGATGGCACCTCTGCGACTGCACCTTCACAGATTTTAGTCCATAGAACGTTAAAAATGAAGCGAACATATGATAACTGGGAGGGGGACTTCTAGAGCTTTCACATATATAACATTTTTAATCTGACTAGTTTTAGTTCTGAGAACACGTAGGAAATTTCTAATTACAGACTCAACATTTCCAGCTACTAAATGCTCGAGTCAAATGATAATAAGAAGTTAATTGATAACCTTTAATTCCATACTTTTAGTGGCATATTTTTAGATTTGCATGAAGTTTGTTAACATGCACACAACTGTGGTGAAGAGGTGGACCACTTCAAGCTTAAGATAAGGCAAATAGCATAATGAAGCGTGCATTATACTGGGCAAGATTAAGCGACGTCTACATGTGTTACAACCCCATTTTCTTGAAAATGTAATGTAAAGAGTATTTCTCTTTTAATGAATAAATGAGATCCTTTTATTTGATTTGCAATAGATTTCGTGAGAAATGGCTTTGATTGATTGATTGTGGGCCTTGTTGGACATTGAGCCCAATTGAAAACAAAAGGAAATTAATAAGGAAAAGAAATTGATTAATAAAAGGGAAATATGGGAAATTGACTTTCAAAAGAAGATAAAGGCAAATAGGTTTTCCCCAATATGGGAATCTGTGCCTTTGGAATTTCCCGAGGTCCAAGGACCCAAAATAACAAGATAATGGCAAAGGGAAAGGAAATAACAATTAATTTTGAATAAATTAATGAATAAATTAGGAGAGAAGGAATCCTTCTCATCCCTTGGAATTTGTTTCCCATATTTCGTACAAAGTTAGGAAATATTAAAAGGAACATTACTTTAAAATTTGAGATAAATCAGAGTTATGGTTTGGGAGATAATAATTTTGCAAGATTATCTTGGATTTGGGAGTTTTCCTGAATTAAATGATAAATGTATATTCTTTCCTTTGAACGCGGGTGATGAGGCCCGTTGGATCCTAATATGACGATGGATGCTCATCGTCTAAGTCCTGCTGGGACTAGGACTCTACGTGTTTTCTGAGGGACTTTCCCTCTTAGTTTTCTCGCGATCCAATAGGTTTGCAAGCTGGCTGGTGTTGCCATTAAACTCAGGAGTCAAAACCGAAGAGTTTGATCCTTGGTTTGATGGGGAGTAGTTGTCGATTGGGAAAGTTCCCAAATCACGGACCTTCCTCGATCCTATAAATAGGGGAGGTTTCTCTAAGGCACCAGCATCTCTTTCATCTATCCCAACTGCTGTGGGACGGTGCAAGGATCGTGAACGTGCATTCAATTGCTCGTTTGGTGTCGACATGCACTCACGACTGCTCAAAGATTATCGCCGGAGTCCGGTGGGTGGTGGCCGGCCTTTGTGTGTTCCCGGTGAGCAATTGGGAGTGTCGTAAAGTTCGAAGGGAGGCGGCAGAGCTATCTGGACCATCGGCGTGAGCAAAGGCACCCTAGAGTCAACCTCACGGTTGACCGGCGTTGCTACAACAACAAGGACGCGAGGAAGAAGAAGAAGGAGGCTCTGGTCATTTACCAACTTGCCCCTCCGCACCACCTTTGCTGGTAAGGACATTCCCGTCCTTTGTATCTTTTGACCGCAGTGTTAAGGCACACGTTATCATGGCCGCTGGATCCTAAGTGGACCACCGGACCATTGATCGAGCGATCCACGATTTTCCTAATTAGTTGATAAATTGATAAAAATGAATTATCTTAGAAAAATCGTATATAGAGTTAGAAAACTCATATGGAGAAATTTAATACATGAAAAGTGACCAGAAAAATATGAGGAATTCAATAAAAATGGTTTGAGACCCTGAATCTAACTCTTTTTATAAAAGAATATTTTTGGAATAGAAAAAGGGTTAATTTGTGGATAAAAACCCTAATTGTTGATAAAAGACATAATTAGTCTTGCAATCAAGTTAATTCGAGTATGGTTAACTTATTTACTATTTTAGATTATTATTAACCTGTTTTGATGATAGAATTACAAATTTAGGGTTTGTAACTCCATAAGTTGATTAAAATGATTAGAAAGCCTAAATTAAAGAAAAAGAAAGGAAAAGATATAGCAATTCGAAAATTAGGGTTTTATGGACCAAGTCTGATCTTAAGAATCCTAATGGATAATAAAGTAAGAAAAATTAGGTTTGATGTATAATTTGATAAAAGTAAGGTAAAAGCAATAAAAAGGAAATAAAACCCTAATTATGGTCAAAACCCTAAAAAGGACAAATAACCTAGGAAACCCTTAGAATTACTGAATCATGATGACATGATTAATAATAGAGAAATTAAATGCCTTTTGCAGGAGATTGTGTGTGTACTTTCTTAATTTCCTGATTGATTAAGTTACTTCTGCATTCAAGTCTGCATTAACAGGTATGTGGTTAAATATGTGTAACCGCCTTAGTTTCCCGAAAGATTCCCGAATGATTAATCGCATTGAATGCAATCAAACAGTTTGAATGTTCATATTGTCATTATAAAGTGACTATGATTATCACAATTAAATATGAATGTGTATTCCCACACCTACATGCCACCTTGATGGATGATGCCAAGAGAGTCAGGCCCAGGAGGGTAGACCAATGGGCACCATGAGAGGTGACCCACAGACACCAAGCTCGAGATTGAGATGGTCGTCTATGATGCATGACTAATGGGCACCCTATGTGGTGACTCACTGGCACCAAGCTCGGGATTGAGAAGGTGTCCTTAATTCAATGGCAAAAGAGAAACCCTAAAGGGGGTAATTCCAGGGTTAGGGCAAAAGCGGTGGGGAATGTCACATGGAAAATGTAAATTGCCTTGTTAAATATCTTGGTTGCAATATTTAAATTGTTAAACTTATTTGTGAAATTTTGATTGCCTCCACATACCAGCAATTGTTGATCGATGTTTTGTTTGTCGGCATTTTAGGTACAACCCTGAAAGCACAAATAGTAAAGTGACACATCTGGAAAGTAATAAATAAAGTACAAGGAGGATTAGATAGAGGAATTCCAGTAAGGGATAGATAGTTTCCCAAAGTTTCAAAAAGGTAAACAAAGTTTTAATTTTCCTGCCAATATTCAGTTTAGTAGTAGAATTTCATAATTATCATTGATTATTTGCTGAACCTTTGATCTTGTTAATTGAATAACGACTCTGACCTTCGGGTCTCCCTTAATTGGGGGTTACCGGGAGGCGGGGTCGTTACAATTGGTATCAGAGTGAAGGTTCCTCAATTAATCTTTAATAATTATTAAATTTTACAAATTCTGTAGAACCTAAGGGAGTTATTAGAGGATTATCCGAAAAATAGAGGTGTCTAGAAAAGGATCACGACTGGGGGCTGTAAAAATTTTCCTCCGCACCGCTAGTCAAAATACGAGGACTCCCGGATCTGTGTGACTTCCTGGCCAAAGTCTTAGGGTATGAATCGAAATAAGATACCTTTAGGACTCTCTCATCTTGTTCGTCCTTTCTCAACTCAAATTCTGTTAAGGACATTAAGGATTAGGATTTTCTCTCTTTTCCTCACCCTCTTGAGGTATGGATAAGGTTGATAAGGATTACAGAATCCTCCACCAAATTAATAAAAAGCATGTAAATAAGATGTCATGGACATAAGCTTAATAGATTAAGCGCAAACTAAAGAATAGATACATGCTTAAGTCGCATGACATAAGTTGTATTTGCCCTCAGGAGAGACCTGAGGATAGACCTCCTTTTCGGGAGGATGAGTAGAGAGAATTAGTCTTGGAGGTAGAGACCCCCATTAAAAGTAGAGACCTAGCACATCCTTTGAGGATGATGTTAACCCTAACCCTAAGTGGAGGTTAGAGAGAGAGATGAGATGATGAGTTAGATGACATGGTTGACTGAGTGCTTGGATAGATATGCCTTTAGATTGCCATACGAGCCATGTGAGGTTGGGTGACCTAGCACCTTTGGCAACCCGGGATAGGGCCGTGCACGTTAAAGCAAAGGGTAGCTCCTTCATGAATGAAGTTAGTGAAGGATCTATAGAAACCCTATGGCTTATGCAAGTAAGGGATAGCATGCCCCCAGAGTACGTCAGTGGTACGGTAGTAGGTTGAAACCCTGGCCAGAAGGGCATGATGGATGGCTTATGAGATAAGCATAAAGAGATATGTATAATCTTGAGACAAACATGAGTTGAGCATAGGATTCAACCACATAGGGGTTTTCTTGAGAACATGAGCCTTCATGGAGAAGGGACCTCTAGTCGGTTTGGTTGGAAGTGGTTTTAGCTCTAGAGAGAGGAAGCAAGACCCCAACAAGGAGGTTGGAAGTCTAAAACCCTGAAACTTGAGGAATAGTGGGGAGTTAAGGGGGATGCGACCCACGTGGATGATAGTGGTTGCCTTATGCTTGATTCCTGGAGGTTGATGATATCTTGGTTGCCTTTAGAGGAACCAAACCCTAGAGAGAGGACAATGCTTCTAGTACCCATGGTAAAAGTGGTTACCTACCGAATGAGATAAAGAGTGCTTTAGACCCTGAGGAGGTTTAAGTAACTGGTTGTGAGGCTTTATACCTAGTTGGTTGCCCTGGAAGAGGACTCAACTCTAAAGCATTGCTCGAGTAGAAAGATCATGGAGGTACATGACATACCTTGGACATGCTTGAGTCGTGGTTAAGAGGTTGAGCATGTAGTTGGATACCCAAAGGAGAACCTAGGGTTCCTAGGCCTAAGAGGGAAAGCAGTGTATCCAATGCTCATGGTGAGATTTGAGTCTCTATAGTTTCAGGCATGGTACTCTTAATGTGTAGAGGTAAAGGAAACACCTTAAGATAAGGGTATGTTTGACGAACTCCTCACGACTAAGTTGATCTGATGTTGAGGAAAGAGAACGAGTGTGACCTAGCATGGTTTAGTAAGTGGTCCACCTGTGCCTTAGTAGCTGTTGGGTTAGGCATGCTCATGTGAATGTAAACCCTAAGGATGGTTGTGACCTTGCTGTCAGGGGTTGTGGTTTCCTCCCATCCTGGGAGAGGGACCCTTTGGTAAGGTGTGTACTAGTTTTGGTGGTTTTGAGGTGACCTAAAGAGGTTTCAGAGGATCTTGTGAAGCTAAGTGAAAAATATGTGGTATGGGAATGAACCTGTAGATAACCATCTCTATGTGCATGTGGATGTGTTACCATGGAGGTAACCGGTATGGGGCCTGACCAAGGTAGACAGGTTGCCATGAGCCCTATGAAGGGATGAAAGTCAGTCATGAATGCAGAGAGAGATGATGAAGGATTAGGTAAGGTTCTATGTTGGACATGTAATATAATAGAATCCTAAGTCTATCCTAGGGTCAGGTAGGGATAAGACTGATGGAAGAAGGAGTTGCCTAATTCCCTAGTTGCACATGACCATAGGGTCAGGAGGTAACAATTATCATTGTCTGAGGGCCATGGGTTAGGAGATTGATCACCTTCATGAACTCATGGGACCCAAAGGGCGGATGAGTAGGACACTCTCTGGATGCATAAGGGAACATGGATGACCCCAAAAGTGCCGGCACCCTATAGACCTAGAGGAGACGACCAAGGATTGTGTTTGGACCAAGTAGGGTTGAGATCAGTTTTCAATGGAAGTAAGTGATATCGTGGTGTTCATAGATACATATGTGGCTTATTTCGACTTAGATGTAAAGGTGTACTGGTAAGGTGGCATGTACCATATCTACTCTTGGAACAAGAAGAACTATGTATTTGGACTGCAGCCAAATGCTTATTTCTTCTTGTTATGGGAGTGAGAGATAGAACAGTATGCATGCCTTACACCAAGGATAAAAGATGATGCGAGTTGGAACGTTGCTATGAGGTATGAGGATAGAGATAATAACATACCTTGGTGGAGTGAATGATACATGAATGGTTTTCAAACACTAAGAGAAGTAGTGTAGTCAGCTTATGAGGATGTTTTATTAGGAGCCATGTGGAATTTGCAAGTTAACCAAGGTCGAGTTCGATCACAGTGAGGATGAGCTCATAGCTTTTTGATGAAGATAGACTTAGAATTTGAGATGAGACGATAAGTACAATACATGGAGGTGTATGTCTTTGACATTACCCAACACCTAAGGATAAGAAGTGATAATCAATGATCTAGTTGAGATATAGATGGCTAGTTTAACTAGAGACTAGAAGAAGTTGAGGTTGTTCGGCTAACCCTAAGTTTGGAAAGAAGATGTGTTTCGTCTAACACATAAATGTAACAAGATATGTTGAGCAAGTTAATGGTTGTTTGGTTAGCCAGTTTAGTCCTGGATGTAGTAAAAGGATGGTGATAGAACCTCAGATACACTTCTTTGGATAGGAAGGTAATAAAACCCTTTTGAGAGTGGAATAGGGTTTCCAAGGTATCAAGATTAAGGAATCATAACAATACATGAGGTTATGATATACCTTGGTGCCACAAGGATAGTAAGTGATGGTAGCACTCGGGATGCTTAAAACAAAGTTGCATGTAGCATGTGGCCATGCAAGCCAGGGGGTGAAGGACGGACACCAGTAACCCAGTGTACCGATATAGAGGATAAAAGAGTTCCTGAGAGGGAATGGGAGTTCATCACTATGAGTGTTGTGGTAAGTCTCCCTTTGACCCAGAAGGTCAAGATGCAATATGGGTTATGGTAGATCGCCTTACCTGGATAACATGAGAAAGAAAGGAGTTTTGTCAAGAGATAGATTCTGTTGAGCCACATAAGAGAGAGAGATGGTTCAACTACACCATGATACAAGTTCAAGAGTTCTTGATGTGACCTAAAGGTTCACTTCCATGAAGTGGAAGTAGATACATGAAGAACTCGATGATAGTATAGTTTATCACCCCTAACTAATGGTTAGTATGATCCAGACTAGAGGGTCTGATGAGAGCAAGTGTGCTTGTTCAGGGTGATACAAAGAGACAGTTCTTAAGATGTGATGTTAACCACCATAGCCTTTATCGGGATGCGAGAAGTTCTATAGGGAGGTTGTGTCGGTCACCACTTCATTATGATGATGTTAATGAGGGAGGCCTCGTGAAGGTTAGAAAAGAACCACAAGTGTGTGTAGATGAAGTCGCTTTGATCGTGCAATGGTTGAGAGAGAGCCTAGTGGTGACATGAGTCATGAGCTGATGCAAAGCAGACTGATATGCAGTTCACTGTGGGGGAATATAATGTGAAAATCCGACCCCTCTAAGCTACAGCTGAGAAAACTGAGTCCCCTATATGTGGGTCCATTTGAGATGGATTGGTGGAAATGGTTGTGTTTAGACTTACCCCTCAGGATAACATGATGTATAATGTGTTGCATGAGTCTGATTTAGGGCACTATGTGAGGTACCCAAGTCATGTGTTGAGCCCTGAACCTATTCAGCTTTTGAGAAGCTGAAATGTCCTGAGTCACCTATGAAGGTATGATATACCAAGGTAAGAAAGAACTCAGATGGAAGAATATGAGATGATGAAGGTTCTTGGGAAGCACCATGGAGAGGGAGAAGCCACATGGAAGCCATGATAGACATCGGAAAATCTTATCCTGAATTGTTTGTTTGTTTGGTTGAATTTTGAGGACAAAATTCTTATAAGAGGGGAAGGATGTTACAACCCCATTTTCTTGAAAATGTAATGTAAAGAGTATTTCTCTTTTAATGAATAAATGAGATCCTTTTCTTTGATTTGCAATAGATTTCGTGAGAAATGGCTTTGATTGATTGATTGTGGGCCTTGTTGGCCATTGAGCCCAATTGAAAAGAAAAGGAAATTAATAAGGAAAAGAAATTGATTAATAAAAGGGAAATATGAGAAATTGACTTTCAAAAGAAGATAAAGGAAAATAGGTTTTCCCCAATATGGGAATCCGTTCCTTTGGAATTTCCTGAGGTCCAAGGGACCCAAAATAACAAGATAATGGCAAAGGGAAAGGAAATAACAATTAATTTTGAATAAATTAATGAATAAATTAGGAGAGAAGGAATCCTTCTCATCCCTTGGAATTTGTTTCCCAAATTTCGTACAGAGTTAGGAAATATTAAAAGGAACATTACTTTAAAATTTGAGATACATATGAGTTATGGTTTGGGAGATATTAATTTTGCAAGATTATCTTGGATTTGGGAGTTTTCCTGAATTAAATGATAAATGTATATTCTTTCCTTTGAACGCGGGTGATGAGGCCCGTTGGATCCTAATCTGACGATGGATGCTCATCGTCTAAGTCCTGCTGGGACTAGGACTATGTGTGTTTCCTGAGGGACTTT
The DNA here is from genome assembly GCA_963693085.1 of Alisma plantago-aquatica. Classification (NCBI taxonomy): domain Eukaryota; kingdom Viridiplantae; phylum Streptophyta; class Magnoliopsida; order Alismatales; family Alismataceae; genus Alisma; species Alisma plantago-aquatica. Next base: position 566,521,884 of record OY856412.1, read on the forward strand.
CCCTCTTAGTTTTCTCACGATCCAATAGGTTTGCAAGCTGGCTGGTGTTGCCATTAAACTCAGGAGTCAAAACCGAAGAGTTTGATCCTTGGTTTGATGGGGAGTAGTTGCCGATTGGGAAAGTTCCGAAATCGTGGACCTACCTCGACCCTATAAATAGGGGAGGATGCTATGAGGCACCAGCATCTCTTTCATCTATCCCAACTACTGCGGGATGGCGCAAGGATCGTGAACGTGCATTCAATTGCTCGTTTGGTGTCGACCTGCACTCGCGACTGCTCAAAGATCATCGCCGGAGTCTGGCGGGTGGTGGCCGACCTTTGTGTGTTCCTGATGAGCAATTGGGAGTGTCGTCAAGTTTGAAGGGAGGCGGCAGAGCTATCTGGACCATCAACGTGAGCAAAGGCACCCTGAAGCCAAGAATCAACCTTGCGGTTGGCCGGCGTTGCTACAGCAACAGGGACGCGAGGAAGAAGAAGAAGGAGGCTCTGGTCATTTACCAACTTGCCCCTCCGTGCCACCTTTGCTGGTAAGGACATTCCCGTCCTTTGTATCTTTTGACAGCACTGTTAAGGCACACATTATCATGGCCGCTGGATCCTAAGTGGACCACCGGACCATTGATCGAGCGATCCACGATTTTCCTAATTAATTGATAAATTGGTAAAAATGAATTATCTTAGAAAAATCGTATCTAGAGATAGAAAACATATGGAGAAAGTTAATACATGAAAAGTGACCAGAAAAATATGAGGAATTTAATAAAAATGGTTTGAGGCCCTGAATCTAACTCTTTTTATAAAATAATATTTTTGGAATAGAAAAAGGGTTAATTTGTGGATAAAAACCCTAATTGTTGATAAAAGACATAATTAGTCTTGCAATCAAGTTAATTCGAGTATGGTTAACTCATTTACTATTTTAGATGATTATTAACCTATTTTGATGATAGAATTACAAGTTTAGGGTTTGTAACTCCATAAGTTGATTAAAATGATTAGAAACCCTAAATTAAAGAAAAAGAAAGGAAAAGATATAGCAATTTGAAAATTAGGGTTTTATGGACCAAGTCTGGTCTTAAGAATCCTAATGGATAATAAAGAAAGAAAAATTAGGGTTTGATGTATAATTTGATAAAAGTAAGGTAAAAGCAATAAAAAGGAAATAAAACCCTAATTATGGTCAAAACCCTAAAAAGGACAAATAACCTACGAAACCCTTAGAATTACTGAATCATGATGACATGATTAATAATAGAGAAATTAAATGCCTTTTTCAGGAGCTTGTGTGTGTGCTTTCTTGATTTCCTGATTGATTAAGTTACTTCTGCATTCAAGTCTGCATTAACAGGTATGTGGTTAAATATGTGTAACCGCCTTAGTTTCCCGAAAGATTCCCGAATGATTAATCGCATTGAATGCAATTAAACAGTTTGAATGTTCATATTGTCATTATAAAGTGACTATGATTATCACAATTAAATATGAATGTGTATTCCCACACCTACATGCCACCTTGATGGATGATGCCAAGAGAGTCAGGCCCAGGAGGGTAGACCAATGGGCACCATGAGAGGTGACCCACAGACACCAAGCTCGAGATTGAGATGGTCGTCTATGATGCATGACTAATGGGCACCCTATGTGGTGACTAACAGGCACCAAGCTCGGGATTGAGAAGGTGGCCTTAAGTCAATGGCAAAAGAGAAACCCAAAAGGGGGTAATTCCAGGGTTAGGGTAAAAGCGGTGGGGAATGTCACATGGAAAACGTAAATTGCCTTGTTAAATATCTTGGTTGAAATATTTAAATTGTTAAACTTATTTGTGAAATTTTGATTGCCTCCACATACCAGCAATTGCTTATCGATGTTTTGTTTGTCGGAATTTTAAATACAACCCTGAAAGCACAAACAGTAAAGTGACACATCTGGAAAGTAAGAAATAAATTACAAGGAGGATTAGATAGAGGAATTCCAGTAAGGGATAGATAGTTTCCCAAAGTTTCAAAAAGGTAAACAAAGTTTTAATTTTCCTGCCAATATTCAGTTTAGTAGTAGAATTTCATTATTATCATTGATTATTCGTTGAACCTTTGATCATGTTAATTGAATAACGGCTCTGACCTTTGGGTCTCCCTTAATTGGGGGTTGCCGGGAGGCGTGGTCGTTACAACATGTCCTTGCAAGAACTAACAACTAATGGGCCGCTATGCCAACCTACTCTACCACGTACATTACCTTCTATAGTGGTTTTCCATTGAGGGAGAGACATGGATATGTGCCAACACGATCAAGTAAACACTACTTTTTACATGATGCTCGCCTTGTTAACCGAAAGGCGTTTCTAAAATGTTTCTCTCATGGCAGACGTTATAATCACTAATATTTTCTTATAATACATACATAAGCTTTTGGTGACCGGCAAAATTTACCGGCCACGGTTTCAACCTTAAAATGCTTTTGTAACCAATTGCTGGTGATCTTGAGCATGTCTCCATAATTATATAGTTCAAGAATACAATGGCATCCAATAAATCATAAATAAGAATTTGGCATATAGTGTGGCAGTCGAGAAAAAAGTGTTGTAGCTAATATAGGAAGGCAAGCTGAGTGCATGGAAGGGTGGTATAAGAGACAAAGCATTAACAATTACCATGACTATGAGATAAACATCAAGGATCAAGGAGATGACAAATAGTAGCTAGTTGTAGTTTCTGTAGAATAACAGATATGACTGCCATAGACAGTCCAGGTTTTGGAATGCAACTGAATGAGCTTCCATAGACTTTTTTAACATTCAACCTGTCGATCTGTTTGCTTACAACCCTAATAGCCAACCATCAACTGATTGAGGAATCCAATGAAAACGTCACAGAGGCAACATTTGGTCCAGTTTCTGTGTCTTCTATTATAGATTTTGTGTTATTTTCCAAACTTGTTCGGTATATTTCTGGTCTGTCGATTGTAGCCTGGGATATAAATACCAGACCCACCATGCGGAGGATAAATGAGCATCACAGGACAAAGCCGGCTCAACATCTACACGGTTCGCAGAATGATACCGTCCACAATAGATCATCTCCCTTTATTTTTGTCAAAAAAATTGCAAATAGAATGAGACATAATTCTAGTTAGATTTGATTGTTTGTATTATCAAATAAGACTACTTCATTAATATGATCCAAGACTATTAACATTACCTTCTCTATACATTTGTTGCATATTCATGACAAGTGTTTACATGTACAACATCATGTAATATGTGCATGTCCAATTATTGTCTCGTATAGGGCCCTATTTTTATAATGACATTAATAGATATAATTAAGTGGAGTTGGTAATATATATGTGATTGGAATGAGAAGACTTCATCAACACTCTTCCAAGTCAATGATTTCTTTTTCTTATCTACTTGCCCTCTGCCGCTATAGAATTCTTTCACATCCCTATAAGTTAAATTAACATATATTTACATTATTAAATTATAATATATGTAAATATTAGCAAATATGTTTAGCATGGAAAAATAATACTTATGTGTGAATCACCAATTTCATTGGGTGTCCCTCATTTGTTGTCAGTTTTAACCAAAAGGATCAAAGAAAGACACAATCTAAGTCTCAAGAACAATCACTAGCAACTACTAATGCTTATTTGTGAGTGAATAGAAGGCAAACAAAATAAAAATCAAAGTTCACAACAAATTGTATTCATAAGTTAGACATATAAAAAAAGCCCAAAACATACACAAAGTTGAAGGGAGAAATGATCACGGTCTTAGAAGTACCAAAAAACCACAACGCGATACTCACATAATATTTGACATCACTCAGACATCTAACTACATCGCTAATCAATGATGGAATTTGATATGCCACATTTACTATGTTAAACTCAACAACCACGTAATACAAATGAATGAACAATATATATATGGAATACTCAGTTAATATATAGGAAATAATTGAAAATTATGTACTCTTCACATATGACGGGGTATTGAGACCCACTGTATTCAAAGTTCTATCACTGATGTGTTCAGCCATTGATATTGAAATAGTTGAGAAACATCTGCCAACACTATAATATCGCAATCTATACCTTTGAATTCCTCCCGAAGGCTGATCACAATTTTATGCGATAAAAAATTTAAATTGGCACACGTATTTATTGACTTGAGGGATTATCGCATCATAATGTATATGTAAATTGACTTAAATTAAAGGTTACCTTAGACGTGCCATGCAGGTCCAAAGGACTACTCCCAATGTACTATGTCGGTGTGTGATGATGTACATGTTTTGTGACTGGTGGAGGAGCTTGTGCCGCCTGAGAAGCCTTAAAATTCTCCAAGACTGCATCAATCAATATTTTCACGTACTCGTGGTTCACCTCCCTTTTTCTTAGCAGATTTGTGCTTTTGTTGGGACGTGCCAAAATTGTTTTTATCCCATACCCAACTCCAACGGCCCTAACACGTCCAAGATGCTCTTTTGTTCCTAGAGCAAGCATCAATTTATCATGTGTGCCTTAAGGGATGAACTTTCTCTCCTTTGTTTGCTCACCTAGCTCAAACAATTCATCAACCAAACTGACTAATCAGGTAAAACTTAACAATCCAGTGAAAAAAGAACATGGACATATTCTTAGACCAAGAAATTTATCATTTTTGAAGCCACCTCTTGTATTTCTTGGATGTAGATTTCTCTGGCTTTGTTTTTTCAATATAGTGAGGAAACCATTCAGAAGCATTAGAAGTCTCAACAGTGTAAGTAATAGAAGTAGAAGGCCCTTGCTCTTCCTCCCTCATTTGGCAACATTTAATATATCCACTTGAACCAAATCACGAATTGTACACATTCTTTTCATGACTATCTTTCTAAGCATCATGAATAGTTTGATTAATTCAATAAGAAATTTTGTTAAAAAATCATAAAAATTTAATTAATTAAATAAGAAATATTGTAGAGTAACCCTAAGAAATCATAAAAATATAGTTAATTGAATACCTTGCACGCATGTATTTTTCTCCGCTCAACAAACTTCTAATCATCTTTGTCAAAATAGTTACATAAGAGTGGGGTCCTAATCCTTCTTGTCTCCAAAGATGTTGTCTCTTGTGAAGATTGTCCACCAATCTCTATGTCTTCTCTCGACAAGCTCCATAACAGATTTGTGATGCAAATTTTCATCAATCTCATACCATCCCTAAAAAGGTTCAATATACTACTATATAGAAATGTTGAAAAAATGTAAATGCATATATCTCACCTCTAATTCCTTCTAGATGTGGTCTTTGTTGGCCGTACTCACTTGTCTCCTATCCTTCACAAGGAGAGGCAGTTTGCTTCGACCAAGGACCCCATAGAAGCCTAATAAATTCTTTAGGAACAACGTGCTTACTTTATTGAATTCAATGATGCCATTCCTTTGTTACCTATTTTCAAAAACTTTCATGACAATTATCTCTCTCTTACATTTTGATTGATCTGCATCGTCAGCACCATGGTCAGGATGATCAGGGTCCTCATTCTCAGGTTATTCATGCTCGGGATCACTGTGATCCTTGTCAGATTCCATCTAAAAAATCAAAAGTAAACATATGAAAAAAAGGTGGAGCACATATAAAAACTCAGATCACATATAAAAAATTAGATTATATATGAAAAATTCAGATCACATAAGAACAAATAAACATGTTATATAATAAAAAATATATGAAATATTACATGTAGTACACCTTAAATTAATATCCCTTCTATGTGATCTTCACGTGTATAGTCATCAATGTTAGATTCAACATTTAGAATTACTAAGCCAACAAAAAATTGACTAGAGTCATCATACTTGTCATGGGTGTTGGATTTTAGGGGAGGCAGAGAAGGCAGCGGAAAAAAAATTTCTCCTCCCCAAACCCAGAACAAGGAAACGCGTCAACGTCTATACAATAGGAATGGGATGGTTTGTCGAATCATACTTTGTCCCGAGGCTTGCTCGGAGACAATACCTCATGCCTTGCATGGTCTTCACCTCCGGTCTTGGACGATGTCTATGCAGCTCTTGGTCGCACCGGGACCGACGACTCCTGGTCTCACCGGGACTGTCAGGATTGACAGTTGTCCTCTGAGCGACAGAAATCTCCCTCCTCTGAATTAGTCCACACGGACCACCTGGAACACCAATCTCCTTGTCCCACAAGGAATTGGAAGGAGTCACACCATCCTGTCAGTGTACTAGTCCCCAACACACTCTCCTGCTACCAGTCGTTTCGGCAGTTGTCTTTCCCTTGATGTGCCTCCCTTATCGGGTAGCACTTGCTCGGGCTCTCTTGGTTACCAAAACTAGAGAGAATGACAACTTTACAGAGTAACTCGTTGCATTGAGTTGTTCTTTGTGAAGCCACCAATACCCCTATATATATAGGAGGGTCATGGGATAGGGTTCTCTATCCCGGGCAATGCAGGATTAAAGAAGGAGTAGAAGGGTTCGAGATTTTCCACAAAAACAACCAACTGCGTGACCTGAACTGATCGTTTCACAACTGAAACGGTCGGTTGGGGACCTGAGCCGATCGGTTGACACCTCAACCGATCGTTTGGGACCCATGAAACGATCGGTTCACTTCTGAACCGATCGGTTCACGATCCGTATCAGTTCCCGATTGACTTTCCTTCTTTTATTTTGAATCGGTATCAAATACTAATCCTTGTTCCAATCAAATTGGGCAAGTGAAACGAAAAGAGATTTCTCACCAATCCTATTTTCCCAACATGCTCGGTTGCACCAGTTGAACCGATCGTTTCAACACTTGAACCGATCATTTCATCCTATGCATGAGCCGATCGACTCACCATCTGAGCCGATCGGTTCACCAAGCTCAGCCGATCGGTTCATCACATGAGCTGATCGGTTGGGAGTGCAGATTGTGTAGAAACAGTCAATTGCAGTTCCAATCAATCCGATACTATAATCAATCTGTCCAACACCTTGAACACTATGATTTTGAGCTATCAATTAATTGAGTGTTTAATTGAACTACTAAACTCCTTTAGTAATCAATTTAAACAATGTTTGTGGACAAAATTCCTTTTCCAGGTTAAATCCTATGTGTGTGACCCAGTAGGTCCTTTTCACATTGGAAGTTAAAGTCCATAACACTTATGACTTCACAAGCAAAGAGTGGTGCCTAGTCACACATTAGTGCTACCCAAGTGAAATAGAAAGTTGGAGAACAACTTTCAATCCTACAATCTGTGTATGGTGTTACAGTGAATATTTAATTCCTTTGTCATTGATATCCCGAATGAACTTGAGACATGGAACAGTCATCCTATCAATGTTCATTCATTTTCTTGATCTCAGAGTAGATTGGAAGAGATATGTATGACATCAATATCACATACTGATTCACACATGCGTGCACGCCTTTCTCAATCCTACTCATCAAGTGGCCATGGATATCAAACTCCCTCAGGAGGGACAAATCCCATATCTATCACTCACCCCTCAAAAGCCCCATGTGTCAAAGCCACCCAATCATCACCTTTATAACAACCCATGTTTCAGGACTGCGTTTGATGATGTCAAAGTGTACACAACGATGTGTGTTGAGTGTAGTGATTTCAAGTCAAAGAATCACATTCACCACCATCACTATGAGTACTGACTGTGACTACCATGTCATGGTTCCATGTGTCAAACTCACGGTGGGTCTGTCTGATACACTTGTTCTCTAACAAGCACCTATGTGTTTGGTTTGATATCTCTATATCATGACTAATGAGATTCTATCATCAACCAACACCACAATCTAGTCTTGTGTGTCATTGTTGTCTATCTACCTTCCACAATGACATCCGACTAGGTACATAACAAGAATGTACAAACTCTTGGCATCCATATGATCTCATTGTTCAGGTCCTCAACCTGATAGCATACGTCATTGAGTATTGTCATTCTCTAGACATTCAATCTGTTCTATCACTATCTCAAATGACTGAATCAGAAAGAATTAGGAAGCTTTCCTTTGATGTTTATCAAATCAATCTTAATGTATCCCACCAATCATCCCATGATTGGCTCTCAGGGCATACATACCAACAGACTCCCACTTGCACTATGAGCCAATCACCCTTGAATCATATTCATAGTGATCTTCAAACATGTCCCACATGTTACTGTGCTCTTGTGCCAACATAGTGAGTAATGGCAACACCTTGCCAAAGTCAGTATAAATTGCATGTCTCTCATCTCTTCGTTGTACGTCATACGTATGAGATGGAGCTGTCGTAATACGCGATCCAATATTCCTTTGCTAACCTTTAGCCACATTGCATGATCAAAGATTCCATACTTGTCATCAATGACCGGAATATTTATATGTTCATCTCATGAACTTCCAGATCCATATAGTATCCACTGTTGTTCTCTAACACACGGATACTCGGCATTTCCTTTTAAATGGTTTTATTGGAACACTTCCAATTATCAACAAACATTCACTTTATATATCCCATATATATTTTGCGATTAATTTTCTATCCTTTTCCAGAAGTTCGCATCAATGTAACTCTTTACATCGAACTCTTCCTTATCTCCATACAACTAGTACTTCATAAGTACTTATCAAGTTCTCATGGTTTCCAGTAACCCTTACTGGAAATAGATAGACATCCGCTCGTCATGTCCCACATATGAGTTATCAGGATGAGCATATCATTTTGTCATGTCCTACATACAAGATATTTTATTCTTGCCATGTCCATACATGCAAGTTAATGGGATGATCACATACATGATAGATCCATATCTATCCTTAGTGCACCTATTCTTCACAAGAATTGGACACTTGGCCTTGGGATACTAATTGCATGTAACATGGACAAGTTTTCTCCCATTGAATCTGTGCACACTGAACCCTTCAGTACAGATTGCCAATGTATGCTCTCTCTTTTCCAGGTCAAGAGGTTTTCGAGAACTATCTCTATAGATCTCTATTCCTATCACATAGGAAACACCTCTATCTTCCCTAAAGATAATTTCCACTTGGATTTCCATTCTAGAACATTTCCATTTCACATCAACATGTGGAATGTGAATACGCTCCCACTAAATCACAGATCCCTGCTTTATCTTTGACATATCAGTCAAACCCTTTGACTATATCATCAAGGTAAAGATCCAATTCTGAGTTTCTTGTACTCAATCAATCACATTGATTAGTCCATTATAACTTATAGACTTCATTTGCATTAGTGGATTCATAAACCTTACAGGTTGTGTCACATACACATCCTCGTTTTATTCCTCATAGGAATGTAGTTTTAGTATCCATATGCCAAATGTCTTAGTCATGAAGTTGCAATCAACAAGCATCATCCTTCTCAAAATTTCATCCATGTGTCTTAACACTTAAGACTTATTTGCACTTATGGATTTTTATCCAGTGGGTGGTACCATCAAGGTCATACCTTATGGTTCTCATGCAAGTCTAGGATGTAATGGTCATATACCATAACTCAAAATTCGGTTCCTCATATTCATCTAGATAGTTGACTCATCACATGACCAACTCATGACATAGATAATTGAGGTGTATCTGTTATGGATATAAGAACTCACAACTCCTTGTGATTCTTAACGTCCTTTATTAGTGTGGGGTATTCTTTTATTAAGAAGAATTTTGTTATTTGATCATCATTCTCTAACTCCTTAGAGTATGACTCCTTCTTGATTTAGACATCACCATGCCTTAATCATGAGTTTACCATGATACACTATCATAATCACTCATAAGGTTCTCAAACATTTGGTCCAAGTATTTCATTCATTGATCTCATCAAGAATTAATACTTTACCAAATTCGTACTTCATCTATGATATTTCTTGAACACTTGACGATATTCATATTGGTATTTCTCTAAACACCATTTGAAGTATTATCATTTGCTCCAATAGGTATGTAAATACATCACATGTATTATACCTAATATGATAATTATTCTCCCACTACCATTAGTGAAGATTAATTAATCATGTCTAAGATATTCATGTCTCTTATTGGTTCTCTAACCAAAAGAGTCTAGATTTATCCATCATATGGAAACTAGAAATGAATTTCTCATGATTGATTCTAATTTGATTGTTTGAGTTATCAAGAACTTTAGGTATCATTTTATCTTATGCGTATCAAATACCACAAGATAAACAAGGCATTGCCACAAAGATCATATCTTTTATAGAATGAAACATCAACTTTATTGATTGCCATCATTGTCATACAATATGCAAAAATAAAGTGTTTCTATCTATTGGAAAAAATGAAATAGCAGTTCATAACTGTATTACATGCCTTTATGGCTGAAAATAAACTAAAGTACTCCTATCTATGGAAGCAACACTTGCCCCATTTATTGAGTGCTTTACACTTTACATCTTGGTATCATATACCTCAAAAAGTGTTACAAGTTTATTTCCATGACACCTTTTTGTGGAGACGACAGTTGCCTCCTTTTTCTTTTGTTCTTCCAGATAGAGAGGACAATTCCTTTTCCAATGTCCCGACTTTTGACAATGGTGGCAATTTCCTTTCTTGATCACGCCTCCCTTGGCCTTGAGAGATGAAGACAACTTGGGCTCCTGGCTAGCATCAGAACCTTTCTTAGCTTTGCCCTTGCCCTTGTGCTTGGACTTGCCTTTCTTGCTCGTGATCACCTTCACAGACTTAGGCTTGTCCTTCTTCATCTGTGTCTCAGCTGTCCTCAACATGCCCAACAACTCTGACAGTGGCCTATCAAAGTTGTTCATATTGTAGTTCATCACAAACTGACTGTAGGATTCTGGCAACAATTGCAGTATCACGTCAGTAGCCAACTCTTGGCTCAGTAGAAATCCCAGTCTTTGCAAGTTCTCCACATACCTAATCATCTTGAGTGTGTGAGGACCAACTGGATCTCCTTCTATCATGACGCACTTGAACAGTGCCCTTGAGACATCATATCTCTCTTGATGTGCTTGATCTTCATACATGTTCCTGAGATGCTGAACCATCTCAATGACACCCATGTTCTCATGTTGTCTCTACAAATCGTGGTTCATAGAGCACAAAATCAAGCACTTTGCATCAATGGCATCATCAGAATGCTTCTTGTAAGCATCCCTTTCTGCCTTTGGTGCATTAGGAGAAGGTTCCTCTGGAATTGGAGTATCCAAGACATAGAGCTTTCGCTCTTGAATGAGAACACTTGTCAATGTCCTATACCAGTCGTGCAAGTTTGTCCCATTCAGCTTGTCCTTTTCAAGGACCGATCGCAAAGAAAAGTGATTGTTGTTTGTTGCCATTTGTACTACAAAAAGGAAAGTATGCATTTTTAGTCCAAAACTCATTTTTGACTTATTTGATTGATTTGATAATTTGACGATATAATTAGGCCTTTAATTAATTATCGCTCCCACTATTTTACTTCAAATTGATAGCCTTCACCATTGATTCGGAAGATTGCAGCGTACAACCTTCTAGTGGGCAAGATCTCGAAATCCTCTAAGTTATGGACCAGCTAGGGCTGTCACCCACAACTTAGATCTCTCAGGTAGGCAACTCTTGCCAATTGCATCATATGCAACTCTTGATAAGATGTCATATGCAACTCCTTGCCATGAGCATCTCCATGCCTCAAGGTGCTAGATCCTATCTAGGTCACCTTGTTAAGTCCGACCCAAAGCCAACACGATGAATATGCACCCTGCTTGGGCAGACCCACACATTCATCCTTCACGCTTCCACGAGATAGACAGTGCCCCACGCTTGGGCGTGCCCACACTTGATCGATCAAGCTTTTCATGTGTGTCACATTTGGAAGGCATATAAAACTTAATATATAATGAGGGATTTGGTTTTATATACATATACATATCCAATCACCATAATATATAGTACATATCATATACATGATATATCCCACAGAAAACATGCAAAACGATAAAAGCGATGGTTATGGCCATCCTAATGTGATTCCTCGAGCCAAGAGGAATCATGGTCATCTAGGTCTACATCACATGTAACCTATACAAGATGAACTATGTGCATTACCTTTCTGGGTTTGATCAATTCATCACATGAACGATTGGCTCGTCATCAGATTGGTCGGCTGGGTGCCACCAGCCGATCGGTTGGCTCCTCCAACCGATCGGTTTGCCTGGTCGTCGTGCATCTCAACATGGCTGCCACCCGCTCGTCTTGCTCCTCGATTCGGTCATCAACCGATCGGTTCACTCCTTGAGCCGATCGTCTGGAACGTCAATCGATCGGTTCACTCCTTGAACCGATCGTCTCAACTGTCGTCAGGTTGTCCGCCATTCTTTGACATAACAGGAAATAAAATTATATCCTATTTTACATTGTAAAAAGAGAAATCTCGAGTTACATACGAGGGGAGCAAAGGTAGGAAAGAAATCTCGAATTATTTCGAGTTACATCAGGAATAGGTGAAAGAAGATCGGTGCACAGACCGAGATGCAAGCAACCACATACAACCATACACAGATAGGGTTTATTGGCCATAACCACGCTATACATCCACCACAAAACTCGTTTAAGGGCGACACGTATCGAGTGCATTAATATTACATATCATATATGTTATATTGGGATTTGTGGATTTAGGATTGTACATGCATAAAGCCAATTTTATTTGCATCGTATGCAATAAATAAAGGCGACAAGCCAAAATCGATCACATGGATAATCCTAAAGTATAGAGCAGTTGATGTGGCTCTGATACCACTCTTGGGTTTTAGGGGAGACATAGAAGGCAGCGGGAAAAACAATTCTCCTCCCCAAACCCAGAACAAGGAAACATGTCAACGTCTATACAATAGGAAAGGGATGGTTTGTGGAATCATACCTTGTCTCGAGACTTGCTCGGCGACAATACCTCACGCCTTGCACGGTATTCACCTCCGGTCTTGGATGGTGTCTATGCATCTCCTAGTCGCATCGGGACTGACGACTCTTGGTCTCACCAGGACTGTCGGGATTGACAGTTGTCCTCCGAGCGGCAGAAATCTCCCGCCTCTGAAGTAGTCCACACGGACCACCTGGAACTCCAATCTCCTTTTCCTACAAGGAATTGGAAGGAGTCGCACCCTCCTGTCAGTGTACTAGTCGCCAACACACTCTCCTGCTACCAGTTGCTTTCTGCAGTTGTCTTTCCCTTGTTGTGCCTCCCTTATCGGGTAGCACTTTCTCAGGCTCTCTCAGTTACTAAAACTAGAGAGAACGACAACTTTACAGAGCAACTGGTTGCACTGAGTTGTTCTTTGAGAAGCCCCCAATACCCCTATATATATAGGAGGGTCATGGGACAGGGTTCTCTATCCCGAGCAATGTAGGATTGAAGCAGGAGTAGAAGGGTTCGAGATTTTCACAAAAACAACCAACTGTGTGACCTGAACTGATCGTTTCACAACTAAAACGGTCGGTTGGGGACCTGAGCCGATCGGTTGAAACCTCAACCGATCGTTTGGGACCCATGAAACGGTCGGTTCACTTCTGAACCGATCGGTTCACGATCCGGATCAGTTCCCGATTGACTTTCCTTCTTTTGTTTCGAATTAGTATCAAATACTAATCCTTGTTCCAATCAAATTGGGCAAGTGAAACGAAAAGAGATTTCTCACCAATCCTATTTTCCCAACATGCTCGGTTGCACCAGTTGAACCGATCGTTTCAACACTTGAACCGATCATTTCATCCTATGCATCAGCCGATCGACTCACCATCTGAGTCGATTAGTTCACAAAGCTCAGTCGATCGGTTCATCACATGAGCCGATCAGTTGGGAGTGTAGATTGTGCAGAAATAGTCAATTGCAGTTCCAATCAATCTGATATTGTAATCAATCTGTCCAACACCTTGAACACTATGATTTTGAGCTATCAATTAATTGAGTGTTTAATTGAACTACTAAACTCCTTTAGTAATCAATCTAAATAATGTTTGTGGATAAAACTCCTTTTCCAAGTTAAATCCTATGTGTGTGACCTAGCAGGTCCTTTTCACATTGGCAGTGAAAGTCCATAACACTTATGACTTCACAAGCAAAGAGCAGTGCCTAATCACACATCAGTGCTACCTAAGTGAAATAGAAAGTTGGAGAACAACTTTCAATCCTACAATCTGTGTACGGTGTTACAACGAAAGTATAATTCCTTTGTCACTGATATCCCGAATGAACTCGAGGCATGGAACAATCATCCTGTCAACGTTCATTCACTTTCTTGATCTCAGAGTAGATTGGAAGAGATATGTATGATATCAATATCACATATTGATTCACACATGCGTGCACGCCTTTCTCAATCCTACTCATCAAGTGGCCATGGATATCAAACTCCCTTAGGAGGGACAAATCCCATATCTATCACTCACCCCTCAAAAGCCCCATGTGTCAAAGCCACCCAATCATCACCTTTATAACAACCCATGTTTCAGGACTGTGTTTGATGATGTCAAAGTTTACCCAACGACATGTGTTGAGTGTAGTGATTTCAAGTCAAAGAATCACATTTACCACCATCACCGTGAGTACTGATTGTGACTACCATGTCATGGTTCCATGTGTCAAACTCACGGTGGGTCTGTACGGTACACTTGTTCTCTAACAAGCACCTATGTGTTTGGTTTGATATCTCTATATCATGACTAATGAGATTTTGTCATCAACCAACACCACAATCTAGTCTTGTGTGTCATTGCTGTCTATCTACCTTCCACAATGACATCTGACTAGGGACATAACAAGAATGTACAAACTCTTGGCATCTGTATGATTTCATCGTTCAGGTCCTCAACCTGAAAGCATACGTTATTGAGTATTGTCATTCTCTAGACATTCAATCTGTTCTATCACTATCTCAAATGACTGAATCAGAAAGAATTTGGAAGCTTGCCTTTGATGTTTATCAAATCAATCTTAATGTATCCCACCAATCATCTCATGATTGGCTCTCAGGGCATACATACCAACAATGGGACTCTTCTTCGTCAATAGGATCTAAAATAACTGTCTTTTCCCATGAATAATGACATACCAATACTCTTTTGAATGATTGTTTATATAAAATACCAATTTTGTCTGTGATGCCATGATGAAGGGTTCATCCTTCTGTCATGTTCACTCAAAATTCACTATTGTGAATCGTCAACTACAACTTCTTCCTGTTATCAACCCATTTATAGTTAAATAATGGAACTCTACACTCTATGTAGTCAATTTACCATATGTCTTCAATGACATCGTAATAAGACATCTTTCCTTCACGTGGACTCTTATCCTAGACACTATAAAAATACAATGAAGACGCCTGGAGGGTGACCCCACTATTTTAAATGACACTCTTGTCATTTTTATGTTTTGTGTACTATGAAAATCCATTAATGTCAAACCCTTCGTAAGTTGTAACATCTGTCTTTGGCTTATACGCGAGCCATTTGATAGTTTTTGTAACAATATTTAGTGTTTCAGATAGTTGATTGAATATTTTCTTTTGTGTTGCCTTGGTAGGAGACTTAGTTTTAGTCTTACCCAGTGTCATCCTTTTTTACCTAGATGCCCCACATTATGAACATTCTTTCATATAGATATAGTC
This sequence comes from Alisma plantago-aquatica, assembly GCA_963693085.1. Classification (NCBI taxonomy): domain Eukaryota; kingdom Viridiplantae; phylum Streptophyta; class Magnoliopsida; order Alismatales; family Alismataceae; genus Alisma; species Alisma plantago-aquatica. The sequence continues at coordinate 566,537,531 of OY856412.1, forward strand.
CTTTGGAAACAACATATAGTCATTCAGGCATATATTTAAATTCTTAGCCTCCATTACCATTTAGCACATCATCTTTTTCATTTTTTATGTTGAGATTGGAAGCTCGTTGGGGAGAATTTCTTTCAACAAAGACAATAGAGAGGTGAATTTTTTATCGCTCCATCAATTTTTAGCCTTTAGAGTACAAAATCTCAACTCGTCGTTCGACTTTATAAACGTAGTACAACCTAAGTATAATAGTTCCTCAGCATCATGCACAATTTTTCTAAACATGGAAAATGAGTTTGTAACATGTACCCCACAACTATCTAACATCACATCAACTATTTATGTTGGAATTGGTTCGCTCTCATCAACATCATTATCCATTTCTTCTTCGACACAACTACTACCACTACCGACATCTACTGATATCGTACTAGGAATATCTCCAAGTTAGTACCATTCTGTATAGCCCTATACAATCCCATTGCACATGACATGATCTTTGGTCATGTAAACTTTCAATTTTCTAATACAATTCCTATAGGGGAAATAGAACCTATCTCTATGTTGTTTTCTATGTTCCTCTATAAATCTTTTAAACTCAACAAGATCATTAATAAACTCTGGAGTGTAGATATTTGGTTTGGAGATCCATTATTGATCCATTTCTATGATCATATGGGAGACGAGTAGTTCATCAGGTTCTATCTAGTAAGTTAATTTTAGAAAAAATATTTTTGAATTGAGCCCTAATCATCTAGTAGAATTCACATTCATGAATGTGTACTATCTATCCCAATCTTGAGCACTTCATCTTATTAGAAAGTGTATAATGAGTGTTCAATTTTAGTAAATTTTGGCAGCATTTCTCGTAGTTCTCCAAGTACACTGATGTAGATGGGCAAATACCCACCTACATATGTACCTAGAGAACAAAAGGGGAAATATTTTCGAAATTTATTGAAATCAAATATGAATTATACATTTACATCTTAAGTGAAATGAAGTGCTCAAGAATTATCTTAAATCGGGGACTATCAAGGTTTACTCCTAATGAGTAAATGTTGGACGGGTTTATAGGCCAACAAAATGTATGGGTTAGAGTATACAAATTAGAGTTTACTTTTTAGAAGTTTGGGATTAATAAATTAAATTTTCATCAATTTCAATGTAAATCAAGTTAATTTAGAGAAATGTATATCAATTTTAGTGTATTTATTACTAGGTGTGATCATTTATCCATACTAACATTTAATTTCTAGCATTAAATAGTGTACTTATGATAGATATAAAATTAGGATTATAGTTTCAAATAAACAATGCAATCATCATAATTAATTAAATGATCCCTACGATTTGATTCTCTCCTCATCTAAGTTATAGTTTCATTATGAGCATATAATAATCCTAACAAAGCCAAATATTAATATTGAGCGTGTAATAATTCATCACAATCTCCATTAATCGTCACAATTTTGATGCAATTTATAATATTTGTTCTTGATTTCATCACAATTATCTACAAATTGAAATATACATTAATTCAATTTCATCACAATCCAAAATTTTGAGATGAATGATATCAATCTCCATCTCCCTTCCCCCTCTTCTCTTGCCCCTACCCTTCACAATTTCTTCTCAATATTGAGAAGAAATCATAGGGCAGGAGAAGGAGGAGAGAGGAGGAAGGAGCAGAGGGGAAAGAGAGATGAATATAATTGAGGGAGGAGAGAGAGAAAGGAAGAGAGGACATAGAAGGAAAGAAAATACTTATTTCAGAGGAGGTTGGCGTCAAAGAGGCTGGCACGAGCAGTAGCGGCGACGGTAGAGGAAGCATCGAAAGGCTAGTTCGAGTAGTAGTGTCACCAACGATGGAAACATCAGAAGGCTATCGGTGAGCTGTTAGTGGCAAAAGTGAAGGCAGCTGGCTGGAGGAGGCAGGTGGATGGGAAGGAAGCTTGTGGCGGTGGATGAACCTGTGGCAGCCGATAGTGAGCGTAGGTTCACAAACAGTAGCTGTTGAGCTCGAAGGAGACCGGATGGAATCAGGAGAGAACAACAGGGTAGCTATAAATGAGATAGTATCACATGGAGAGAAAAAGGGGAAAGGGTTTCAAAATTAATTAACATGTACATTAGACGTTGATTATTAAAAAAATAGATGACATACAAACATTATCATAGGTAGCATTTAAAACACTTCTGATTTAAAGACAACTTTATTACGGTTGTATTTAGTAAATTGACGCCTAACTCTGCATCCCAGATGCAACCCAACAACACTTACTCCTTTTATTAGGGTGAAGACAATCGACGAGAAATACACATTGGGGGTGGAAAATTTTTTGCTAGTCACATAGCACGCACACCTTTCTCGACGGTCCTTGTAGATACAACTGACGAGAAACACCAATTGGTTTCAGTAGGACACATGGCGTGCACACCTCTTTATATATGATTTTTCTATCTTTTAGAGTGTGCAATTCTGACATTCTATTTTGTTCTTCATTATATATATATATATATATATATATATATATATTATATATATATATGTTTTCAATAGCATATATCGATCTCCACTAGTTCATAAAATTTCAAACTAATGTATATATTAATATATAATTACTATGTAATTCTACGTATAGCAAGTCAATGGAAGTCATAACTATATTTTAGAAAAATAATGACTTATTTGAAGTAGTAGCATCTTATATACTTGTTGAATTTCATAATGAGATACACTATAGAGCCTTTTAGCAACTTATTGTTTCTCTTTTTCAACTAGTGAGAAATACTAATTGGTTTTCACGGGACACATTGCACGTACACCTCTTTATCTCATCTAATATTTAGAACATAATCGACGATGTAGATTTTTGGAGGCAAATGAAATGTCTTGCAAAAAATTTGTACAAAATTTTATTTTTACGGGCGATATATCATGTGGGTTGCTTTGAGAAATATTTGACGATAAGGTTAGAACACAACTTGTGTTTTCTTAACTGGTCACACCATGGTGGTTGTCTTTAATGAATAAATGTTATAGAGTACACTGTCGATTTTTCTTGAAAATTCAACCGATAAGATATCTCATTTTGTAGTAGTGTCTGTATATATGATTATATATACATATGTATATGGATTAAAGAATTGTCTTCATGGGTACATATAGCTTACATCTATGTAACTTTGATAATTATGATTGTAAGATTGTATAAGGAAAACCAACCTTATGGATGTGATATATGCCCCTTAGATAACATGTGTATTAAACATTCCTTGTTCATGTAATGAATGGAGATGCATATGTCTAATCAATGGTAACTTGTAGTGAAAATATGGCTACCCACGCGGGTAACGAATGAACAGCGATATATATATATATATATATATATATATATATATATATATATATATATATATATATATATATGTATATATATATGTATATATATGTATATATACACATATATATATATATATACATATATATATATATATATGTATATGTATATATATATATATAGGATTATCTTCAATACTCACGGGGGTAGCTTCCCGCACACCCTTCCCATCACTTTTTTTAAATTTCACAATTGTAAAGGAGCATTTTATCTAGCTCCCAAAAAAATTTGATCTAAAAATAATATCATTTTCCCCACTAGAATAAAAAAAAACCCGTCCATATATTTACTGACTGTATATTTTCTGTGCAGTTACTATTTTAGTCACATAGTTACTTTTTATATCAATATAGTTACTCTTTTGATCAGAAGAGTTACTCTTTTGGATGTGCAAGTAGCGAAAATCTGGCTACCCATGCGAGTAACGGATGAACAGCCTATATATATATTGATTTATTTATTTTATTTATATATATGTGTGTGTGCACACACGCGCACGTGTGAGTGTCGATATAAATGTATGTATATTATATATGTATACACATATATATGTATACAAAAGTATATGTATTTATATTTATACACATGAGTATTATTTATATATAGGTATATCTGTATAAGGCATATGTATATCTATATACATGTAGATATACATATATATGTATATATATGTACATATCACACACAATATATATGTGTGTGTGTGTATTTGTATATTTACAACCTAATTGATATATATATATATATATATATATATGTATATATATATATGTGTGTGTGTATAAATATATGTATATATATGTGTGTGTATCTATATATTTACAACCTAACTGATTATATATATATATATATATATATATAATATAAATCCTTTTTGTAACAACATTATGACATGAAATATGATGTCCACAATCCCAACCTAGATTATCTTCTATGTATTTTTTAAATTTTATGTGTACATTAACTAAATTAATGTTTTTTTATAATTCCCAACCGTCAAATCATTAAAATGTCATTATTGCACGGTCAACAAGCTAATGGTTAATTTGAATATGGTTTCTATTAATTCTTTCTTAGTAAACCACCATTTATTGCAGAGTGTTCCTCCCAAGAATAAGTGGCTAAAAAGGCCTCATTAACTTCAATAATTGTACATGGAAATAGCCTTGTGCAATTTCCTTAGAAAAAAAGTTTGTATTGTCTCTAGGAGATGAGTATGATAGACTCATTGTTGTATATATAAGAGGTGTGTTCAAGTAACCATATGACTGTAGAAGAGAGCATATTAAACATAATGGTTTGCTTCATGTTGCCCACTAATAATGCTTGGTCATCCAAACTATTGTCCTTCATAGTTTAACAAAGTTTTTTGTGCATGTTTTCTTCAAATATAATCCAATCACAAAATAAATGTTTAAAGTAATGTATAGAAGCACCATTAACTTCTACAACAAAGACTGACATAAATAAATGCGTAAGAAAATTATTTTGATATATATGATGAGAATGTATAATTTTTACTTACATTGCATCCCATGTATGTACCGAATTAACAAAATGTAGTACACAAATTTCATTCTCATCTTGGTGAAAATTCTACTAATTACTAAGAGAAATGTTAACGAGGTATCAAATTTTTATACATACATCTGCATATAGTAAAATGTTATGTTTAGATTGAATAATCCAATTCTCACTTGTCATCATGTATTTTAAACATGTGAAAAATATCGAAATGAAAAATTATATCAATAGAATTAGTTACGATTACATGGAAAGTAGTATAATTTGATGCATGAAATACCAAAATTTAGATCTTCCGTTCAAAAAATAAATTGGAAAGAGCATTTGTGTGTCCCTTTTTGGAGTATCTGCATACATTTATTGACAATCCTCATGTTTATTAGGGATTAATGCAGTATCTCTTGATAGTGTCGACATATAAATATGGTGATTATATTATCGATATGATGATCAAATACATGATTATTATTGAGTGCGATGGACATAACCATATTTCTAGGACTAGTTTATATTATAATTATCTAAAAAGATAGTAGAATAGTAATTTTGTTCAAACCGTATTAGGAAATGTTCTTGATTTAGGGAAGATATTTGCCCAAGATGGCATGCCTTGTCATATTATTATATGGTAAATATAAAGCTTGTTGAAATTAGAAGAAAAAGGGACACAATAAGTTACTAATAGGCTCTATAATGTATCTCATTATGAAAATCAATAAGTATATAAGATGCAACTACTTCGAATAAGTCATTATTTTTTAAAAATAAAGCTATGAGTTTCTTTGACTTGCTATATGTAGATTACATAGTAATTATACATTAATTTATACATTAGTTTGAAATTGTACGAACTCATTGAGATGGATATGTTATTATATATATATATATATATATATATATATATATTTATGTATATATATATATATATATATATATATTATGGAGAAAAAAGCAATATGTTGGAATTCAACACTCTAATAAACAGACTAGCCATACATAAACGGTTCATCAGGAACCAGCAATACTATAGTAGTTATTATGAAAAATTTTAGAATAAAAATAATTTACATATTCTAAATGGAAATCCATAAGTTTCATTGATCATTAATGATAGTTTCCTCTATGATTTGGTCAGATTGTCTAAATTAATTTGATTATTCTACAAAAAAATATCATTATAGTCTTTAAGTCAATAAGAAATATTCATTTCTCCTTGTTTGATCCTTCTTGTATCCATAGGAAATATATGTGAAGCGAAATACTAATTTGTATGCCTAAAAACCTATCTATAAGCATACTACAACATCATTGTATGAAATAACAAGAATAATATATTCATTGGTATTTTTTTGGGGCACTTTAATAGAAAATTTCTATGTCAATCCTGTTATTGAGTTTAGTAGTTTATAATAGAAGTTGAGCAATATTTGGTCTGATCCTTGTCAAACACAAACAATTTTTCTCTCTCATAAAGTATACATTTTCTACTTTATGGAATCACCTTGATATGACAATTTTACTTGTACTTTCATTTGACATATAATATTAATGGTGGTATCCATTCTATCTTAGTTTCATCTTCGAAATTTCCCATTTACATCACATTCTGCCATGGAGTACATCTAATCATTTTTATGATTGTATAGTATATGGATATACTACAATTGATGCTCGAAAAATACGTTGCATACCTTGTAGTTTCTACAAGACTAGAAACAACATATTACAAAGAACAAAGTGAAAGTTTGGCCACATGCCAAAATCTATGTTAATCATTAAAGACAATACATTTATTTTATTGGTTCCTTTATGTTAGATCCAACTCGCCAGTGAAGCTCAAGCATTCATCCCAAGCAGCCATTGGCCTCCAAGATGTCATTATTATACCTTGGAGTAGGACGTCCAATCAACTAAATAGCATGTTGAAGTGATAACCTCCACTTTTCTCAGAGAACAAGTTCCTAAACTAGATGCGAACAACAATAGACGAGCATTAAGTGTAAAATTAATAACTTTATTACATTTTCTTCTGGGGACTAGGACCATCAAAGTAAATCTAATGTGAAGAAAAAAAATTCATATAGTGCTTTTATGTCACATATATGTTTGTAGATAATGTGCATAATGAAGATGAAATTAAAAATTATTAGTTCTCAAATTCAATAAAAGTGGATGAATGAAAAACAAGGGAGTATACACACATGATATCATAGGGGAATTGAGAACCAACTAAATGAAATCCGATGAACACACTTCTACTATTTGGGAAGGATGTTAAGTTGTGGTAAATATTCCATCAGAAACTATTTGCTAGATAAAATGTAGAGTGTATTATGAAAAATATTTTTGGAGAGGATAGAGAGAATGAGTGGGAAAATTGAGTGGAGAAGAAAATGATTTTGGAAGAAAAGTAGGGAGAAATAGATGTGTACCCTGCCAATAGTTCATGTGTTAGTTCAACTTAATTGTACATAAGCTAAGTCCTTGTCATTCAACAATATTATGCTAATGAAAATTGAGTTGGGAAATTAACATTGGTATTTATGGTTTGTTGATTCTCCTTTAACATGTTGATTAATTCAATATGGCACATGCATGACCTTCACATAAGTTATATAATTTTCATTCACAATAATATTACCATGAAATTGAGTTAGAAGACTTGTATTGATATTTATGGGCTGGTTGGTTTGCTTTTCACTTATTGATTATTTCATTGTAACACATGCATGACCTATTCCCTAAAGAGATGAAAACAAAAGGAAGATGAAGAACAAGATTGTTATCTTTATATGTATTATTAGGGTCTCATTATCGTGCAATGTTTTCTTTTAAATTTCCTCAAATTTTATTATTTTTAGGTTGGAAGGTGAAGAATAAAAATAAAAATATTAAAATGAGGATTTGAAACTTTGCAAATCCTCATCTCATAATAAGAAGGACAAGTTGAACAAGAGGTGATAATTGGAAAGTAGATTCAAAATATGAATCATAACTAATATTGGGATGTTGAATCACAAAAGGACACATTTGTAGATAGAAAATATATTATACATCATGATTCTTCTGCATATGTATGCCATCATTGTGGACCAATGTTTATAATGTGTGCTATGATTTAATTATGTGTATGAAATACATTACACAAATACACATCCCATACATCCATTGAACTTTGAGACATGAGTCACTAATATATAATATAAATTTCCCACTCCCAAGTGAATATAAATAAGAACAATTATTTGAATCATTGAAAAGGTGACATCTCAAGCATTCTTCTTAACTCAACTCCTTCTACTAACAATGTAGTCATATGTACAGACCCACTGTATGAGTAAATTGTATAAGTATAATGCTTACACCAATGTGAGAACTAGATTTACTTACCAGGGTCATCCACAGGTGGACTTTTTTTAAAGGTCCACAGTTTGACATGTTGATTATGTGTTTGTGTGTATTGTGTAGATCTCAACCACAAGCACTCATTTAATGAAGGATCATTTGACTAGAGTGATTGATACACACAGGTGACCAGATTCAGTTACTAAAAATTTACTATCCAATAACTGTTTGTATTTTGGTTTATATATGTGAACCACACAATTTTAATTATTTTGAACTTTTATTTTCAGTTTTGAATTGCAACAATCATTTCATTTTTGTTGATTCTTTTAATCTATACCGACAATCAATTCCAATCATCCAAATATATATATATATATGTATGTATGTATGTATATAATTTTACTTTATTGGATGACAAATAACATAATTACATATTTTGATACTTTTTTCAGAGACATAACAATATCAAATCATCATAAAAATAGCTTGTTCAAACCTAACAATGTTGTGTACTTGGATTGTCTCTCAATAAAGGCTTGATGTTGATTCTCTACATTCTATTTATTTTGTTTTAAAGAAATGACTCCAACCAGATTAGATAACTACCAAATGTTATACTATACAAAAATGGGCAACAATGAGTCAACTACGACCCAAAGGTTTTGGTATGGGTGGCCTCTTTGGCCACTTATTTAGAACCAATTCATTTTGATATGCACCCTCATTGAACAACCTAGACTCATTTCACCTACCTATTTGACATGCTACCCTAGCATGTTGACACAAAAATAATGAAGGAATCAATGCAAAATAAAAAAGGGTTCGACATAAATTTGAGGAAAACAATGCATTCAAAAGATAAGGGCATATATTACAAAAATTATGATACTACAGACATGGTTATTTAACAAATCCCAAAAAATTGATTTAAAACATATTCTATGATGTTGAAGGATATATTAAAAAAGCTTTTAAAGAGAATATGTCATCTTATATAATCAATATATAAGTATTAAGTCATTCGTGTTTTTTTATCTTTTATTAGTGAGAAATAGTATTCTATATGTTTTTACATGCTGAAATAGTTGCAAAACAAGTGAAATAGCTTTTATTAATAATAGTAATTAATATAAAGTTTTTATATAAATGTTATTTGCATTGTACTAACAGTTGAATCAATGTTTGTGTTTCTTAGTTCAGGTTCCACTATAAGAACTAACATCTCCATCAAACAAATTAGGTCTCAGACAACTTTTAGCCAATTTTAAATTGTGGTATTGAATTTTAGAGATATTTTATGTTCATGCTAATAAAAATTCATTATTATATTTAAACTAGAAGTATTTAAGTAAGAACGAATAATTCATTACGGTGGACATATACTTATATATTAATTTTTTCATGCTAAAGATAGAGTGGGGATAGTTTAGCTCGTCATGGAAATTTCTTAGTCATTTCCATATTTCTAAGAAGTTTAGAACTCGTTAGAATTCTAACATGGAATACCATAAAATTTAACAACACAAAAGGGCGTGATATTCATAGTTTGACATGTGGTTGAAACTTGGTCTCAATACAACTTAATCTTGTAGTTTATAGATAGTTAATCAAGGTAGATATGAGTCATTTATATCCTCAACTCAACTTATAGTTTCACTATTTGGGATACATGATACAATCTTATCTTCTAGGGAGAGGAAATATGAGTAGGAGGCAAAAGTAGTGTGTCTTCAAGGGGAACAATTATTTATATGTAGTTGGTATTCCTCTGCCACAAAATATGTAATATATCTACATTGAAAGAAGTAGTAGAAGAGGAGAATCAAAATGTAACCTGAATAGCATGTGACAAAAGTATCTCAGTAATGGAAGAAGATGGTGGGAAAATTGTGTGTATGAAGTGGTGTTGAGAGTGAATCTATTATACAAACGTTTTGCAATCTTGAACGCTCCTTTTTATATCTTCATACATGAACCCTGTCCATAAGTTTATTATATGATATATTTTGGAATGCATCATTAACTATCAAGTGAAATCTAAAACACCTTATATGTATGCATACATATATTTATGTATATATATATATATACGTACATATATACATATATGTATATATATATGTATATATATGTGTTGAGTTGGCGCAGCGGAAAGAACAACGAGCAACACATATGCGGAGAGAAGAAGAATAACAATCCACACAAAAAATGAATACAAGATTTACGTGGTTCGATCTAGATGACCTACTCCACGGGAGGAGAGAAAATTTCACTATTGCAAGAAGATTACAAAGGATAGATACTAAAAAAAATAAGAACACAAAAAGGTTACATCCAAAGAAGAGAGAGAACTTTCTTCAGTAAACACTTTATGTTTGGCACTTCTCAGTACAAGAAAATCCCATGACCCCCTAAGGTCCTATTTATAACCTCCATATCACAAGGCTTCAACTAGTAATGTAATCCTAATAGCAGTGTAGTACATAGTAGGACTCCAAGTTGCATGAAGATAGATCCATCTATGACTCCAAGTAGGAATACTAATCTAAATCCAAGTAGAAACATAGTTTGGACTCAAACCAAGGCAAGATCCAAAATAGGACTACCATAGCATGTTAGATTACAATTAGGAATAGGGGTCTTCGAGGCGTAACATATATCTACCTTGACTCAAAGTCAACATCTTGCAAGAAAAATAGCAATCTTGTTCTCATCCAATCCCTAAGGGCATCACTGTCAGCTATGAAGGCTAACCAAGTCCAATCAGGTCTTGAACTTGGAAATTAGTAATGGCTTTATCATCATATCAACATGACTATCTTTGCTAATGATCTTCTTATTAATAAAAGTATTGACAAGCTCACAAATCTAATTCAAATGAAGAGGTTCCATGTCTTCATTCAAAGCAGCAACCCAAATAGCAGAATCTGAGACACCACAACTTCAATGTAAGTAGATGCCTCACAAGCATCACCATAATCTAAATGTCTTAATGGTAGCCTAATATGTCTTCTTAATCTTCAATGAGCAACACTATAAGGTTGTGCATCAGGTGCCTCATCTTCAACATTATCTGGGGTATCTTGTTTAATTTTAGTAGGTGTCAAATTACCATGTAGTGACGATGGCACATCATCAACGTCTAGCTCCACCTGTTTGCTGACACTAGGAGAAGGACATGTATCAGAAATAGTAACAAAAACCTTTTTCTTCAAGAACATAGCAAGACCTTTCTTGCTCATGTGACCAAGTCTCATATGATAGAGCTTCGTGTTGTTATGATCAGAAGGGGATAAAGAAGAAACAACAATTGTACCAATTATAGTTTCACAAATAAGTTAATATATATTTTCAATTTGTCTTTAACCCTTGATCACAACTTTTTCATCTTTGTAAACATACACGATTCAATTTCTAGCAGCAAGCCGAAAAACTTTTCTTCAAGTGTTCCTAAGGAGATGAAATTTTTTACAAGACCTCGAACATGATGGATATTAGAGATGGTTATAATAATACCATCAAACCTCTTGATGTTGATAGATCCAATTCCAATAGTCTTACAGGTAGAATCATTTGGCATAATAACTACTCCACCTTCAAGTGCAGTATACATGGAGAACCAATCCCTTATAGGACACATGTGAAAGGAAAAATAAGAATCAAGAATCCATGAATTATGTTATTTTGAAGTAGAGAGTGCCATGAGAATAAAATCATCAACTTCTTGTACAATATTGGCACCACCAGGTTGTTCTTGAAGGCCTTTGTCTTCACACCTCTACTTCTTCTGCAACTTGAAGCATCTATAAATTGTATGACCCTTCTTTTTGTAGTATTTACATGACTTCTTGTTATTAAGTCTGGACACAGATCGATTGTGTTCTTCATTATCTTTTGATAGACCCCATACATGGAGAGCCTCTACATGGCTTCCATTAGAAGAAACAACCAATTCCTTGTTTGTCAAGGATTTAGACATGAGAGAAGACATTACTTCTTCTAGTTTCATGGAGTCTTTGTCATAGACAATGGTCTCATGGAATTGCTTGTAAGAAGATAGAAGAGAGCATAAAAGAATCAAGGCTTTATCTTCATCTTCCACTTTGATGTCAATATTTTCCAAATCCATAATGATGGAGTTAAACTGATCAATATGATCACAATTAGATGTACCTTCAGCCATGCACAGTATATATAAATGTTGCTTGATGCAATTCTATTTGGAGAGTCTTTGTAATGTAGAGAGTTTCAAGCTTCCACCACAAATCTATAACGGTATTCTCTTTAGTGACTTCACCAAGAACCGTCAATGAAAGTGATAACTAGATGGCAATTAGGGCTTTCTCATCCATCTCTTGCTCCTGCTTAGTAGTCAAAGAAGCTAGCATATTCTCCACTCCCAGCTATGCTTTAGCGATACCCTATTGCACCAGATGGCCTTGCATCTTCATCTGCCATAACCCAAAGTTGATTGTATGGTCAACCTTCTCGATGTCGTACTTGGTCATCATTGTTGTTGATCACCAGACTCTGATACTAATTGTTGAATCGGTGCAACAGAAAGAACAATGAGCAACATGTAAATAAATACATGATTTATGTGGTTTGGTCTAGATGACCTACTCCACAGGAGAAGAGAGAACTTCACTATTGTAAGAATATTACAAAGGAGAGATACTCTTAAATAGAAAGAACCTGAAAAGGTTACACCCAAAGAGGAGAGAGACCTCTCTTCAGTACAACATTATACATTTGGCACTTCTCAGTACAAGGAAATCCCATGCCCCTAAGGTCCTATTTATAGCCTCCATGTCATAAGGATTCAACTAGGAATATAATCCTAACAGGAGTGTAGTACACAATAGGACTCCAAATTGCATGAAGATAGAGCCATCTACAACTCCAAATAGGAATACAAATTCAAATCCAAGTTGGAACATGGGTTGAACTCAAACCAAGGTAAGACCCAAAATAGGACTGCCACACCATGTCGGATTAGGATTAGGACTAGGAGTCTTCGAGGCATAACAATATACATATATACATGTATATATATGTATGTATGTATACATGTGTATATGTGTGTTTTGCATGTGTATTTGTGTGTGGTTTAATAAATTATTATATATAGTGAATAATCAAATACTAACACATAATAGTACTACCATTGATCAATACTGGTTCTCAAATTTAGGTACTTTCTATACCAAGAGGACATGCACGTTAAGTAAGATGGACAAAGACATTCCTAAGTTTTTCATCTTGTGGCACCACCTTCTATATAACGGTGAAAATAGCTAACTCATTGTATTACAAATATGAACTACCATTTGTCCATTAATATCCTTGATAATGAAAGACACCAGTATAAGTACAATGAATTAAATGGGTGAAGAAGTGCGGGAATGGTGGTGTTATTTCAAAATCAAGCGACGATGACAATGATCTAAGAAACTAGAAGTTTATTGTGAGGATCATGTAATTAAGCTTTCATGGTCTATTATGAGATATAGGGATATTTTTAGTGTTGTATCCATGTGTGCATGCCTGGGCGCGTGCGTGCACACACACACATATATAATAATAATAATTATTATTATTATTATTATTATTATTATTATTATTATTATTATTATTATTATTAACATAATATTTACATATGCAAAGTAGCATTCGTTAGGATTGTAATGTTATCTCTTATGGAGCTACTAACTCATATGATATTCTCAAAGAGAAAGAAAACAAAATTGATAATCTTTGTTGTAAGACTGCCTCTTCTAAAAGTCGTGAATTGAGGACAGACAACTAGAAAAGATACCGATAATATCATTAGCAGTGGGAAATGATACAATTTCCAACAATTTTCATTTTCTTTTGTTTGTTTGGGTTACGGACTGGAAATTAGTTTTCCCATTGGCCAAAACATCTTGTATACACTTTTAAAAAAAAATTGGTGAATCATTCATCATCTAGGTTCGAATTCATGACCTCTTAGTCTTATATCATCACTTTTACCACTGGGATGCCACTTCATTGGCAAAACATATTTCTATACACTAGTTATGCCAAACCCACACATCCCTAGATTTTATTAGTCCAAAGCTCAATAGTAACGGGTTCTATTGAATTCACATGTAGCTGATTTTATGGGCATGGAAAATGAAAAGAAGTTAACGTTTCTGTATTATTTGGCCTCCATGTTGTTCATTATCGTATGTTAGTAAAATTACTCATTCACCTCTATAATATTTATTATTACATGTTTGTCAATTATTTTTTTTCCTTTCCCTTTGGAAACCAAAAGAAAGATAGGTTTTGAATCGTTATTTTTGTTTACATGTGATTTATTCCAATCCTTCCAACTTCCCAATTCCCATCATTGTTTCTCTTCTTGTGAAGATGGAAGTAGACGCATGAGAAAATGAGCGTCACTGAGGTTTGAACTCGTCCTCAAAACATGTAGGTATGACTATGCATATATAGACTATAGTTCTCTTAAAATATGATGCATACTTCCTATTGGTTATTCATTTTTATCACAGTTGTATATCCACAATGTTGTCTCATATTATGACTTATATTTTCTCCTTTATTAGGAGTTGAGATGTACATTCTTTGATGCTCTAGTCCTTGTACATTGGGCCACATGACTGCATACATTCTCTACCTAAATAAAAACCATTCGTTTCATGCACTATAAAATTAAACAAGCGCCTTCAAGACTCCACTCTTTCATTGTTTTATCAAAATAGTTGAAAAATGCAATTGGCATTACTAGCCCTAACTCCTTCATCGCTATTGAATTAAGACTCACACTAGAGGAAGGAAAGTGTATTACTAATGCAAAATGAGAGGATGACCCATATTTGCACAACACGAGATAAGTTGACACTGGATCCAAAAAATGATTAGAGAGAAGATAGTTTAACAACTGCATAACAAATGACATGTCCTCTAACATAGAAAAATCCTACATGAAGGACCAGTAATGGTAGTTGGTAGTACTATCACATTTGCAACGTTCTTATAAATATACATTTTTATTTATTTACAGTCGGAGCAATATAGATGAAAAAATATGACATGATTCTTGTAATTGTCAAATAAATAATCAATTTCTTGACGTGGGCACTATAAAGTACTATCTAAAGTCATGTTCAATGTTTCCCCTCATTTCCCTATTCATCTCTATTATTGAAGACACATTTCACATTGAACCTTGTTATTACAACCAATGCCTTTCCTACAAGGATTTACATAATACTCAAATTTGATTTGCAGACTGGATGCCATCACTTTCACATATGTCAAATGCATTTGGTAGTTCAGTTTTTCTTCAAAATGAATAAGAGAAAAGCTCAATGTTGGGGAAAATATAGAAAAATGGAACAAATTACTACATGATATAGAAAAAAATCTCTATGATTTTTCTCTCTAATCAATAATAGGGGAGGTAATCAAGATTCGAATTTTCCATTATAATGAATTTTGTAAGAATAATTTTCCTACACCAAGAAGAGCATCTAACCAAAAAGGAGCTTCAATACAGTCACGTTAACTGTATACAAATGGATTCGAATAAAAAGTTGTTAATAAAAACAATGTAGGCACCTTAGGATAATCACAACATTATCATTTTAAAAGGAACATTACCATGATTGAAGGAAACCTTTTAATATATTTTTCATGATTGTGTTAAATCAACGATGCCCATTTTGAGGCCATTTTCAAACCGTTCATAGAAACAATATAACCTATAATTTTTTATGGGTTCAATCCTCTCTTGAAATACATCTACTAAACATATAAGCATACAACATTATAAAAGAAGTACCTAAGGAATGCAATTCTATTCAATATCAACTAAATAATTTAACCTTAATATAGCAGCCTTTTCATAGTTACTCATGTTCATAAGAGGATTCATTAGTTAGTTTATATTCAGATGAGTGAATGATGATTCAAAAATGGTGGTTACATGATACACAATCTATGATACTAGGGTAAATACCTTTTTCCCTCGGTCATCATTTCTTGTATTTTTTTTTGGAAAGTCAGGGGGTGATCTTATTCATGTCGTCCCCCTCTTACAGCCTCAACAACGTGGTTACAAAGTCTGACACCTGGGTCTAAGGTGACATGGGTGCTTGACTGGTTACTTAGATCTCTATCCCTCACGACAAGTTGGAGAATAGAGTCTGGGGGGTGGTGTGGGTGTGAGAACCCGTGAGGTCTTTTAGGTGATACTCAGCCAGGACGTCAGCCACCTGGTTGGCCCCTCTTCTCGCGAACTGGAAAGTTATCTCATCGATGTGTTGTGCTTTGTTTCTGATCTAGTTCAGTGCCGAAAGATGAGATGGGGGTAGCCTCGTTTCCTTCCTGATCCACTGGATAACCTTCATGTTATTGCTTTCGACCATCACCTTGTTGAGCCCCATACTGCTCGCCTATTCCACCGCTGCTTCGCTCGCCCTCCACGACTGAGCTGCGACTACAACTCCTGCTTGTTCCTCCAATCCAAATTCCTTTGTCCCACCTTGACAACTATTGCAATTGTGTGTCCCTTCTTTCTTGTCACGACGTCTGTGTTGAGCTTTGTCCATCCTTCAACCGGCCTGCTCAACCATGTCATCGGGGTGTCCCTCTTCTCCTTCGGGATGCAGGTACCGTCTTGGTCACTGCCCCTCACCCTGGCCTCAGTAGTTGTGCAGATGAGGGTAGTGGGTGTCTGATTCCCTTTGAAGATCTTTAGATTTCTGGCTCCCCAAAACTTCCAAGCCACGATCATGGTTCTTTCTTTGTAGCCCTGTTTAGTCTTTAGACACATGCTCAGCCATGCTTCCAGGTCACCACCAAAGAAGTTAGGGATCACCTCCTCAATCTTGTATTGCTTCCTGACCTCCTTCGCAGTAGGGAAGTCCCGGAGAGCGTGTAGAGTCGACTCCTCCTCTGCCAAGCACCTAGGACAGGTAGCATCAGTAATGAGATAGCAAATCTTCCTTCTCATGTTAGTCAGTATAGCATCCATGTGTGCCAGCCAGAAGTAGGTCTTAACCTTTTCAGGGCATCTGTTGTTCCACAGTTTCTCCCAACAACCTGCTCTCCTCGTGTGGCTATCACCAGTGAGCAAGTTATAGGCAGAAGCGGTAGTGAAGAAGCTACCCTAAGTCCCCTTCCATACCCAGCCGTCCTCCCCACTCTCCTCTTTGGGTGCCCTTGTCTTCAGGATTTTCCTCACTGTCAGTTCATTGAAGTAGTTGATGAACCCCTTATCCCATTTGCCCCTGTCATTCACCACGCAGCTCACCCTGAGGTCTAAGAGTTCATTAGGAACCTCTTTAGTCGCTACTTCCGCCAAAATGCCTCCATCCGGTAGCCACTCCTCCAACCAAAATAGTGTATCCTTACCATTTCCCACTTTCCTGCAAGAGTGTGTATCGATGAACTCCTTCGCTTCGCAAAGAGCCTTCCAAAATGGAGTGTTGTTGTGGGTGTTTTGTTTGTATTTCCCTTTGATTACGTTCACCCATGGCACAGATATATTAATTTTAACATCCCAGACATTTCTGCACATGAGGGCGTTATTCCAGCTTCTCATCAACTTGATTCCCAGCCCTCCAGCCTTCTTCGTCGAGGTAACAGCCTCCCAGGCTATAAGTGACATGGGGAGCGGCTTATGGCCACTGCCCCAAATAAAACTCTGCACAGCTCTATCAAATATGTCATAGAGTTTCAACGGTAGCTTAGTCATTTGCATCACATACGAAGGGATAACCGTGAGAGTAGATCTAGCAAGCGTAATCCGTCTAGCCAGGGAGAGGGTCCGGGCCATCCAACCATTGACCCTGTTCTCAACTTTTTCGAGGGTGGCCGCGTGTGTCTGCTTGGTGATCCTACTGTGAATGATTGGGACTCCCAGGTGCTTACCCAAATCGTCTGTGTTTCTGAAGCCACTTATATTGCAGATCTCCTACCTGCTCTGCCTATTCACCCCCTTAGAGAAGTAGATGCAGGATTTCTCCAGAGATACTTCCTACCCGGACCCCTCACTGAAATCCTTCAAGTAACTCATTACCTTGCATATTTGTTGCACTGAGGCTTTGGCAAAGAAGACGATGCCATCGGCAAAGGCCACATGTGTGATTTTGCACCCAGCCCTTGAGATTCTAGCACCTTGCCACTTCCCCTCTTGCTCTGTCACACCAATAGCCTGACTTATTCTGTCCATACACATCACAAAGATATAAGGGTAGAGCGGGTCCCCTTGTCACACGCCCCTCTTGGCCAAGAACTGAGGGAGGGTCTTGCCTTCCCAAATGACATATGGTTGTCCCTGCGTAATGGAATTCATCAAATATTTAACTATGTTTGGGGGCCAGCCCACCTTCTGGATTGTGTCCAGCACAAAACTCCAATTCATTTTATCGTAAGCCTTTGACAGGTCTATTTTGATAGCCATCAGGGGTGCCGGGTGTTTCTTCCTCATGTTATGGACTATCTCTTGCACGACGGTGATGTTATCGGTGATTCTCCTCCCCGGAATGAAACTGCTCTGGTTTGGGGAAATCCAACCATTCATGAATGGTTTTAGACGCTCGGCGATGACCTTGGAGGTGGGCTTCAGGATGACATTGTTCAGTGCTATAGGACGAAAGTCACTGCACCTCGTCGGCACCGTCATTTTGGGAATCAGGACAAGTGAGGCGTCGCACAAGTTGTCTTCTAGGTTATCACCCTTAATAGCTCCGCTGATAGTCCACATAACCAAACTGACCACCGTGCTCCAGTTCTTTTTCAAGAATAGGGTGTCGACTCCATCAGGACCAGCCGCCTTGAAGGGGTCGCATTTCTCGAGGTCTCGGTAAACTTCTTGCGGGGTTGGAGGTGAGCTGATGTGCATATATTCATGTTGCCCCAGTGGCTCGAACGTCCCGGGGTAATCTCCAATGACCTGCATATCAGGGTGAGTGCTAACTATGAATAGATTGCAAAAGAACTATCTTAACATATCCCTCAGCTCCTCCCTATTGTCCACCCACCTCCCAGAATTGTCTTTGAGCTTGGTGATGGTATTTCTCCGGGTTCTTTGATTGATGAAGGCTTGATAAAACTTTGTATTGTGGTCCCCATCCTTGAGCCAGCTCTGATGGATCCTCTATTTCCAGTCCCACTCTTCTTTCTTGAGGATATTTTCCAAAGCATCGGATATATCTTGCAGCTTGAGCTCAAACCCCTCGTCATACCCCTCGACAGTGCGGCATTGGATTTTAGCAATTTGTTCCAGAGGTTTTCTCTTTCTCTTCTTCTCTTTATAAGCAACATTGCTACTCCACCGGATGATGTCACTCCTGGAAGACTTCCACACCTCCTGGAATCCCTTGTTGGGGTCCCAGATTCTGCTCACCTCGCTACAGAACTCTGATTTCATTGACCAAGATGCTTTCATGATTAGTCTAGGGGCGAGTCTCTCCTGATGCCTTTCCTTGATCAAAATGGGGCAATGATCTGAGTGTATTCTAGGCAGATGTTCGATGGGGGTATTCCTAAAGGTAGACAAGAGTTCCATGTTGGTGACTGCTCTATCAAGACATTCGAGAAGCCGCCCACTCTTATAGGTGAATGGAGGTCCCTCAAAACCTAGGTCATGGAGGCCAGCTTTCATCAGTGTTTCTGCAAAGACTACAGCCTCATTGTGGTTGAACATGTTGTTGCCCCTCTTCTCTGTGGGGTAGACCATCATGTTGAAGCCACCTGCTACCAACCACGGTCCGGTGACACTACCACTCAGGTTGACCAAGTGGTCCCAAAGGAGCTTTCTAATGCAGATATGAGGGTTGGCATAGACAAAGGTGCTAGTGAGCTTATTGTTGATCAAGCAATGGACAAACTATCTATGGCTGCACAAGATATCGACACAAATCTCGCCAGTGTTCCACAGGAGCCAGATACCTCCGATGAAGCTCTTGGCCTTGACCCTATGGTAGAAGTCAAATCCCATGCGAATAATGGCTTTGTCTGCAGCCTCCCCACTGATTTTACGTTCCAGGATCACGGCCAACTTGACTCTCTTCTGCCCTCTAAATTCTCTCAACAATCTACGAGCTTCATCGCCTCCAGTGCCACAAATATTCCAAACTAAGATGTTCATTCTACCAAGGTGAGTAAGAATAATACTAATCAAAACATGAGACAGCACCGGTTCAAGTCGTCATCAGATTGCCATCCGGTGGGGTGCACTTCTCCTCCAGGATCTTTCTTGCCATGCTTTTGGTGAGAACTGATCTTGTGGGAGCGAGACTTGATGGACTGATGCCTTAGGTCTAAACTTGTGTATTGGGCGGGGTGGGGTTGGCCTCATCTCCGATCGCCATATCAGTGTCCCCCCCCGAGTTTTGTACCTATGTTGTCTCTCATCTCCACGCCTATCGTAGCTCTCTCCTCTACTTGGTTCCCTTATCCAGCAATGACTTCGTCAACCCCTGGAAACAACCGTCCTTGTTGTGGAATCCTTCTTTGACGTGTTTGTGTTATGCCTATTTGCCTCCTCTCTATTACTCTAGGAAATAACTTCGAGCAGCTTCTTTGTCCTCTCGTCTGCCTGGCCGATTTTTGATTTCTTCCATACCTTGGGTTGTTCTCCTTCTCTGGGTGCCACAGTCACCACCTTAACTCATGGTATCTCCTCCATGTCGTCCTCGCCTATCCTCTCCAGGGATTGAAATTTGTTGTCGGTCCTACTTGTGTCGTTGTTAGCACTTGTGCTTGATTTAGAGGGAATCTTCTATTATGTCTGAATATCCTTGCCATACACCTTCTGCCATTTACCTGTCTCTTCTGACCACTTCACCCTAGATGCATCGTTCTCTGGTTCCCGCCCCTCCTTGCCCTATTTCTCTCCACCGCTCTTGCACTTGTCTGCACTATGCCCGAGCAGCCCACAAGTGAGGCATAGGCTTGGCAGAATTGTTGGTATGTATTCCCTGAGAGCCAATCATGGGATGATTGGTGGGATACATTAAGATTGATTTGATAAACATCAAAGGCAAGCTTCTGATTCCTTCTGTTTCAGTCATATGAGATAATGATAGAACAGATTGAATGCTAGAGAATGACAGTACTCAATGACGTATGTCTTCAGTTTCAGGACCTGAACGATGAGATCATACAGATTCTAAGAGTCTGTACATTCTTATTATGTCCCTAGTCGGATGTCATTGTGGAAGGTAGATAGACAGCAATGACACACAAGACTAGATTTTGGTGTTGGTTGATGATAGAATCTCACTAGTCATGATTTGGAGACATCAAACCAAACACATAGGTACTTGTTAGAGAACAAGTGTACCAGACAGACCCACCGTGAGTTTGACACATGGAACCATGACATGGTAGTTACAGTCAATTCTCACAGTGATGGTGGTGAGTGTGATTCTTTGACATGAGATCACTACACTCAACACATCTCGTTGGGTACATTTTGACATCATCAAATGCAGTCCTGAAACATTGGTTGTTATAATGGTGATGATTGGGTGACTTTGACACGTTGGACTTTTGAGGGGTGAGTGATAGATATGTGATTTGTCCCTCCTGAGGTAGTTTGATATCCATGGCCACTTGATGAGTAGGATTGAGATAGGTGTGCATGCATGTGTGAATCAATATGTGATATTAATGTCATACATATCTCCTCCAATCTACTCTGAGATCAAGAAAGTGAATGAATGTTGACATGATGATTGTTTTGTGCCATGATTTTATTCGAGATATCAGTGACAAAGGAATTATACACTCATTGCAACACCATTCATGGATTGTAGGATTTAAAGTTGTTGTCCAACTTTCCTTTTTACTTGGGTAGCACTGATGTGCGACTAGGCACCACTCTTTGCTTGTGAAGTCATAAGTGTTATAGATTTTCACTACCAACACGAAATGGACCTGTAGGGTCACACACATAGGATTTAATCTGGAAGAGGAGTTTATCCACAAATGATGTTTAGATTGTTTACTAAATGAGTTTAGTAGTTCAGTTAAACACTCAATTAATTGATGGCTCAATATCATAATGTCCAAGGTGTTGGACCAGTTGATTGAGAGTATCAGATTGATTGAAATTGCAATTGACTGATTTGTACAGTCTACTGGTCCAACTGATCGACTCATAGGGATGAACCGATCGGCTCAAGTTGTTGAACCGATCAGCTCATGCAATGAGACGATCAGCTCATGTGTCACCAAATGATCGGCACAATCGTTGAACCGATCAGTTCATGTGACCAACTGAGATTGTTTGGAAAATCAGAAGACTATTTTGCAAATATATATGTTTCACTTATACAAATTCGATTTGGACAAGGACTAATATTTGATTAGTTGGAAATGAATATGGAAAGTCAATTTGAGTTGGATTAGGACCGTGAACCGATCAGCTCAGGGCACCAACTGATCGGTTGAGAGCCCCAAACGATCGGCTCAGGTTCCAACCGATCGGCTCATGGGACGAAATGATAGGTTCAGTTAGTGAAACGATCGGTTCAGCTGCCACAATATGTCATATTTGTGGAAAATCTCGATCACTTCTACTCCTGCTTTAATCCCAAATTTCCCAGGATAGAGAACCATGTCCCATGACCCTCCTATATATAGGGGTATTGGGGGCTTCTCTGACAACAACAACTCAGAACACCAGTTGCTCTGTAAAGTTGTCGTTCTCCCTGGTTGTGGTAACTGAGAGAGCCCGAGCAAGTGCTACCCGACCAGGGAGGCATAGCAAGGGAAAGCCAACTACAGAAAAGTGATTGGTGGCAGGAGAGTGTGTCAGTGACTAGTACGCTGATAGGAGGGTGTGACTCCTTCTTATTCCTTATAGGACAAGGAGATCGGAGTTCTAGGTGGTCTGTGTGGATAACTTCAGAGGCGGGAGACTTATGTCGCTCGGAGGACAGCTGTTAATCTCGATAGTCCTGGTGAGACCAGTAGCTGCACAAACACCGTCCAAGACCGGACGTGAAGACCGCACAAGCCACGAGGTAACATCGCCGAGCAAGTCTCGGGACAAGGTATGATTCTACCAAACATCCTTCCTATTGTATAGACTTTGATGCGATTCCTTCATTCTGGGTTTGGGAGAATAAAATTTTTGTTTTCGCTGCCATCTCTGTCTCCCCTAAAACCCAATAGTGGTATCAAAGCCACGTCAACTGTTCTATACTTTAGGATTATCGATGTGATCGATTTTGGTTTGTCGCCTTTATTACATACAATGCGAATAAAATTGGCTTTATGCATGTGCAATCCTAAATCCACAAATCCCAATATCCATATATGATATGTAATATGAATGCACTCCATATGCGTCGCCCTTAAACAAGTTTTTGTGGTGGATATATGGCATGGTTATGGCCAATAAACCCTATGTGTGTGCTCGATTAAATGTGGTTTCTTACATCTTGGTCTGCGCACCCATTCCCTACCTCCTTTTCTTGATGTAACTCGAGATAACTCGATATTTCTTTCCTACCTTTGCTCCCCCCGAATATAACTCGGGGTTTTCCCTTTCTACATTATAAATAGGGTAGACTTTATTTTGTGTTACGTCAAAGAACGACGGACATCCTGACGGCAGCTGAGATGATCGATTCAAGGTGTGAACCGATCGGTTGGCATTCCAAACGATCAGTTCAAGGAGTGAGTCGATCGATTGATGACTGGTTTGAGGAGCGAGACGAGCGGGTGGAGGCCATCAGGAGATGCACGATGACCAAGTGAACCGATCGGTTGAAGGAGCCAACCGATCGAATGGTGGCACCCAGACGACTGGCCAGAGCGAGTAGGTCATTCATGTGATGAGTTGATCAACTCAGACGGCTATAACACTTCATCAAGAATAGGTTGCATGTGATGTAGACCTAGATGATCGTGATTCCTCTTGGCTCGAGGGATCACATTAGGATGGCCATAATCATCGCATTTATCATTTCCCATGTTTTCTGTGGGATATAGCATGTATATGATACGTACTATATATTGTGGTGATTGGATATGTATATGTACCTATAAAACCAAATCCCTCATTAAATATTTAAGTTTTAGATTCCTTCCAAATGCGACACACATGAAAAACTTGATTGGCCAAGTGTGGGCACACCCTAGCGTGGTGCACTATCTATCTCGTGGAAGCGTGAAGGATGAATACGTGGGTATGCCCTAGCAGGGTGCATATTCATCATGTTGGCTTTGGGTCAAACTTAATAAGGTGACCTAGATAGGATCTAGCACCTTGAGGCATGGAGGTGTGATTCTTTGACCTAAAATCACTACACTCAACACATGTCATTGGGTACACTTTGACATCATCAAACGCAGTCATGTAACATGGGTTGTTATAAAGGTGATGATTGGGTGACTTTGACACATGGGGATTTTGAGGGGTGAGTGATAGATATGGGATTTGTCCCTCTTGAGGGAGTTTTATATCCATGGCCACTTGATGAGTAGGATTGATATAGGCGTGCACACATGTGTGAATCAATATGTGATATTGATGTCATACATATCTCCTCCAATCTACTCTGAGATCAAGAAAGTGAATGAAAGTTGAGAGGATGATTTTCAATGCCTTGAGTTCATTCAGGATATCAGTGACAACGGAATTATACAATTGATGTAACACCGTTCATGGATTGTAGGATTGAAAGTTGTTCTCCAACTTTCCTTTTCACTTGGGTGGCACTGATGTGCGACAAGGCACCTCTCTTTACTTGTGAAGTCATAAGTGTTATGGATTTTCACTACCAACGTGAAATGGACCTGTAGGGTCACACACATAGGATTTAATCTGGAAGAGGATTTTATCCACAAATAATGTTTAGATTGATTACTAAAGGAGTTTAGTCATTCAATTAAACACTCAATTAATTGATGGCTCAATATAGTAATGTTCAAGGTGTTGGACCAGTTGATTGAGAGTATCGGATTGATTGAAACTACAATTGACTGATTTGCACAGTCTACTGCTCCAACCGATCGACTCATGGGGATGAACTGATCAACTCAGGTTGTTGAACTGATCGTCTCATGTGATGAGACGATCAGATCATGTGTCACCAAACGATCGGCTCAATCATTGAACTGGTCGGTTCGTGTGACCAACCAAGATTGTTTGGAAAATCAGAAGACTATTATGCAAATATATATGTTTCACTTGTAAAAATTCGATTTGGAAAAGGACTAATATTTGATTAGTTGGAAACAAATATGGAAAGTCAATTTGAGTTGGATCTGGACCGCGAACCGATCGGATCAAGACACCAACTGATCAGTTGAGAGCCCCAAACGATCGGCTCAGGGGCCGAAACAATTGGTTCAGTTAGTGAAACGATCGGTTCGGCTACTGCAATATGTCATATTTGTGGAAAATATTGAACCCTTCTACTCCCAATTTAATCCCACATTTCCCGGGATAGAGAACCCTGTCCCATGACCCTCCTATATATAGGGGTATTGGGGGCTTCTCTGACAACAACAACTCAGAACACCAATTGCTCTGTAAAGCTGTTGTTCTCCCTGGTTGTGGTAACTGAGAGAGCCTGAGCAAGTGCTACCCGATAAGGGTGGCATAGTAAGGGAAAGACAACTGTAGAAAAGTGACTGGTGGCAGGAGAGTGTGTCGGTGACTAGTATGCCGACAGGAGGGTGTGACTCATTCCAAATCCTTGTGGGACAAGGAGATCAGAGTTCTAGGTGGTCTGTGTGGACTACTTTAGAGGTGGGAGACTTCTTCCACTCAGAGGATAGTTGTCAATCCCGACAGACCCGGTGAGACCAGGAGTTGTTAGTCCCAGTGAGACCAGGAGTTGCACAGACACCGTCCAAGACCAGAGGTGAAGACAGTGCAATCCATGAGGTAACGTCACCGAGCAAGCCTTGGGATAAGGTATGATTCTATAAACCATCCTTCCATTGTATTGACGTTGACGTGATTCCTTCGTTCTGGGTTTGGGAGAAGAAAATTTTTATTTCTTCTGCCTTCTCTGTCTCCCTAAAACCCAACAGTGGTATCAAAGCCACGTCAAATGCTCTATACTTTAGGATTATCAATGTGATCAATTTTGGTTTGTCGCCTTTATTGCATACGATGCGAATAAAATTGGCTTTATGCATGTCTAATCATAAATCCACAAATCCCAATATACATATATGATATGTAATATGAATTCACTCGATACGTGTCACCCTTAAATGAGTTTTGTGGTGGATGTATAGCGTGGTTATGGCCAATAAACCCTATGTGTGTGCTTGGTTGAATGTGGTTCTTGCATCTCAGTCTGTGCACCAATTCCCTACCTCCTTTTCTTGATGTAACTCGAGATAACTCGAGATTTCTTTCCTACCTTTGCTCCCCCTGAATGTAACTCAGGGTTTCCCTTTCTACATTGTAAATAGGGTAGAATTTTTTTCCTATTATGTCGAAGAACAGCGGACATCCTGACGGCAGCTGAGATGATCGGTTCAAGGTGTGAACCGAGTGGTTGGCATTCCAAATGATCAGTTTAAGGAGTGAGCCGATCAGTTGATGACCGGTTCGAGGAGCGAGATGAGCGGGTGGCGGCCATGAGGAGATGCTTGATGACCAGGCAAACCGATCAGTTGGAGGAGCCAATCGATCGACTAGTGGCACCCATACGACCGGCCAGAGCGAGAAGGTCATTCATGTGATGAGTTGATCAACTCAGATGGATATAGCACTTCATCAAGAACAAGTTGCATTTGATGTAGACCTAGATGATCGTGATTCCTCTTGGCTTGAGGAATCACATTAGGATGGCCATAATCATCACTTTTATCGTTTCACATGTTTTCTGTGGGATATAGCATGTATATGATACATACTATATATTGTGGTGATTGGATATGTATATGTACCTATAAAACCAAATCCCTCATTAAATATTAAAGTTTTAGATGCCTTCCAAATGCGACACACGTGAAAAACTTGATCAGCCAAGTGTGGGCACGCCCTTGCATGGTGCACCATCTATCTCGTGGAAGCGTGAAGGATGAATATGTGGGTCTGCCCTAGAACGGTGCATATTCATCGTGTTGTCTTTGGGTCAGACTTAACAAGGTGACATAGATAGGATCTAGCACCTTGAGGCATGGAGGTGATCATGGCAAGGAGTTGCACATGACATCTTTCAAGAGTTGCATATGATGCAATTGGCAAAAGTTGCCTACCTGGAAGATCTAAGTTGTGGGTGACAGCCCTAGTTGGTCCATGACTCAGAGGATTTTAGGATCTTGCACACTAGAAGATTATACATTGTAATCTTCCGAATTGATGGTGAGGGCTATCAATTTGAACAAAAATAGTGGGAGCGATAATTAATTAAATGCCTAATTATATCGTCAACCTTTCAAATCAATCAAATAAGTCAAAATGAGTTTTGGACAAAAAATTGCATTTTTTTTAGTACAAATGGCAACAAACAAAAATCACTTCTCTTTGTGATCGGTCCTTGAAAAGGACAAGTTGAATGGGACTAACTTCAACGACTGGTTTAGGACATTGAGAATTGTTCTCACTCAAGAGCGAAAGCTCTATGTCCTTGATACTCCAATTCCAGATGAACCTACTCCTACCGCACCAAAGACAGAAAGGGATGCTTGCAAGAAGCATTATGATGATGCCATTGATGCAAAGTGCTTGATGTTGTGCTCCATGAACCACGAGTTGCAGAGACAACATGAGAACATGTGTGTCATTGAGATGATTCAGCATCTCAAGAACATGTATGAAGATCAAGCACGGCAAGAGAGATATGATGTCTCCAGGGCGATGTTCAAATGTGTCATGACAGAAGGAGATCCAGTTGGTCCTCACACACTCAAAATGATTGGGTATGTGGAGAACCTGATGAGACTAGGATTTCCCCTTATCCAAGAGTTGGCTACTGACGTGATTCTACAATCTTTATAAGAATCCTACAGTCAGTTTGTGATGAACTACATCATGAACAACTTTGACAAGTCATTGATAGAGTTGTTGGGTATTTTGAGGACAGTCGAAGAACAAATGAAGAAGTACAAGCCTAAGTCTGTGATGATGATCAGTAGCAAGAAAGGGAAGTCCAAGAACAAGGGCAATGGCAAGGCTAAGAAAGGTTCTGATGCTAGCCAACAGCCCAAGTCATCTTCAGCTCTCTAGGCCAAGGGAGGTGTGACCAAGAGAAGCAATTATCACCATTGTCAAAAGCCAGGACATTGGAAAAGGAATTGTCCTCTCTATCTAGAAGAACAAAAGAAGAAGGAGGCAACAGACGACTCCACTTAAAGGTGTCATGAAATAAACTTGTATCATTTTTGAGGTATATGATACCAAGATATAAAGTGTAAAGCACTCAATAAATGGGGCAAGTATTGCCTCCATTGATAGTACTTTACTTTATTTTGAGCCTTAAAGGCATGTAATAGATTTGTGAACTGCTATTTCATATTTTCCAATGGATAGAAACACTTTTTTTTGCATATTGTATGACAATAATGGCAATTAATAAAGTTGATGTTTCAATATCAAAAGATCTGATCTTTGTGGCAATGCCTTGTTTATCTTGTGGTACTTGGTATGCATAAGATAAAATGATACCTAAAAGTTATTGATAACTCAAACAATAAAATTAGCATAAATCATAAGAAATTCATTTCTAGTCTCCATATGATGGATAAATCTAGACTCTTTTGGTTAGAGAACTAGTAAGAGACATGAATATCTTAGACATGATTAATCAATCTTCACTAGTGGTAGTGGGAGAATGATTATCCTATTAGGTATAATACTTGTGATGTATTTACATAACTATTGGAGTTAATGCTAATACTTCAAATGGTGTTTAGAGAAATACCAATATGAATATCTTAAAGTGTTCAAGAATATCATAGATGAAGTACGAATTTGGTAAAGTGTTAACTCTTGATGAGATCAATGAATGAAATACTTGGATCAAATGTTTGAGATCCTTATGAGTGATTATGATAGTGTATCATAGTGATCTCATGGTTAAGGCACGGTTATGTGTAGACAAAGAAGGAGTCATACTCTAAGGAGTATTAAATAACTAAATTCTTCTTAAATAAGATTACCCCACACTAATAAAGGACATTAAGAATCACAAGGAGTTGTGAGTTCTTATATCCTTGATAGATACACCTTGATTATCTATGTGATGAGTTGATCATGTGATGAGTCAACTTTCAAGATGAATTTGAGGAATCATATTTTGAGTTATGGTCCATGACCATTACATCCTAAATGACTTCCATGTGAACCATAAGGTATGACCTTGATGGTAGCACCCATTGTGATAAAATCCATAAGTGTGAATGAGTCTTTAGCGTTAAGACACATGGGTGACATTTTGAGAAGGATAATGCTTGCAACTTGATGACTAAAGATTTTGCATACGGATACTAAAATTTCATTCATATAAGGAATAAAACAAGGATGTGTACGTGACACATCCTATAAGGTTTATGAATCCATTAATGCAAATGATTTCTATAAGTTACAATGGACTAATCAATGTGATTGATTGAGTACAAGCAACTCAGAACTGAGATCTTTACTTTGATAATATGGTCAAAGGGTTTGACTGATATGTCAAAGAAAAAAGAAGGGATCTGTGATTTTGTGGGAGCGTATTCACATTCCACATGTTGATGTGAAATGAAATGTTCTAGAATGGAATCCAAAGTGGAAATTTTCTTTAAGGAAGATAGAGATGTTTCCTATGAGATAGGAATAGATATCTATAGAGATAGTTCTTGAAAAACCTCTTGACCTGAAAAGAGAGAGCATACATTGGCAATCTGTACTGAAGGGTTCAGTATGCACAAATTTAGTGGGGGGGGAATTGTCCATGTTACATGGAGTTAATATCCCGAGGCCAAGTGTCCAATTCTTATGAAGAATGGGAACACTGAGAATAGATGTTGATCTATCATGTATGTAATCATTCCATTATCTTGCATGTATGAACATAGCAAGAATAAAATTACATTCATCATATTGTATGTAGGACATGACAATATGATATGCTCGTCCTAACCATTCGTATGTGGGACATGATGAGTGGATGTCTGTCTGGCTCCAGTAAGGGTTACTGGAATACCATAAGAACTTGATAAGTACTAGTTCTATGGAGATAAGGAAGGGTTCAATGTATTACACTGATGCGAACTTCCAAAAAGAACAGAAAATTAATCACAAAATATATATGGAATATATAAAAGAGAATGTTTGTTGATGGAAACGTTCCAGTAAAGCTGTTTAAAAGGAAATGTCGAGTATCTGTGTGTTAGAAAATAGCAGTGGATACTATATGGATCTGGAAGTTCATGAGATGAACTTATAGTTATTTCGGTCATTGATGACATGTAAGGAGTACTTGGTCATGCAATGTGGCTAAAGGTTAGCCAGGAATACTAGATCGCGTATTACGGCAACTCCATCTCATACGTGTGACGTACAATGAAGAGATGAGAGCTATGCAGTTAATACCGACTTTGGCAAGGTGTTTCCATAACTCATTTCATTAGCACTAGAGCATAGTGACATGTGGAACATGTTTGAAGGTCACTATGAATATGATTCAAGGGTGATTGGCTCACAATGCAGGTGGGAGTCTGTTGGTATGTATGCCCTGAGAGCCAATCATGAGATGATTGGTGGGATACATTAAGATTGATTTGATAAACATCAAAGGCAAGCTTGTGATTCCTTCTGATTCAGTCATATGAGGTAATGATAGAACAGATTGAATGTCTAGAGAATGACAATACTCAATGACGTATGCCTTCAGGTTCAGGATCTGAACGGTGAGATCATACGGATGCTAAGAGTTTGTACATTCTTATTATGTCCCTAGTCAGATGTCATTATGGAAGGTAGATAGACAGTAATGACACACAAGAATAGATTGTGGTGTTTGTTGATGATAGAATCTCATTAGTGATGATATGGGGATATCAAACCAAACACATAGGTACTTGTTAGAGAATAAGTGTATCGGACAGACCCACCATGAGTTTGACACATGGAACCATGACATGGTAGTCACAGTTAGTTCTCACAGTGATGGTGGTGAGTGTGATTCTTTGACCTAAAATCACTACACTCAACACATTTCATTGGGTATACTTTGATATCATCAAACACAGTCCTGTAACATGGGTTGTTATAAAGGTGATGATTGGGTGACTTTGACACATGGGGCTTTTGAGGGGTGAGTGATAGATATGGGATTTGTCCCTCCTGAGGGAGTTTGATATCCATGACCACTTGATGAGTAGGATTGAGATAGGTGTGCACACATGTGTGAATCAATATGTGATATTGATGTCATACATATCTCCTCCAATCTACTCTGAGATCAAGAAAGGGAATGAACATTGAGAGGATGATTGTTCCATGCCTTGAGTTCATTCGGGATATCAGTGACAAAGGAATTATACACTTGTTGTAACACCATTCATGGATTGTTGGATTGAAAGTTGTTCTCCAACTTTCCTTTTCACTTGAGCAGAACTGATGTGCGACTAGGCACCGCTCTTTACTTGTGAAGTCATAAGTGTTATGGATTTTCATTGCCAACATGAAATGGACCTGCAGGGTCACACACATAGGATTTAATTTGGAAGAGGATTTATCCACAAATGATGTTTAGATTGATTACTAAAGGAGTTTAGTCATTCAATTAAACACTCAATTAATTGATGGCTCAATATCTTAATGTTCAAGGTGTTGGACCAGTTGATTGAGAGTATCAGATTGATTGAAACTGCAATTGACTGATTTGCACAGTCTACTGCTCCAACCGATCGGCTCATGGGGATGATCTGATCGGCTCTGGTTGTTGAACCAATTGGCTCATGCGGTGAGACGGTCGTCTCATGTGTCACCAAACGATCATCTCAATTGTAGAACTGGTCGGTACATGTGACCAACTGAGATTGTTTGGAAAATCAGAAGACTATTTTGCAAATATATATGTTTCACTTATACAAATTTGATTTGGACAAGGACTAATATTTGATTAGTTAGAAATGAATATGGAAAGTCAATTTGAGTTGGATCAGGACCACGAACCCATCGGGTCAGGGCACCAACCGATTAGTTGAGAGCCCCAAATGATCAGCTCAGGTTCTGACCGATCGGCTCAGGGGCCGAAACAATTGGTTCAGTTAGTGAAATGATTGGTTCAGCTACCGCAATATGTCAGATTCGTGGAAAATCTCAAACCCTCTAATCCTACTTTAATCCTGCATTGCCAGGGATAGAGAACCTTATTCAATGACCCTCCTATATATAGGGGTATTGGGGGCTTCTCTGATAACAACAAATTAGAACACCAGTTGCTCTGTAAGTTGTTGTTCTCCCTGGTTGTGGTAACTGAGAGAGCCCGAGCAAGTGCTACCCAATAAGGGAGGCATAGCAAGAGAAAGACAACTATAGAAAAGTGAATGGTGGTAGGAGAGAGTGTCGGTGACTAGTACACCGATAGGAGGGTGTGACTCCTTCTGATTCCTTCTGGGACAAGGAGATCGGAGTTCTAGGTGGTCCGTGAGGACTAGTTCAGAGGCGGGAGACTTCTGCCGCTCAGAGGACAACTATCAATCCCGACAGTCCCGGTGAGACCAGGAGTTGTCAGTCCCGGTTAGACCAGGAGCTGCACAGACACTGTCTAAGATCGGAGGTGAAGACCGTGCAAGCCACAAGGTAACATCCTCGAGCAAGCCTTGGGACAAGGTATGATTCTACAAACCATCTTTCCTATTTTATAGATGTTGACGCGATTCCTTCATTCTAGGTTTGGGAGAAGAAAACTTTTTTTCTGCTACCTTCTTTGTCTCCCCTAAAACCCAATAGTGGTATCAAAGCCACGCCAACTGCTCTATACTTTAGGATTATTGATGTGATCAATTTTGTTTTGTCACCTTTATTGCATACAATGTGTATAAAATTAGCTTTCTGCATGTCCAATCCTAAATCCACAAATCCCAATATACATATATGATATGTAATATGAATGCACTCGATACGTTTCACCCTTAAACGAGTTTTGTAGTGGATGTATAGCGTGGTTATGGCCAATAAACCCTATGTGTGTGCTTGGTTGAATGTGGTTGCTTGCTTCTTGGTCTGCGCGCCGATTCCCTACCTCATTTTCTTAATGTAACTCGAGATAACTCAAGATTTCTTTCCTACCTTTTCTCCCTCTGAATGTAACTCGGGGTTTCCCTTTCTACATTGTAAATAGGGTAGATTTTATTTCCTGTTATGTCGAAGAATGGCGGACATCCTGACGGTAGATGAGACGATCGGTTCAAGGCATGAACTGATCGGTTGGTGTTCCAGACAATCGGTTCAAGGAGTGAGTCGATCAGTTGATGATCGGTTTGAGGAGCGAGACGAGCAGGTGGTGGCCATGAGGAGATGTATCATGACCAGGTGAACCGATCAGTTGGAGGAGCCAACCGATCGACCGGTGGCACCCAGAAGATCGGCCAGTGTCTGTACTGAAGGGTTCACTATGCACAGATTTAGTGGGGGGGGGAAATCTGTCCATGTTACATGTAGTTAGTATCCCAAGGCCAAGTGTCCAATTCTTATGAAGAATGGGAACACTAAGAATGGATGTTGATCTATCATGTATGTAATCATCCCATTATCTTGCATGTATGAACATAGCAAGAATAAAATTGCATTCATCATCTTATATGTGAGACATGACAATATGATATGCTCATCCTAATAACTCGTATGTGGGACATGACGAGTGGATGTATGTCTGGTTCCAGTAAGGGTTACTGGAATATCATAAGAACTTGATAAGTACTAGTTCTATGGAGATAAGGAAGGGTTCAATGTAAAGAGTTACATTGATGTGAACTTCCAAAAAGAATAGAAAATTAATCACAAAATATATATGGGATATATAAAAGAGAATGTTTGTTGATGGAAACGTTCCAGTAAAGCCGTTTAAAAGGAAATGCCGAGTATCCATGTGTTAGAGAACAACAGTCGATACTATATGGATCTGGAAGTACATGAGATGAACTTATAGTTATTCCGGTCATTGATGACAAGTAAGGAGTACTTGGTCATGCAATGTGGCTAAATGTTAGCAAGGAATACTGATCACATATTACAACAACTCCATCTCATACATGTGACGTACAATGAAGAGATCTGAGATATGCAGTTAATACTGACTTTGGCAAGGTGCTGCCATAACTCACTGCATTAGCACTAGAGCATAGTGACATGTGGGACATGTTTGAAGATCACTATGAATATGATTCAAGGGTGATTGGCTCGCAGTGCAAGTGGGAGTCTTTTGGTATGTATGCCCTGAGACCCAATCATGGGATGATTGGTGGGATACATTAAGATTTATTTGATAAACATCAAAGGCAAGCTTTTGATTCCTTCTAGTCCAGTCATATGAGATAATGATAGAGTAGATTGAATGTTTAGAGAATGACAGTACTCAATGATGTATGCCTTCAGGTTCAGGACCTGAACGATGAGATCATACGGATGCTAAGAGTTTGTACATTCTTGTTATGTCCCTAGTCAGATGTCATTGTGGAAGGTAGATAGACAGCAATAATACACAAGACTAGATTGTGGTGTTGGTTGATGATAGAATCTCATCAGTCATGATATGGAGATAATATCAAACCAAACACATAAGTACTTGTTAGAGAACAAGTGTACCGGATAGACCCACCGTGAGTTTGACACATGAAACCATGACATGGTAGTCACAATTAGTTCTCACAGTGATGGTGGTGAATGTGATTCTTTGACCTGAAATCACTACACTCAACACATGTCGTTGGGTACACTTTGACATCATCAAATGCAGTCCTGAAACATGGGTTGTTATAAAGGTGATGATTGGGTGACTTTGACACATGGGGCTTTTGAGGGGTGAGTGATAGATATGGAATTGTCCCTCCTGAGGGAGTTTGATATCCATGGCCACTTGATGAGTAGGATTGAGATAGGTGTGCACGCATGTGGGAATCAAAATGTGATATTGATGTCATACATATCTCCTCCAGTCTACTCTGAGATCAAGAAAGTGAATGAACGTTGAGGGGATGACTGTTCCGTGCCTTGAGTTCATTTGGGTATCAGTGACAAAGGAATTGTACACTCGTTGTAACACCATTCATGGATTGTAGGATTAAAAGTTGTTCTCCAAATTTCCTTTTCACTTGGGTAGCACTAATGTGCGACTAGGCACCGCTCTTTGCTTGTGAAGTCATAAGTGTTATGGATTTTCACTGCCAACATGAAATGGACCTGTAGGGTCACACACATATGATTTAATCTGGAAGAGGAGTTTATCCACAAATGATGTTTAGATTGATTACTAAAGGAGTTTAGTAGTTCAATTAAACACTCAATTAATTGATGGCTCAATATCATAATGTCCAAGGTGTTGGACCAGTTGATTGAGAGTATCAGATTGATTGAAACTGCAATTGACTGTTTTGCACAGGCTGTTGCTCCAACCGATCGGCTCATGGGGATGAACCTATCAGCTCAGGTTGTTGAACTGATCGGCTCATGCGATGAGACAATTAGCTCATGTGTCACCAAACGATCAGCTCAATCGTTGAACTGATCGGTTCGTGTGACCAACTGAGATTGTTTGGAAAATCAGAAGACTAATTTGCAAATATATATGTTTCACTTGTACAAATTTGATTTGGACAAGGACTAATATTTGATTAGTTGGAAATGAATATGGAAAGTCAATTTGAGTTGGATTAGGACTGCAAACCGATCAGCTCAAGGCACCAACCGATCGGTTGAGAGCCCCAAACGATCGACTCTGGTTCGAACTGATCGACTCTGGGGCCAAAATGATCGGTTCAGTTAGTGAAACGATCAGTTCAGCTGCCACAATATGTCACATTTGTGGAAAATCTCAAACTCTTCTACTCCTGCTTTAATCTTGCATTGCCCGAGACAGAGAACCCTGTCCCATGACCCTCCTATATATAGGGGTATTGGGGGCTTCTCCGACAACAACAACTCATAACACCAGTTGCTCTGTAAAGTTTTCATTCTCCCTGGTTGTGGTAACCGAGAGAGCCTGAGCAAGTGCTACTCGATAAGGAAGGCATAGCAAGGGAAATACAACCACAGAAAAGTGACTGGTGGCAGGAGAGTGTGTCGGTGACTAGTATGCTGACGGGGGGTGTGACTCCTTCTTATTCCTTGTGGGACAAGGAGATCGGAGTTCCAGGTGGTCCTTGTGGACTACTTCAGAGGCGGGAGACTTCTACTGCTCAGAGGACAACTATCAATCCTGACAGTCCCGGTGAGACTAGGAGTTGTCAGTCCCGGTGAGACCAGGAGCTACACAAACACCGTCCAAGACTAGAGGTGAAGACCGCGCAACCCGTGAGGTAATGTCGTCAAGCAAGCCTCGGGACAAGGTGTGATTCTACAAACCATCCTTCGCATTGTATAGTCGTTGACGCGATTCCTTCGTTCTGGGTTTGGGAGAAGAAAATTTTTGTTTTCGCTGCCTTCTATGTCTCCTCTAAAACCCAACAAGAACTTCATATTTGAGGTTGTAGTGGATCCCGTTCACTATGACTGCGAGAATGATGGGCGTCGACGTATCCACTTTGATGGCGATTCTGGCATATCTGCTTCATTTCTTGGATAGGTTGTATTCGTCCACCTTCACCAGCCGCCCCAATGCTTTTCCCACTACTTCAAAGAATACTCTATCATAGAGGTGGAGTGGTAGGTTCAGGATTCGTACCCAAGTAATGATCTGATCAGGCAGTCCATTGCTTGGTTGAAAGGAGCCATTCCACTTCCACACCATTAAACAACAACAAATATTGCCCACGGTCCTCTAGCCATGGCCGTCTCTTAGTCCTTCTTTGTCGAGAACTCGACTACATAGAAAGACTTGTCAAGTTCGTAGAGTTTTGTCCTCCCCATCGGCTTCCACATCAACTTCAGTCTATCTGCCATTGTCATAAATCCGATGTCCTTCCCAATCAATTTGACAATTACTAAGAACTTCCACTGTGACTTCAGATTCTCTTCGACCTCACCTTTAATGAAGATTTTTGGGACCCCACTATTTAATACCATCTCGATGTCATTGGGCTCTAGGCCCACCTGCGTGCTGCTATCGATGAAGTCCCTTTCTGGGCTCTCTTTCCCGCCACAGACTGCCTTCCTATAGTCTTTAACTTCTGCATCCTTGGTAGTTGATGCTTCCACTCCTGAGTTGTTCGTCTCCATCTCTGATTCCCCGCTGATGGGGGCAGTGTCGTCGTTCACCGAGCTTGGCCCTCACAGTCCGCTGTAGAACAACTTTAGGCTGATCTCCTACGCTGAGATCTTTGTGCCTCACGTGAATGATCAGTTAGATGAGCCTCTGCTTCCTCCTTTTCTTCTAGAACCCCCTTTGTTTAGGTCATCTCCCCTTCTGCTCGACCCATCCCCCTCAGTACTTCCATCGCCGCCCCCATCGCAGCCTGCCCTAGCCAGCGTCTCCATTCCCCTTGAGCCTAACTACGTCGTGTTGTTCCTTTCTTGTATTTAATTTATTTGTTTCCTTAAATTATTTATTTCCAACTATGATGGTAAAACTAGTTTTGAGTCTTAACTTCTTAATAGTGGACACATAAGGTTACAAACCTAATTTCTTAAAATATGCTTTTTGTGAATTTTATATACTCACTGATGTATTTAGGGTCACAAAATAGGTATGTGTGTATCATCATATTTTGTAAGAATTTAAGGATAATTAGAAGAATTTAACACTATGCATGAGTCAAATATGGATTATAATTTGCATAAATATGAGTTATTCTATGTTTATTGGAAATGACGTATCAATCATAGTTTGTCATATATATGACAAAATATTGATAGAGAACTATTTTTATACATATAATTTCTTCCTTTTCATGAGAGAAAAAAGATCTGCATAGAACATTAAATGATATTATTGAGGAAATACCACAAAATGGGTGACAAAAACTAAATTAAGAAAGTTTTCATAAATAACCTCAAAATGAAGTCTACTAGTAACTGATATCATGATTTACTCATGATAATATGTTAGAGTCTATTAATATTCTCCAATGACAAAAAGTATTGAACCTATTTATTCAAGTTTATATAATATGTTTTCAATTTTATATCACCATAAATCTTATCCATATTACATGAGTTACTACCAAATGAGTTACCGCTACACTGGATGTGTATTTCATGACCCTATACTTTATGATTCATGTTGGAACTAGCTGGTTCATATGGATGACACCATTTCAAAGAAATATCATAGATGAAAAGAGAAGAATAGAGATGAATTCCAAAAAATAATCATGACGAAGGAGAGATAAAATCAAGGAGAAGAATATGAGAGGGATGAAGAAAAATATGTGGGAATCAAGGTGATGTACTTGGTGTAATTCTTCTTGCTTTCAAGGATACCATCATGTACACTTATACAAGAAGACTCATTGGTTTTGTTATAAACTTTCCTATAAGCATATATTCATTCCTATAAGACAAAAGTAACTAATTTACCTCAAAAACTATTTCGTTTCATGCATAGATAGTTACATTTACAATAGCTATCACAAATGTACAATTACATATTTATTTTTCTGTGTATTCTGCCCAGATTAACTTTTTAAGTCGAATAGTTACTTTTTGGTCAATATAGTTACATTGTTGTATGGCGAGTTACGTTTCTAGCCATATAGTTATTTTTCAGGTAGTACGAGTAGAGAAATCTAGGCTACCCACGCGGGTTATTAAAGATGAACCCTTTGTATATATAATAACAATTTTTCTCAAATCCAACTTTTATATGACAATTTGATGATCAATGCCTACATGTTTCACATAATCCAAAAATGGTTATCACTAAAATCTCACAAGCAATGTAGAAAAAGTTTTGTGCAGGCTCCACTTGAGGAATGTCATAATACTGATATGTTTAACTCGACCAAGTAAATTCAACAACTATGAATGAAAGACTTTGGTTTTCAGTCTCTGAGTTTGAATGTAAGAAATATCTTGTTTCTTTTAACTCCAAGAAACATAGGTGTTCCAAAAAAATACTCAATATAATATGGTGGAATTCTTCTTGAGAGGGTATCCATCCCAATCAACATCACAAAAGGTAGTAATATAGATATCATGAGAACGCCTACCTAAATAGTTCCCTTGATATATGTTTCATGATATTTACTACTAGTGAGAAGTATAGTCCATGAAGTGATAAGAAAAGTAACCAGTAAAATTTATATTAGGTGAAGTTAAGATTTAAAACTAAAATTATCAGTATCTTTACTCTAGGAAGTGGGATCACAAAAGAAGATGGATAGTATCATATTTACTTCAAGAATCTCTACAATCTGGTATTGATGTTGGTCTACAATAAATGAGATCTATGTATGAAAGACATCTCCATTATATTTTACTAATATATTGATATCTAAATAGCATAAAAAAACTACTACTTTCACAAATCTTATAAATGTAATATATCTAACTAATGAATAAAAATATTGAAGAATAAAGTGATTATAACGAGTAAAGATTATATTTACGACATGAAAATAGATACATGGTGCAATTGTTATTATTGTTAATATAGATATAATTATTATGTATACTCAATTGAATCCATATGGTAAACACAGTGACTTGATATGCTAAGTGAGGTTATAGGAGTCTACTTCACCTCATAGAGATTTTTTCAACTTATGGACATGTTAACGATAGGAATATATGAAAATCTAGGTTCTTAGTCCATGTACTCAAATTCTATTTTGTTACTAACAAATAATGCAATGCCACTACGTAACAATAATAAACCCCAACCTATTTATTACAATAGTAAACAATC
Source organism: Alisma plantago-aquatica (assembly GCA_963693085.1). Taxonomy (NCBI): domain Eukaryota; kingdom Viridiplantae; phylum Streptophyta; class Magnoliopsida; order Alismatales; family Alismataceae; genus Alisma; species Alisma plantago-aquatica. Next base: position 566,577,771 of record OY856412.1, read on the forward strand.
ACTTCTATAATGCATGATATGACCATAAGTTTAATAGAATACACTAACTCTACTTCTTGACTTTACACTTTTGCCACAAAACATTTGTGTATAATTTTGTGGTATGAATTGGTACATGTTTCATCCAAAAAAACCTAGCTCTCATTGCATTTTTATATGTATTGGAACAATATCCTATATTTTATTCTTTAATAGGGTATAACATATTTTGGGTTAACGTCAATGACAACAATCTATCATGTTGTGCTCACCAGATGCAAATATTTGAAAATGCAATCTTAGTATGTATAGAAATTGAAATGTGAAATGTTGATGAAGATACCCAAGATCATAATTATGGCCATACCAATGTATTGTTGGGAGAGTATTTAATTGAATAGCACAAAGTTTTCTAATTGAACATTTAATTATTTGACACATTAAAATTTACTAGAGTTAGGTGGGGATTTCAATGATAAAGAATATGGATAAGATGAAAAAATATATATTTAAAAATATTTAGTTTTGGCACTCATAATTTTTAATCTCCATAGATTTTTTAATGAAGGATTTTCATATCATGTAAAGACACCATGAATAGTTATGGGTGTATTGTTTTGTATCAATCCTTACAATAGAAATTTGAATATTGCAAGTTCTAGTATAAATGGCAATTTGTACACTATTGTTGAATGTGAAAACTAATTCAATTAATAAACATTGTGGTAATTGCAAACATCACTAGATGATACATTAGGCATCTAAACCGTTGTATATATCATGGTAATGAAAACACAAAGTATTGGGTAATGTCCCACTTTATGTGTATCATTGACTCTTATAATAGGTAATATAGACAATGGTATATCCTTGGAAAAGTTTAATAATTGATAATGTAAAATTGTTTTCAATGTGATGCCTACATAGTTATATAAATATAATATTTTAGATTGTAAGGAAGAAATGTAAATAAATTGAACATTTTCTAAAAATACAACATAAAAATATTATTAATTTAAGTAATATCTCATTTATTAATTAAATGACACAACCCATGTTGTTGTTTTGAGTCCCACCCATGCTTGAGTCACAAGTATGTCTGAGTCACAAGCAAGCTTGAGCCACAAGTTTGTAAGTGTTCCCTTCTCCTATATATAGGAAAGGGATTTCCCTTATCAATATATTGAAAAGCTTTCTATTTTGTCTCTATACATGGCATTAGAGCACGTCCTATAAACAAAGTGTGAGGAAGGTCTCACCCAATAAAAAAATACATTCAAGCACACAAAAATTTGGCAACACGTGAGGGGGGATGTTGAGACTGAACCCAAACTATTGAATTGGGGGTTCATTCTTGGGCTAATAACATGTGCGGTCTCTTCACTTATTTCCAAATGGTTTTAAGTTGACTACCACACACTCTAACATGTTTTCAAAATACATGATCCAAAACACATAAAGCAAAGTGAGAGTGACAGAGACAAAGAGGAACACCCCCTTGTGGGTGACCACTTCCCTTAGTGGTTTTTATTTCGCCGCATGGATGCTATTGTGTGATTCATCTTGGAACACTTCTCATGAGAATCTCCATCACAAAACAAAAAAAATTCAATGATTCCTCTATGTTTCTTGATCGTCATTTCTAGCACTCTTTTTTTGTACACCCACTCACTCTTAAGCAACCCCTCATATATTTTAAGGTAGATTTACATTTTATTGACTCGATGTATCAACTACCACCACATTTTTTAATCTATTTTTCATATTATTATTTATGACACTCCACCCCAACCACACTCTTGATTCTTTTATTGGTTGGTGTGAGGCCGAGAATAGAGAAAGAGATGATATGGATGATTCGAAATGAAGAACAAAGAAATGTTGAATTGTGTAACATTGTAACTTTACATCTTGAAAACATGATACTTCTTGATTTAGGTAAGTTGTTTTTTATTCGAGAAGTGTTACCTCTACTCTATATCTTTTGCCCGCACTAGTTCATGTTGACTACTACTCAATTTGGGATCCAAGGCTCTACGGAGAATTGGAGGACATTGGAGACAAAGATTAATTATGGATATGTTTCCACTACTCTCAATCTATATTATCCGTACTTGTGCACTTTAACTTCCACTGCATTTGGAACCAAAGTCTCTCTAGAATACTAGATGATGATAGTGCCAGATATTAATAATGACTACATTGCCACTACTCTCAATCTCTTTGATCTTCTGCAGTACTTGACAATGTTAGCAATTGAGATGATGCCACTTACTTTGACTTGCTTCTTCATACAACTTCTATAGATGTAAACATATCTTTATTGAAATAAAGAAACTCTTATTATTTGAGTTTGACTTGCTTGGATCATTATAGAGTTATTTCTCAAAGATTTTTTGAACACATATTTGATAATTTATTTGAGTGGTGAGTATTTGATTTTAATATTAAGGGGAAGTAACATTCTTGTACGGTTGTGATTTTATTATTTTATTCTGGTCTATATGTTTACAAGATGAGTTGGGATTCTCCTAAGCTCCATTTTGAGAGGGATTGTTAAAGTACTTAATATATCATTTATTGTGTAACGTCGCAATCCATATGGTTTTCTTCAGTTTTGAGTACGTTGGAGTCCCAAGCATGCTTGAGTTACAAGCACGCTTGAGCAACAAGTTTGTAAGTGTCCCTTACTCCTATGTATATGAAAGGGATTTCTCTTAACAATATATTGACAAGCCTTCTAAATTATTTCTCTACCACTACTAATCCCGATTGAACAATTCATCTTTGAATAGTTATGATGATTACAAATATATTAATTTGAGTTTTTTACAAAACATCCTCTATGGTAGCTTGTTAAATCATTAATTGTTAATAGAAAATGTGTGAATAATATTTTCTAATTGAATATTAAAGTCTTATGATTGGTAAAATAATTTATAATGCAAAAAATTATATGCAAAATTAAAATAGTATGAATAATTAAGCTCTAATTTCTAAAGAATGAAAATAGTGTGAAAAACATTAATTGTACTAGAATATATTAAAACTATAGGTCATCATGAACTTCAATGAATACAATGAGAATTTACATGAAGTGCATATATGAAAATTGTCACATGGGTGGGAGGGTTGGATCATTTTGGATTTAGGTCTCATGGGTGTAGGAATAAAAATTTAATCCTAAACAAATAGAAACCAAAATCTGACCCAATAGATTGTGCATTGTAATATGTATTTAATAAAAATGTCTTTTCAAGTTGCTACTTTAACAATAAGGCATTCCTCAAGTGTTTTTAAATGAAATATAGTTGAAAAGAAAAGCTAAATACTATACATTTCCCCTACCAAACAAAAATATTTATTGTTACCTTCTTACAACCATTTAATTGTATAACTTCTTCATTGTAAAATTATGCAGTATATGGTTAAAATTCTATAATGTGTGATTATGATTGATGGTCTACAACTAGTACGTTGTTGTACAACTCTATTTAACTTTGCTGAAGCAATTCAATAAAGAAGTAGATTTGGATTCATTTTCTTCCATTTGTGTAGCTCATATATCAACTCTTGTTGGGGAAGATTGTGTTTATTCTAGAAATTTAACCATCTAATATGTATTTAGTAGATCATCATATTTATTATAAGTACCATTAATATACTAAGAGAAGATATTCATATGTTTGGGGAACTATAAAAAATTAATATTGTGGTATTTAAACATATTAAATAATAAACATATTACGTACAAACATTATGTAAGGATATAGTCTATTGCCCTAAAATTAGGAAATTGGATCCTCTAAGGCTAAAAACATATTCAGATTATTTGAGTAAAAAACAATATGATTTATAGAACTTATATCTATGGTCCACACTCTCTGAGTAGTATAGTGAAAAAAATGTCTTTTGTATACTCTTTTATACCTATCCTTTAATAATAGCTTAACTCTTATACCCTAATTTCATAAAGTGACACATTGACCAATCAAGATTGGAATTTCAAGCTCAAACTTTTCCAAAATCTTAGGATCACTAATGTGAGCTATGTTTCAAATTATATGTCAATCAGATATTCCTAGCTCCCTCTATGATGTTTTCAAAGTTTTTCCATGGGTTTCCTTTAATTAAATCACATCTATATGTAACCCTATGATTCTTGATCAACACTTGGGTATTTACCCCTGTCACACTGAGCATGAGTTAGCGATCTATGGATCACCCCCGAGATGACTTCACGACCGTCAGATGGAGTGATTGCAGATCCAGAGTGGATTGTATGGCTAAGAGGTCATCCCCAACCTCCGGTCAACTTGGGAGAACCTGGCTACAACCACGAGTTCAAACCTCTGACCACGATCACCCCTATACCCCCTTTTATGAGAAACTGACGGAGGCACTACCTCCACCTCGTCTCCACAAACCCATCAACCCTCACACGACTCCTAGAGATGACTAGAACCACTCCCATGACCATCTATGACAACTGATTTCCCCTACACTCCCTACTTGAAATTGGGCTTCTTGCACTCTAATCTCCTCCTACCTATTTAACCACCCTCACACCTCCTCCTAGATCCCTTTAGTTCTCTACCGCTCTCAATTTGCTCAAAGCAATCCCTAATGGCTCTACCCTCAACTGAGCCCTCTCCGATCACGTCCTCTTTGGTATATCTCCTACTTAGGTTGCTACTTCCTCCATCTCCTCAATTCAACCCATCCTTCATCTTTGAGGTGCTCCCAGTTACCACAACGTCACCTCAGGGAGGCTCAGAACCCCCTAAACAGAGCTTGTCTCCCCCTTCTTATCCGCAAACGGCCATCTTCTACAGCTACCTCAGCATCTCATCGCTCTAGAGGGAGCCACGACCCAAAACCTCACTGCCCTAACCTGTGACACCTTCACAAAGGTGACCACATAGACAAAGTGTAGTGAGACACACTCTGCTGATCTCCTGAGCTCCTCGAAGTTGACAGCAGAGCTAGCCAAGCTTGCAAGAGGAGAAGGGAATGGGCCCCACCTTCCGCGTGGACCAGAGAGGTAATTCTAACTTGGATCAAATTTTTCCAACTGATATAAATTGAACGACCATTGGATCCAAACATCCACGATCCACGTTAATCGAAAAATCCTTTTTCATAATCTTAGAATTGTTAATTGTCAAAAAATACCTTGATCTTAGGAAAATCATAATAAATCATAGGAGTGTCAAAACAATACGAACCAGTACTCTATTTTGATCAAAAAAATATGAGGATCACATTTATGATATCATTTAACCCTAAATCTTACTCATATAGATACTCATGCAAAAACATGTTTCTACCTTATTTATATATTTAGAAAATAATAGAGCTTGACTAAATCACCAAAATCATGTGATTATCCTCTTTTTGTGCCTAGATAATTCTGGGACATTAATTTCTAATTTATACAATCCAATTATCAAAAAAGCCAAATTATTAATCGTTTTCCCTATTTGACTCACCAAAAATGATTATAATTACCAATCATGATCTAAAGACCACCAATTTGATCTTGAAGTCCTACTCTGACATGACACTATCAATTATGGACTCAAATTCATACTCAATGACTGATACTCTAGCCTCATGACTTTAACTAAAAAAAGGGCCTTTTATACTCTTTTGGAACTAAATGGTGATTTTCCAATATATCTAATGAATACCAAAACTCTTATAATTTCAAGAATACAACGGTACTAGTGAGTAGCATCATTGGACTCCCCACTTCTAAGTAGAAGGTATGCCACTACCTCTTGCTTGGGTTACTATACATTATGCTTGAGATATATGAGTAGTAAAACACTTGTCATAAGATATTGAATGAAATGAATGTATTCGTATGATGCTTTGCTTGAATTTCTATATGTATAGTCTTGAACACATGCAAACATAATATATTTGTTCCATCATATGATAGCACTAAACTCTTTTGTAGTACAGTGCATTGAAGTAGCTCAAAACTCTTTAGTAGTAGAGCACATGTATAATGATCACAAACTCCTTGGGAGTAGATCATAAGGCCTAAAATAATTAAAGCTCTTGGTGGCATATGTACGAGATATATGATGGAAAATATGCCTAAAAGTATATGTTCACTTTTGTTAACAAACTATTGTTAAGTACTTAATTACTTGTTATAATTGTTTATAACTATCAAGTTTTAGTTTTATTCTCTTGCCAAGATATTTAAAGAGGTATATTTGAAGACACTTAGGCGTACTCAGTACAATATATTTATATATTGTGCTGGCGTGTACCAATTTCAAATGATTTATAGGTACCTTCTTCTTATGATGATGATGTTGCAAGTCAATATGCTGGTTCAACAAAATCAGATCTTTCATGGGGATGCTAAAGATAAATGGGACTCTTAGTTTATGTTCTTTTTCTTCTGCAAGTAGTTATCTCATGTATTAAGTTTTTCTTCTATAGAATTCCTATGCCTTTGGGCCCCTATTTAATTAACATTTGGTTTATTTAAGGAAGCTTTATTATTTGGTGCATGTATATACTTGTGTGTTTGATCCACTCAGGGACAAACAACTTTAACCATTTTGTACACTATATTTTGGTGCCTAAGGTGTAGATTGGGATTAGGTTGTTAACTCATGACAAGTATCTTTTTACATTGATCTTTCATGACTTTATTTTCTTATAGAAACATTGATGCAAAATCTGGTGTTGAATAAGTACCATCACAACAATGTTAACTTCTTACAAGTCCATAATCTCACGTGATATATATATTTCATCTTATTGTACGCTTATTGCTATTAATGAATTGATTTGGTATATTAATCATATTCACCAACACAACCGTCAATGTTGGATGAATGATTGTTTCCAATTATATTTTTAGAAACAAAGTTCAAAATATATGTTCTAGTAATCTATAAATTATATATGCATTCTTTATTATCAAATATAGGATTGTAAAAGTTTCCATGAATGATTCAGACCAACTCTATAGCAACTTGCATATATATTTGCCTATGACTTCGAACTAATGAAAACAAAGATTTAAAAGAATAGGTGGTCACCCCTATTTTTTCACATATATCCCACCATAAAATGTTTAGCTACGAATCACATCAATTTTTCCTATCCTCATATTTGTAAATAGTTATTTTCTCATATAACAATGTACAAAATATAGGTTTATTGATTGAATCTTAACAATCTCTACTTCTAGATGAGAATAGAGGGGGTTTCTAAGTGAATTTGACTACAACTTAAAACTTATTACTCCATATCAATATCCACCAAAGCCTCCATTAAATCACATAAAAAGCATTCCAATGATGGGTGGTGTCCCACAATAGCTAAAGAGCACAACCATCATCCATTAATGCCATTAGAATAGATTTTATTGTGTTTCTTTCACTATATGTTTGACTAGATATAAGTTTATTAGAACTAATATCATAATAGATATAGTGCAAAAATCATTAAATAAATCATTGTAAATTGCATATAACTATCCTAAAGGAATAGGTCTCATTCGTGGATTTTCCAATTAAATACATAACAAGACCTATCCATTTTTTGTTACAAAGGATTACGCAAAAATCACTAAATCATAGTTAGAAACTAAAGGATTATATTAATAGACTTTCCTATTTAGGTTGATATCGATTTTTATTACAAACATGTATTGCCTCACATACCTCTGATCAACCTAGAAAAACCACACTGCACTCTTCATGGGAAAATCTCAGCATACTTCCTACCCCATTGAAGTTATTTTGCATTATCCCACACTGTCTTACTTCTCTTTTGTAGTTGATACTAAATGAGCATCATGTAGATGAAGTATTTATGACACATTTCATATCATTATTTAAATTCTAAATCATTCACTTGTCCTCATTTTTCATTACATTTAGAAATGTCATATTTTTATAAAATATAATCATAAACATATACATACATGTGTGTGTAGGATTGAATTATTTCAATTTCTTACATAAATAAAACTAAACACACCACATATACATAAATGATCATGCCTTTTCAAACATGGACTCAAAATAATGACATACTTGGACAGTATAGCACAACTACATTGTCACATCATGTCCATGACTATGGAAATGTTGTACCCATCTCCAAGACGAGGAATGCATCAAATAATAGTGGAAATGGCATGCGAATTAAAGGCATGTTTTTTCCATCATAATTTATGTCACTAATCATCAACCTTAGTAATTTGTGCCTTTCTAGTACTTTGTTGATTGTTTCATCAAGTACTAGGAAAGGATGACACATCTTTTCATGAGCAAGGAAAAGGATGAGAAAGAAAAGGATTATTGTTAACATCTAATTTTGTGTATGTATCTTGCCTATTTTTTCCTTAATTTCTTCCTACTATGCAAATTTTCCTTAACTTTCTCATATTTTGTTCACATTGGCCATATATGTCTTAATACATGAGAAACTACTCATTGTCAAGCAAGAAATTCACCAAACAATGGTCTTAATTGTCCAATAGATTTCCCATCAGTTTCCACAATCGATGGTGACCCCTTATCCACCCTCTGTGCTAGATAAACCATCATGTTAGAGATCCACTAAGTTGACCATCCATTAGTTGTCATGATCAATGGCCCCTGAGAGTGCCCAACTACCCATCAATAGGAAGGCGATGGATAGATCACCCATCAATTTCCAACACAGACGGCCAACTAGAATACACCTTCTAGTGGATTGGACATGGAGCAACATACCGACGGTCAACCTAAGGCGTGTCTACTAATGGCCATTCTGAATGTTTTTTGCATGGAAGGACTAGATGTCGTCAACTGATGGCTATCCAAGAGACGCCTCTACCGATGACACACCTATGGTCGTACCTTATGATGGTTCAACAGACTCATCTCAATCAATGGTGCGCTTGTCTACATGCGTACCAATGGATTGCCTACACCATCACCTACCAAAGGAGAAACTTCATGCACTGGACATTCAAACCGTTAAGTGCATTCCTCAAAGCACATGCTCAGAGGATTGACGATGCAAGTAAAGCACACCAATGAGTGCCTTAAATCCCACACCATGGGCTATAAATAGGAAATCTAATTCAACAAAAAAGTGGTAGTTACTTTAGGAGATTCAGGACAAAGTGTTGTGGTGGAGCTACCCCTCCATTGACTTACAACTTCCACCCATCGATTTGAGTTCTCCAAGGATAAGATTCCAAGGAGAACTGAAACCTCCATTTTTTCCAAGCAGTTCTAGGTTCCTTCTTCTAGAGAAGGAGGAAGATGGATCAACCATCTTCACTGCCAAAGCCAAACTTAGTGAGGAGAAGATTTCCATCAGCCTTGACTTGGTTGGAGTTGATGTTGGTGTATCTATATCCTTTTTCTCTAAGTCTGTTCACACCCTTTCATCCGCGTCTCATTTTCCATCTTCATGTTTCATCACAATTTTAATTTTGATGTGTCATTCACCACAATGTGTGTCTATTTAAATTAACTTTGGTTAGGAGTAGCCACTAAGGATCATCCAACATGCAAATACTTATGTCCATTGAATATATGCTCTTAAAAATGTTTGTCTCCATACTCTTGTTCTTAATGCTTCATTGCATGATTAGATACCATTTTTGTTTTTCAATTGGTAATACCGTGACAGAGTAGTATTAACATACATCTAAGAGTTTTGAAGTTGTATGAATGCATGACATTGTTGGATTACTTAAGATAATGTGGTTGTTTGTTTTCTATTTTGATAGAGAGAGGGACACAACCTTATGATCTAGACATATCCTAAGCTCAAGAGAGGAGGAATAGACACTTATGATGAATGCATGTAAGCTTGCTAAGGGTATACTATGGGTGTGAGCATTGCATGTTAATGAGAGACCTTAGAAGGTGAAACCCAATCCAAGTTTTAGTTCCATACTTGTTCTCTTATCATTTTTTATTCTTGTTCTTTTATTTTAACCTTCATTTTTTTTACTTGGTTAACGCATGCTTCTTGAAAAATCACCATTCCATAAGGAATAAAAACCTTACCTTACCCTCTTTATTGGTGTAACTAAGTGAAGTGTTACAGAATAATGTCACTGACAACCTTTGTCCATGTGTTTTGACTATGATATACTACATGGATGGTAACCCAAGCCAATGCATTCATAACCAAGTTCTACCCAGTGGAGAAAACCCTCAAGACCAGGTAAAAGGTCACCGACTTCAACATGAAGTCAGGAGAAAACTTATATGAAGCATGGAAGAGATTTTGAGAATATTAGAGGGATTGCCCTCACCACAACTATGACAATGGCTTCATTATGAATACTTTTTATAGTGGTCTTACCTCTAATGAAATAACTTCTTTTGACGTTGTCGCAGGTAGTAATTTTTGGGGTAAGAACCCATAATAGATGATGAAGATAATTGAAAATATGGCCTCCCTACAAGTTGGTTTGGACTATGAGAGAGGAACAAAGAACAAGGTATCTGATGGGGGGACAACGGCCAAATTTAAGGCTTTCAAGATTCTTATCGCTATGATCTAAAAGATCACCAAACACATTAGGAAACTAAAGGATTATGGGAACAAAGGAAAGAAGAAATTTGAAACTATTATGAAGTGTGCAACTTTCAAAGAAGGAGGACTCAAAGTAGACAGTTACATAAACTCAACCTGAAGAATATGATCAAGAATATGACTCTCAAAATATCTCCTATGTCAACTTTAAGAGACAATATCACCCTCATTTCACTTATGGTAACAAAAGTACTACTCAAAATTCCCACTAACTGAATGATCCATCTAATAGACATCCTGGGTTTGGTAGACGAGTGGATTGTCTGAGTTTAATTGAACGATAAACAATCAACAAAATCGGAACAATTCTTAGGGGCAAAACCAAAAAAGAAATTTAGGAGGAAACCAAGGAAATCAATGTTAAAGAAAAACTTCAAATCAAACAAACATTATGTCTAACTTGATGTCTAAGCTGTTTTCTTTCATGAAAAGACAATCTTCCATAAATGAGCAACTAAGTCAAAGCGCAGTAAACAACAACATCTTGTTGGATAGTACGCAAACTCAACTGGAAGGAGTAACTGTGAAATGGAAGACATGTAAGCCCATAGCAAGCAGACTGATCAACAATTGGAGCAACTATTTGAGATGATAAAGAAATTGTAAGGGAAGATTCCTTATACCACTAAATCCGTCAAGATTGCCACATTGAGGTCTGGAAAAGTCTTGGAGCAGACAATTAACACGGATATCCAAGGACCTAAACCCAGTACTAATCTCTGCCTAAAGACGACTCCATCTAGGAGAAATCGGGAAGCAAAAGAGACATCTAATATGGACAAGTCAAAGGCCAAGGGTTCGGGAAAGGAACCACTGCTCAAAAAAACCCTTGATGAATTTGAAGAAGGCATGATCAAGAGGGAACTCTATGCACCAAGAATACATTTTCCATTTGAGCTAGCCAAGGACCATATGAAGAAGAGATATGAAAGTTCTTGGAAGTTGAGAAAAAGTTACATCTAGACATTTCTTTCCTTGATTGCATCAAAGAGATGTCAACATGTGCAAAGTTCTTAAATCACCTTATAACCAGAAGAAGGAGTGGAGACAAATTTAAAACTTTTAGGTTAACCAAGATTTCATCTAATTTTGTGCAAGAAAATATGCCGACTAAACAAAAGGATCCCAAAGCTTTCACAATCTCATTTAATCTTGGAGATAACAAAGTGAGACATGGTTTGGCTGACCTTGGGGTGAGTATAAGATTGATGGAACTAATGTTAGCCCAACAACTTGGACTTATTGATATGGTAAACACTAGGATGCACATCCAACTTGTAGATCACTCCTTCACGAAACCTATCAGCATAGTGGAGGATATTCCCATCCTCGTGGGAAGATTCTTCATCCTTGCAATATAGTCATGATTGATATTATTGCAAATCCCACATGCTCCATGATATTAGGGAGACCTTTCCTTTCTACAGGAATATCTCAAATAGATGTTGAATTTGAAATCATTACAATAAGGGTTGAAAACAACCACATTGATTTCTACGTGCAAGACTCGATGAGAGGACCTTCCCTCTTTGAATATGTTTACTCATGGACAGCTATAGTGTGACAATCAAGATTTCTCTATCATCTTTTATACTCTTCCTCTCACATAAATCACCCTTCTTAATCAATTTGATGTGAACCTCATTTTTGGAATTTCAAGATTCTCCAAATTGGTCACCTCAATGACCAACTACACCATGTGTGACTTTAATTCTCACATTGATCTAAGTTCTATGCTTTAATGATACACCACGTTTTCATTTGAATTAAACCTTATCAATACAAAAATCCTTCTCTATAATGTATACCATGTTGTAGAGATCTCAATTATGAATCCACTACTGCAAAAATTTTCTCAATTGGACCATCATAACCCAAGTTATGATATTTTTAAATTTTTCTCAGAATAATTGTATTTAATTGGTTTTATCTCAATTTTCAGCCTAACTGGGCCCAATCTGGGCGTGGCCCAGCTGCCACCCTCACTTGGAAAACCCTAGGATTCCATCTTTTCTGGTTGTTAAATGTATGGATCCACAACCAATGTATCCAAGGTCATCCCCTACCTCAATCCATACCACTATAGAAGAGTGCTTTTTAGGCAACCAATCAGCTCCCTTCTCGACCCCTTTTCAAGCAATTGTATAGCCCAAGTTGTTACACTCTTAATAGTGATTCTTTGCCCCAAGTTTTACTCTCGTTTGCATCCTCCAACTCTTTACCTACCCTCCATCTTCAAACTCCAGAAGCCCTCGGAGCTGCCCAACTCAGGGTCAGGCGTCGCCACTCTTATCCACCACGGCAACATCTGCGGCCACCACCATGCTCGCAGTGTCTCACCAGGGTTGGGTGGAATTTGATAACCCTGACTTTAGGGTTCCAATAACCAAGATAAAACTAGAGGTTCAATAATGTTCACTGGATGATCGATCTTAGAATGAAGTGCTTTATTCGACATTTGAATTAATTCAACTAAAAGTATGATTAGAAATATGATTGGTGAATGGGTTACCATGTTATGGGATCTTTCCATTGATGAGGGTTGATTGGATATATGAGTGAATATTGTGATATCTAATTGAGTTCAATTAGGATGGACATCATGTTCTAAATATTTTAAGTTTTTTTCTTATGAGACTAAACATACATTTAGTGATATGAATGAATTTGAATGGTTGTATCACATCCCATCGGATTTATAATGATTGTACTAGGTTGGATAAAGTAATTTGGATACAAGTGGATATCAAATGACTATCACACGTGGCCATAATACCCATATAAATAATGTGACTTGGATGATGACAATAGGATCATTGGATTTGTGGCAAAAAACTCATCTAGAAGTTGGCTACATGCTATGGAGTCCATGCTTAGAAAATTGCATACCTTTTGGCTTAGCCAGGCTGCAATTACATTAAACCATGTCATGTGGAAATAGATGTATGTTGGATGATGTTGTGAGGATAGGTGCAAGATGAGGGTGAACTATCCTAACCTCATCTTCTTCCACCTCCATAAAGAAAGGAGGGTCTAGATTAACTCCACAACAATATCCATTCAATAGACTCACCCCAAATCTTGGATCTGATCATCATTCTAACCATTTAGGTGTAAGCACCTCATTTATGAGTTTCCAAGGACTAACCTAGTCCTGGGTTTCTAGTAGTAGGAGTACTATGATCAGCCTCCCTCCTCTCTGACATCTCCATCTGGAACCACTCAAGGATGCTCACTACTTCATGAATCCATCCAACCTTGCACTCAAAGCTTTTTGAAGCTCTCCCCTGACACCTTAAGGGAGGAGCGATGAATAAAGCCTCTATTAGAAGTTTGTTGCTCAGTCTCAGTCATGCCAGAGTCTGGCCTTATGGCGGCGCCCTCACAGTTGCATATCCACACAACCACAAGTCATGTAGATAGCATTGAAGAACATGATCATAGAGGTAGGTTTGAGTTAGATCACACATATGATCAGAAAACTTATGGATCTTAGAAGAAACCGGATATAGATATGGCTATGGGTGTCATCCTAGTAAATGTGACTACCCAATAGCCACAAGATCCTAGATTGAATGTCCCTAGGGCCGGAAAGCTCATCACCCCTAAGTTCCAGGGCTTCCTACGATGAGAGATATGGATGTGAGAATGTTGGATAACTCGTCAAGCCTTGACGAAACCTCCATCGGCGTCTAGTTTCCTTGCTCAGTTGTGACCCCCAATGCATTGTTCTGTATTGATTGCAGGTATTAGGCACCTCTATCTCTGATGGGAGCCTATTCTTGTGCATCCCTCTACTTGCCAGACTCTATTTCTAGATATGCTTGAACCCGATGCAAAGGGAGCAACCCGTAGCCATGAGACATGTTGAAAGGAAACAACGGCTCATGGTGGCACACACAGGAGTCGGCAGACAAAGCTCTTCATTGAGTTCATGCTATCGGGACTTAGGATTCACGAGGAGAAGAAGAAGAGGATGGCAGACATCCAGAACCACCTACCCATGGATCCCAAATAGGATCTGATGCCTGCAACATCCTAGTGTAGAGACACATGATGCTCATTTGTGACCCTGAATGGGAAATCTGATGGCCTATATGATTCTCATCCCGGTAAAGAGATGTCCTGAATTTTAGAAATAGACTTTTAGAAAATTCATCAAAAATAGCTCCTCTAGCCTTTTTATGCCCAAAAATACTCGTAGACTCATAAAATTATCCCCTTTATTAGTGGATGATTAGATCAAACTTTTGAGGCATTTTTAATGATGTTATATATTTAGTTTATATTACTCCTTTATAGGGTTTATTAATTGAAAACAACATAGCATCTGATTGATATTATTTCTTAGAAAATTCTTATAAAACAGTAAAGAAGTTTTAAACCCATTTTTGTACACTAAATGGAATAATATTCACCAATACAATGTGTTTCCCTATTATAGACCAAATAGATGTTTTCAACTTAATTTTAATTCTAGAAAATGGACCAGTCATTAGAAAAATACAAAAATTGGACCATGCCCTTATTGTGATCTACTTATCAATAGAAAAATACCAGACACATGTTTTATATTAGTTGGACCTAGATTTGGATGAATCCTAATATGGACCTAAATACCATTAATTATGGTGAACCTTCTAGTAATGATCATTAATTGTTATTAATTAGGTGATGACCAGAGTAGTAGATGACCTTGGATGTATAAGACATCTCTAAACTCACGTATGTGGTTTTTTTAAAATTATATGACTATGGTTTTATTGGTTGAATCATGATATCTATGTTTGCTCTTTTATTTGCAAATATTTGATGCATTATTACTATAAGTACTCAATGTTTTTTCACTTGAAAACACAAATGATGAGTAGATGTTTTGTAGTTATTAAGATGTTCATTATCCCACTTATGAGGGAAGGATCCATGTTGACTAGTATACCTCCATAGAGCACCAGGTGTATAGGGAGTTCCCTTGAGTACTCGCTACACAGGGATGGGACAAATTTATATGTTTTGGTACTAGTTCACCTCAATAATGCAATTCATCTAGAAAAATGATTCAAATCAACATATTTTGCTTAACAAAAAACTATTTCTATGATCTTTCTTTCGTTTTACAATTTTTTTTCAAATTTATGAAAACCATAAATATATGTATATTTCCACCCGTGTACACAGCACGTTGTGTTGATTGATTGTTTCACGTATTTTCTAGGTTCAGAGATAGCATGGGAGAAAAGATAGGAAGTGAGCAATGTTCAGGTTGTACCTATTGTGTTTTGATCTTGTTAGCATAAATGTTTTTAGACTTGTAAAAATTTCTTTAGATTATGTGAATTGAAGTTGTAATAAATTCATGTTAGAATAATTTACATGTTGAATGCTGATATACATTATGGTGTATGTTATGTGGAATGCTCATGTATGTGAATATTTCTTTCACAACACACTCTAATGTGATTGTCTAGTGTTTTTAGATTTCATCCTCTCCGCCCCACAAGGTTTCAAGAAGATAAAATTTTGGGACACTATAGTTGGTATCGAAGAATGAACAATAGCTACACTTGACAGTTTCTCACCATGAAACATAAAACTAAATTTCACCTTTATCATTAAATACTAGAAGCTTAGTAAGTTGTTCTATAAGAATAAGGTTTGACTTAGCCTCTAAGTTAGAACCTAGATGTTCTAGAACTAGGTTTAGACAAGTGTGTGAAACCCTTTCCATATAGAGCTCATATGTATTCGGTAGCTACACTAGTCTACTCTCTGTTCTCACCATTTCACTAGGTGACATGGCACTGGACTGTGTAATTTGTGTGGGACACTCATTTTGCTAATTTGGTTTTACTTTCCAATCGGGCTGGGCCCCGATAATTTTCTTAAACATTTTCCTTCTTAGAGAAAAACTATATAGTATTCTATTATATATATGTAAATATCAAAATGTGTTCCTCACATAATAGAGTAGGAGGTGTTCATGCAACATAAGTGAAAGGAGTGCATGAGTCTAGAAGAGAAAGTAGATCTAGATTGGATGTCTAGAGCCATATTGGATATGTGATAGTTAGAGTAGATAATTGATTTATATATGAAATAAGCATGTGTAATCTTATCTATGTTTGATGTTTTATGGTCTAAGTTTCCTTATAAAAATTTAATTTGCATACGAGTTGAATCCAATTTGAATATTCTAGGCTAAGTCTTGATGATGAAAGTACATTCACTTTTCTTAATTAAGATGAGCTAAGTTAAGATAAGGTTGAATATGCATGAGCCTCAAGCTGTTTTACAAAGGAGGACCTCTAGTGTTAGGAAAAGATACAAGGTGAACTCCAGAGAATGAGACCCATAAGGAGAAGGTCATAGGACCTACCCAACAATATATGAAAAATATGAGATATATGTGAAATGATGTGTCCTAAGTTGGGTTACTCTTGAGTAGATGAGTTGAGTCCTTTTGCATGATTCAATCCTGTATGTGATATTTGGTTTAAAATTGATGGGTAGGTGACTCATGATGAGAAATTCAATCCTTTTGATTGAGTTAGGTCCTAGGTTAAGTGGCGTATGTTTTTGAATGTCATATGAGATGCAAGAGAGGTGATATATGAAACTCTGGTTCTGAGAGTCAAAATGTCTTGTGCATAAAATACTCATATGTGTTGCTTCTCCCACTTCTCTTTCTTGATATATGATACTAGAAACCTCACTTGAGCTATATAGATGATGTATGTATGAAAATTCACTCGTATAAGCTTGACCTTGTATATTATCCTTCCTTCCATATTATTCATGTAATATCCAAGTTTAAATCATGATAACCTAGACTTAGTATATTATCTTTCCCTTCATACAGTACATGAAAGTTATAAATTTTAAATCATGAGAATCAAATAGAGATATATTTGGATCATAGATACATCACCACAATATATAGTGATTAACAGTGATCCTTATGAATATATGCTTCTTGGTCAAAACTCTCACACGACAAGGTCAAAACCCTAATATGTATATATGGATATTAATTCCCCCTAATGAAGGAATCCTAGTATGATGTTTATCATAAACCACATTAGAAATGTTAAGTTCAAAAATTTCAATAACTAATGGCATGAAACCTTGACATCATTGTATGATTAGTAGGGTGAAATATGAAAACTTGAGTAGTACCTTATTAACTTCATACGTATGAATGAAACTCTTATTCTTAAGGTAATATGGGGATGTCAATTATAAAATATAAGAATGTCATGTGATGACACTAAGTGATGTTATAGTTCCTTAAAGCATGATGATTCCATATATATAAGATGGGATGGGTACACCCTACATTCTTAAATATCCTAAGATGACAACTTAGGATGAATCTAGAATAATTATATTCCTAGCAGTTCGAAGTGATGGCCTAGAGGCATTCACAACTCCTTGATATCATCTTAAGAATGTGACTGGTTGAATTTTGTGGTCAAAATTCCATATAAGGTGGGGTGAATATGATAACCCTGACTTTAGGGTTCCAATAAACAAGATAAAATTTGAGGTTCAATAATGTTCACTAGATGATTGATCTTAGAATGAAGTTATTTATTCAACATTTGAATTAATTCACCTAAAAGCATGATTAGAAATACGATTGGTGAATGGGTTAGTATGTTATGGGATCATTCCATTGATAAGGGTTGATTGGAGATACCAATGATGATTGTACATCTGATTGGGTTCAATTAGAATGGACATCATGTTCTAACTATTTTAAGTTTTTTTCTTATGGGGATAAACATCCATTTAATGATATGAATGAATTTGCATGGTTGTATCATGACCCATGGGATATATAATGATTGTACTAGGTTGGACAAAGTAATTTTGATACAAGTGTAGATCAAACGACTATTACAGGTGACCATACTTCCCATATAAATAATGTGACTAGGATGATGACAATAGGATCATTGGATCTATGGAAACAAACTCGTCTAGAAGCTAGCTACTTGATAAGGATTCCATGCATAGAAAACTGCATACCTTTTGGATTAACCAGGACACAAATACATGCAACCCTATTATGCGGCAATAGATGCATGTCGGCTGATGTTATGAGGGCATGTACAAGATGAGGGTGAATGATCCTGACCTCATCTACTTCCACCTCCGCAAAGAAAGGAGGGTCTACACTAACCCCACAATGGAATCCGTGCAACAAACTCATCCCAAATATTGGATCTGATTGCCATTCTAACCATGCAGGTGTAAGCACCTCATTTATGAGTTTCTGAGGATGAGCCTAGTCTAGGGTTTCTGGTGGAAGGAGTATGATTATCATCCTCCCTCCCCACTGACGTCTCCATCTTTTACCACACAAGGATCCACACCACTCTAGGAATCCATACAACCTTGTGCTCATAGCTTTCTGATGGTTTGCCCCTCACATCTAGAGGGAGGAGTGATGGATAAAGCCTCTACTAGAGGTCCATTGATCAGTCTCAGTCATGTCATAGCCTAACCTTACATCGACACCGTCACACGTAAGCAGATCCAAACAACTAGAGGTCACGTATATGTCGTTGAAGAACATGATCATAGAGGCAAGATTGCATTAGATCACAGATCTGATCAGAAAACTCACGGATCCCAGATGAAACCTGATATAGCTATGGGCATCATTCTAGTAAATTTGACTACCCTATAGCCACAGGATCCAAGATTGCATGGCCCCATGGCCAGCAAGGTCATCACCCCCCAAGTTCCAGGACTTCCTGTAGCGAGATTTATGGATGTGAGACTGTACAATAATGATAACACCAATTTCATGGCTTCTAGAGCTTATATTTTAATATTAAAATAGTCTCCAATCAAACTTCCTCTTCATTTTAGCTTATTTGATGTATAGAAATCATGCCCACTATGCCCCTGACAATATTTCCCATCTTTTACAGAGTTTCTCTTATTTTTCACAAACATAGTATTAATGGGCCCTTCAGGCCCATCAGCAATGAAGTACATGCCCCGACCTAGTAGTGTGAGAGGCAACACACCCTCCTACATGTCATGGTCACTGCCCGATACGACAACAACCCGATGCGGGAGTGTCACGTGGGAGCCCTGGCTGCTGCAGCTCTTTACCTAACAGGGTACCTTGCTCATCATGGTTTGCCCAACCGACGATGTAGATTACACAATATGGCTACCCCTTGGTGTCGAAGCTCGCCAATATCCTAATCTGCCATGGCTGTGCGTGATGTACTCGCCACCCAGAATGGTCGTTGGCCCGACATGCATGCCGCGCGACAGACGTATCAGTCCCTCCTGAAGCACGAAAAGGAGCCCCGGGAGGAGGACACGTGGTCCAATCAAGCCACAAATCCCATCAACTATTTGCCTATAAATAACTATTGCAAGCCTACAATAGGACGGGCTAGACCCTATGAGAGCTAACTCTTAGAGCACAGGAGCTAGTGAGTCGAGTTCCAGAGCCTATCGGCCGATACTAGGTGAGCACACCCCTGACCTGAGAGGAATGGGAGGAGTTCACTTAGGAACCATTCCAATAGTAGCAAGCGGAACAACATGACCCTCAAGGCTACTTCAACATGTTAGGTTCCTATTTGGGCTTCAACCCGAGACAGCTCACCCACCTATACCCGACATGAGGAACTTGAGAGCCCTAATATAATGCTAACCTGATATGTATCTTAACCCAACACGGTACCCAACCTGATCTGGTCTACACCCATTACGACTGTAGTCTGACACAACCAGTAGCCCAATACGACCATATCAGATAGAGGTCCTATCCCGATATGCCCCTTACCTATCACGGTTCATGACTCGACAAAGCTGTATCCCGATAGGGCCTTACCTAGTACTGGGTAGTGTTATCTTAGGTGTCTGCTGCTATGTACTTTTATCTTCTTAATCAAGGAGACTGATACCTATCTTTCGTTTACAACACTTTACTTTCATTTTACTACTGCATTGTAACTAAACCCTTTTATCTCTTTATAATTATTAGAATCTGTGGAGTTTAACTCATATTTTTTTGTGTATGGATTTTTTTTGTGGGATTATTTCTTTCTAGCATCTGAGTTCTAGTCTCTTATTTCTGGATCACTCTTTTGACTTGCTATCGAATCGTGTTTCTTATTTTGACTCCTTTACGAGAGGTATGTCGTAAACTCTAGAGCTTGGTCTGATCTGGGTGTACGAGAGTACCCAGAATCAGGGCTGCCCCAGCCTATCTGTCCACTCTATTCCACGCATGATACCCTTGAGAGAGGGAGCTTACAACATGGCTAGTGGGCATCTTCTTTGAGAGAAGAAGGCGCAGGATGTAGACTTTTGTCATTTGTTATGATTAGGTTTTCTTCCTCCATGTCTTACTCCGATGATAGTCTTATCTCCTCGATTTCCAATATACAAAACCTCTATAAAAGCTCCTTAACTCAAAAACATTAATCCTTCTGGTAACTCCTTTTGGAGATAGGTTTTAGTTTAATTCTTCATAATTCTTTCTTATTACAACAACCTTTATCCCTCAACTTTTCGACGTGCTTAGACAAGTAAAATTTGTGTTCCAAAGCACTATTCTTGCAATCCCTGTGTTCGACCCCGAACTACTTTGACCATGTGCTAGTTGAAGGAGTCTTAAACATTTGGGAATTATAAATTTCTAAAGTCCGATGACCTAGACATGTCTCCATTTTTGGACCCACATTTAAGGCTTATCAACTTTTTTGCGCCATTGTCAGGGATCGGCAATAAATATCGTTCTACAAACTTGAGCTTCACTTGCACTTTGCCAAAAATCTTGTACATATGCATATAATATTTCAAACACTACTACAGAAACATCATTCAGTGTCGCTTATTTAGGCGTCAGTTATTTAGGAAAACCGACACCTATAATATTAGACGTCGGTTATTTATGCATATAGACGTCTATATTCGAAGACCAGCCAGACACGAGTACCACTTTGTATTCAGCGTCGGCCGTTTATAACAGATCGACACCTAAAATAGCCCGCGAAAACCAATTTTTGAGCGAAAACATTTTAGGTCACCTACAGTGTCAGTTTTTTAACTATGCACTGACACCTATTTAAAATGAAAATTTGTGCAAAAAAGTCCCACTTTCAGTGTCGGTTATCCTTAGACAACCGACGATGATAATGGTTCCCGCCAAAAAAATTAGGGTAAATGTTGTCTAGTTGGGCGTCGGTGTATTACTATCAACCGACGCTGAAGACTATAGGTGTCATTTGTATTTGATAACCGACGCCTTTATGAACTTAATAGACCCGTGATCGATCGCCCGCTAGGCACCTGTTTCATTGTCTTCATCGCCCGCTAGCTGCCGCGCTGCTCGATCGCCCGCCTACTGGTTCTCGCCGTCGCCGATGCTGCCTGTACTTCCTTACCTCGCTGTTGTCGCTGACGGTGCTGCTGCTGTGCATCGCCACCTAGCTTCTTCCTTCGTCTCCGACGCCGCCCGCCCTAGCTTCTTCCTTCATCGTCGCCGCCCTAGCTTCTTCCTTCATCGTCGGCGCCGCCCGCTGCTTCCTCCCTGCTCATGCCCACCGTGCCGCCTAGCTTCGGTCTGTTCTCCGGGTATTAGCCGTAGCCTTTCTCACTAATAGTATTTTAAACTTATTTGAAAGACATTAGTTTCCAAAAGATAATAAGGAGAGTACTTCAATGTGAATTTTACTAGCTTACCTTGTTTAAAGATGCCTATGACTTTATTATTGCTTGTGATCAATAATAGAGATCTGAAATTATCTCTAAGAGGGATCAAATTCCCATGAGTTAATGGCTAGAATTAGATATCTTTAATGTTTGGGCATCGACTACATGGTCCCCTTCCCCTCTGCCTGTGGATTTGAGTACATTCTTATTTTTGCATATTACATGTCCAAATGGATTTGAGTACATTGTTATTTAACTTGAAATGGCATGTTACCTGATCGGTCAAGTTCTGTGAGTGCACAACTCAACCGATGCAATCTTTAGAAAATTGACCAAGGATGATCGGTCGAGTTCTGTGTGTGCACAACTCGATCGATGCAATCTTCTGAATATCGACCAAGGATGATTGGTCGAGTTTCAATCCAGGAAAACTCAACCGACCAGGTGCCTGTAATCCATTTTCTAATTTGCATTTAAAGTGATTAGCACTTGGTGAAATTTTTCTCAAACATTTTTCTCTTCTAAGTTACAAGTCAATTCATCATTACAAGTGATTACATAGATGTTCTAAGGTCACTTACATAGAAAACCCAAAATGCACACTTGTAGCCATTTTGACTTGAACTTGACCCATTCTAGGGCTTTGGATTTTAGATCCTTTTCATGTACCTAATGCCTGCAAACAATCTTAATGAAGCTAAATGTTTGCTTTTTTAATATCAATATCATTTTCAGATTTGATGTTTCATTATCTTCTAGTTAATACAAATGCTAAATGTTTTCCTTTTTAATGTTTGCCTTAGATTTAAACTTGTCCATTCTAGCATCCTAATTTGATTTGATTAAACCCTAACATTGATGAAACCCTAACATCAATTGTGATGAAACCCTAACATGTACATATCTATGATTGTGTTTGTTGGCCTAGAAACCCGTCCAAGATTTACTCATTAGGAGTAAATCTTGGATAGTCCCCAGTTTGGGACTGTCTTTGAACACCTAATCTCACTTAGGATGTAAGTGTATAATGTGTATTGAGTTTTCGAGAAAATTTTGGTAGCATTTCCTCATTTGTTCTCTAAGTACATATGTACTTAGAGAACAACGCGGACTTGCTGCCGAATTTTTTTTTGAAAACCCAATCCACATTATACACTTACTAGTGAGATTAGGTGTTCCAGGATGGGATATGTGGTACACATTTATTATATATAAGAATGACATCACATGTGTTTGTTGGCCTAGAAAGTGAACAATCTTGGATAGGATGTAAGTGTATACCCTAATCCTGTCCTAATATATACTTGTTTTCTCTTTGATCATAGAATGGATAGATCATGGATGTCCATTCGCAATCGCTGCACCCCATAGTTTATATTTGGTCTTGATCAGTTTATTAGATTTGCCGAGGAACATAGGAAAAAACCTACAGATAGGTTCTACTATCCATGTAGGCATTGCGGTAACAACTTGAAAGTCAACACTGGTGAGGAAATCAAAAGTCATGTCATGTGCAATGGGATTGTACACGGCTGTACAGAATGACACTGGCATGGAGAGATTTCAAACTCGAAACCAGTAGATGTTGATAGTAGTGCTTGGGTGGAAGAAGAAATTGCCTCCGATGACGTAGATGTGAACGAACTAGTTCCAATAGACATCGTTGATGCGATGCTGGATAGTTGTAGGGTAGAGCACACCGATCCACCTCCTATCTTTAGAAACATTGTGCATGATGCTAAGATACCATTATACACAGGCTGTGCTAAGTTTATGAAGCTTAGCGCTGTGTTGAGATTGTATAAGTTAAAAGCTAACAATAGATAGAGTGACAAAAGCTTCACTTCATTGTTGACTTTGTTGAAAGAAATACTTCCTGAAGGAAACGAGCTGCCAATCTCAACATACTGGGTAAAGAAAATGTTGTGCCCAATGGTAATCGAGGCAAAGAAGATACACGCATGCCCGAATGATTGTGTATTGATAACAAAAAATTTTATGACGTTTTTGCCCTTTATTCTGTTATCAAAACTACCCTTTTCTGCTATTTTCCTCTATTTTATTAGCATTTTCGCAATAATTGGCCAAGCAACGCTCTTATTCAAAATTTTCCTATCTTCTACAGATTTTTCCTCGTTTTTGTGCAATAAGGCCGGTTCCGACCCACAATAAGTCTAAGCCCGCCTCGACCTTCCTGACGCCCGATACAACCCAGCCCGACAGGGGCTGGGCGACACAAGAATGATCGATGGAGAAGGGCACCTTGCGAAAGGGACGTGCCGGCCGACACACCTTCTCCCCGACAGGGAGCCAAAGCCGCATCGACGAACCAGCTCATCGAGCGACACGACCACCCATCGGCAGGCGTGCCGCCCACCACGTGACCAATAGCCAGCACCTCGCGCCGAGATATGCCTGTATCGGCCATCCACATCCATCGACCGGTGTATAAGGGAGCTACGTGGCGCTTCGAGCACCATGTTTTCTCATCAACCGGCTGACTATAAATAATAGCTACAGGAAGCCGAAAAGACAGGTTGGATAGGTCGGGACGGCTGGCCAGTTCACAGTTCGGACAGTTAGGGACTTGAGCTATCTGCGAGAGAAGTGCGAGAGCAACCGTATCGTGCCCCAGTGCTCGTACCGGGAGACACTAGGTGAGCTCTTCCTCATCCCGAGAGGGAGATGATCGGTTCACCTAGGACTGTACCGGACGACACTGAGGGCCGATATCGGCCGATGTAGATACGCGACACGAGTGCCTGACAGCAATGCCCGACAGTAGTATATGTAAATCCATGGCCGACACGATACCGAACCCGATACGCTCCGCCCGTCATTCGTGCTTTTTGAGAGGGTGTGCCGCCCGACATGAGCGTATCAGCTAGGGTCTTCGAATGATATAGTCGTCCGTCAGGCGTGCCGTTCGAGAGTTCGTGCCGCCCGACGCGGCTGTACCGGGATAGGTCCCTGGACGGGATCGGGCTGGGAGTAGTAGTAGTCGGTCGCCCTTCTACATCAAGAAGGCGACATCTATCTTTAATTCTGTTATTTAAATTCTTAGCTTATGCACTGTATTAAGACCCTTATTGCTGATGGAAATAGAAATGCTTAATTGCTATTTGTTTAATGATTAGTGCCTTATGATTGGGTAACTGCTGTGTTGGACATCTGAACTCTAGCTTGCATGTTTTGGATCGCGTTTCGCTTAGCTACCGAATCGTCTTTCCCGTCGCAACTACTTCGAGAGTTGGGTTGTGGCTCTAGTGTTCGGTCCGATTTTGGAGTACGAGAGTGCCCGGAACGGAGTTGTTTTAGTATCATTCCACTCTAACTTGAGCCCAGCAACCTCGAGAGGGGTGTTGATGCTTGGTTAGAGGCACCCGCTCTGAGAGGAGGGGTGCAGGGCGATACTGCTACTGCTTGTCTTACTGAAGTCTTGTCCCTTGCATTATGCCTTAAACTGCAGTTTATCTTTCTATTTTCTGTCGCATGAAAATTCCTAAAAACTGCTAAATGACAAAATCTTAATCTTTCTTGTAGCTCCAGTTGGAGATAGTTTTCTTTGATTTAATCGTGACATCTGGTTGTTCCCTTCGGGGAATTTTAATATCTCTTTATACCCATCGGAGTGTAGAGTGTCGACTCAGAGTCGTCAACACAACCCACCTTGTCCCTGTGTTCGACCCCGTATGACTACTTCGACCCCGTAAACAAAGTTGCGGGGGCCTAGAAGGATTCGGGTTATAAATGCGAAGGCTCGACTACCTCAAATACGCCTCCAATTTTAGGACGCGCGAATTAGGCCGGTCAACTTTCTGGCGTCGTTGCCGGGGAACAAGGCAAATGGCACTGTTGACAAATCCGAATCCACTAACTACACTCCCGTGCCTCAAGCTTAGAAATAGGCTTGACAACACTTCTTTTTCTTTTTCTTTTTCTTTTACTCTAAGCATTATTCTTTACCCCAATTATAATTTTCTAAACATGATTTTTATGTGGTTTTTAGGTACTCTGATCTACTAAACACCAAGACTGTCAACCATGCCTCGTTGTGAGCAACCCCTTTCTGAGGGCGAATGTCAGAGCCAAAGCGAGAAAGCGACCCGGCCTAATTGGGTTGGTCAGCTTTCCACCTACATAAAAAGACAGGACACCATCATCAACCAGCTGGTACAGGGGACGCTTACCAGCCCTGGATCTTTGAATTCCATGCAACACCAGATGGTGAGTCTGCAGATGCGCCAATGGGAGATCGATCAACGGCTGTCTCCGATGGCTGCTCTGATGAAGAAACCTGCAGGAAAAATGCTCCCTCACCCTGAAACTGCAGTAATGGCAGTGCTTAGATCAGGAAAGACGGTAGAGCGCGCTGATGAAGCCCCACCGGAACCTAAGCAAGGGCCCAAGGATGCCGTTCCAGCAGGAGATGGAGGTAGGCCTGCAGAAGCCGAAGAGCCTGTGCCGAGACCGTCCGATGAGCCATCTGGTGGGAGGAATCCTTATGCTCCCAGGGTACCGTTCCCGTACAAGTTGATCAAGGCAAATCTGAAAAAGGGGCACGAAAGGTTCATGGACTCGATTAGGAAGCTGCATCTTGAAGTCCCCTTCCTTGACGCTTTGGAGGAGATGCCCACATACGCCAAGTTTCTCAATGATCTTATAATGAAGAAAAGAAGGGGAGGAAGGATAGAGAGAGTGTACCTGGCCTCTACTTCCTCTGCCTTCGTAAAGCCCAACTTGCCGACTAAGAGAAGGGATCCCGGAGCTTTCACGGTCCCATTCGCCATCGGGGACAATGTCGAGCGGAAGGGTCTGGCGGACTTGGGAGCAAGCATCAGCCTCACGCCCTTAAGTTTCGCGCAAAGGATGGGTTTGACCGACATGGTTCGAACCAATATGCAGATTGAGCTGGCGGATCACTCTTTCAAAAAACTTGTAGGCATTGTCGAAGATGTGCCGATTAGGGTCGGTGATTTCTTTATTCCCTGCGACATCGTCGTCATCGACACAGCTGAAGATCCCAGATGTCCGATCATCTTCGGACGCCCTTTCTTGGCAACAAGGAGGGCGCTGATTGATGTCTCTGAAGGGATAATCACCTTGAGGGTTGGAAACAGCCACATGGACTTCAAGATGAAGGAAATCATGAGAGGTCCATCCCTGTCTGAATCAGCCTGTTTTGCGGATAGCTACAATAAATTCTGCGAGGAAATAGAGGAGGATATCCGGACAGTGGATCCCCTCACGAGAGCAATAAGCTGTCAGGATCTCGACTTCGAAAATCCTGAGGTCATGAAGCATCTCGACATTTTCAACCTTTCTGACAAAGACTTGCAAGAAGAAGAGGAGGAGGTAAACTCAGTGAAGTATGCCTCCCTTGAGGGAGAACCTCAGGAGGAGACGCCCAGAGCAAAGCCGGACCTAAAAGCATTACCAGAAGGACTGAAGTACAAATTTTTAGATGAAGAACAGAAGAACCCAGTCATCGTAAACGCCGATCTTTCAAGCAATCAGTTGGACCGGCTCCTTGAGGAGTTAAGACTCCATAGGGGGGCTATAGGATATTCCGTAGATGATATCAAAGGCCTTAGCCCCGCCCTTTGCATGCATCGCATCAACTTGGATGAGTCTGCCAAGCCTCTGGCCCAACCCCAGAGGAAGCTGAATCAGATGCTCAAAGAGGTCGTCAAGAAAGAGGATTCTACCAGGTACCCATCTTACCCGACGACCAGGAGAAAACGACGTTCACCTGCCTTTACGACACTTATGCCTTTAGAAGGATGCCCTTCGGACTCTGCAACGCCCCCGCCACCTTTCAAAGATGCATGATATCAATGTTCTCAAATTTTCTAGAAGACATCGTGGAAGTTTTCATGGACGACTTCTCTATCTATGGAAAGGACTTCGATATCTGTCTGAAGAACCTGTCGTTAGTACTTCAAAGGTGCGAGGAAAACAGCCTGGTCTTGAACTGGGAAAAATGTCATTTCATGGTGCGGGAGGGCATCGTTCTAGGGCATAAGATCTCAAGGTGAAGGATCGAGGTGGATACCAGCAAAATCGAAGCTATATCTAAGCTTCCTCCACCAAATTCCGTCACGGGGATAAGAAGCTTCCTCGGGCACGCCGGATATTACCGAAGATTCATCAAGGACTTCTCAAAGATTTCCAAACCATTGTCCAATCTTCTGGTAAAGGATGCTGAATTTGTTTTCTCTAACGATTGTCTCAGTGCTTTTCAGGCCCTGAAAAATGCTTTAGTATCACCACCTATCCTTCAAGCGCCAGATTGGGGTTTACCCTTTGAGCTAATGTGCGACGCTAGTGACTACGCAGTGGGAGCAGTCCTGGGGCAAAAGAAAGATAAAAAGCACCATGTGTTTTGCTACGCTAGTCGCACGTTGGACGAAGCACAGGTAAACTACACAACCACCGAGAAGGAAATGCTTGTGGTTGTCTTCGCGTTTGACAAGTTCAGGTCGTATCTCATCGGATCAAAGGTCAAAGTATACACGGATCATGGGGCAATAAAATACTTAATGCAAAAGAAAGACGCAAAGCCCAGATTGTTGAGATGGGCCTTGTTGCTCCAAGAGTTCGATCATGAAATTATCGACAAGAAAGGCGCGGAAAATGTGGTCGCAGACCACCTATCGAGGATAGTGGCTGAGAGATAGAGAGGGCCACAGATCGACGACGACTTTGACGATGAAGCTCTCATGATGGCTAAAGCTCAAGAAGAAGGTTTGCCCTGGTTTGCAGACATCTGCAATTTCCTCGCTTGTGGAGAGCTGCCTCCTGACATCACCTACAATCAAAAGAAGAAGCTATTCGCGGATGCCAAGAATTATTACTGGGATGATCCTATCCTGTTCAGAAGATGCGTAGACAACTTGTATAGGAGGTGCATCCCGGAAGAAGAAACTGTTGATATCCTGAAGGGATGCCACGCCTCCCCCTATGGTGGACACCTGGGTAGCGAGAGAACAGCAGCAAAAGTACTACAATCAGGTTTCTACTGGCCCTCCTTATTTAAAGATGCTGCACGATTTGTAAAGGTTTGCAAAGAGTGCCAGTCAATGGGAAATATAGGGCAGAGGAATGAAATGTCGATGGCAAGCTGGATCGAAGTGGAAATATTTGACGTATGGGGGATTGATTACATGGGGCCGTTTCCCCCATCCCAGGGGTATCAATACATACTAGTGGCAGTAGACTATGTGTCGAAATGGGTAGAGGCGGTAGCCACCCAAACATGCGACGCCAAGTCGGTTATCAAGCTTTTTGAGAAGACCATCTTTCCCCATTTCGGTATACCGCGCACCGTAATAAGCGACGGAGGGTCACACTTCGAAGAAAGGCAGTTCGAAGCGCTCCTACGCAAGTATGGAGTAAAACATAAGATCGCTACGCCCTACCACCCACAGACGTCGGGGCAGGTAGAGGTCTCAAACAGACAGATCAAGCGGATCTTAGAAAAGACTGTCAGCCGCACGCGGAAGGACTGGTCTATGAAACTTGACGACGCATTATGGGCCTACCGTACTGCTTACAAGACGCCCATTGGAACCACCCCCTACCGTCTTATATACGGAAAATCCTGCCATCTGCCTTTGGAACTAGAACACAAGGCCCTTTGGGCGATCAAGTTCCTAAATATGGATCTAGACAAAGCAGGAGAAAAGAGGTTTTTACAGCTTCAAGAGCTCGAAGAGCTGAGGATTCACGCCTACGAGAATGCAAAGATCTACAAGGAAAGAACAAAAATGTGGCATGATGCCCAGCTTAGGAGAAAGTATGTGAGCGAAGGAGATAAGGTCTTGTTATTCAAGTCCTCCATCCATCTTTTTCCTGGGAAATTACAGACAAGATGGTCGGGACCGTTTTCTGTGGCAAAGATATACCCATCAGGAATGATGGAGCTCCGCGACAAGGATGACCCGACCAAGATAATACGCAATCAATAATGTGTGACGGTATCGGATGAGAAAGTTGACCGGCCTAATTCACGCGTCCTATAATTGGAGGCGTATTTGAGGTAGTCGAGCCTTCGCATTTATAACCCGAATCCTTCTAGGCCCCCGCAACTTTGTTTACGGGGTCGAAGTAGTCATACGGGGTCGAACACAGGGACAAGGTGGGTTGTGTTGACGACTCTGAATCGACACTCTACACTCCGGTGGGTATAAAGAGATATTAAAATTCCCCGAAGGGAACAACAAGATGTCACGATTAAATCAAAGAAAACTATCTCCAACTGGAGCTACAAGAAAGATTAAGATTTTGTCATTTAGCAGTTTTTAGGAATTTTCATGCGACAGAAAAAAGAAAGATAAACTGCAGTTTAAGGCGTAATGCAAGGGACAAGACTTCAGTAAGACAAGCAGTAGCAGTATCACCCTGCACCCCTCCTCTCAGAGCGGGTGCCTCTAACCAAGCATCAACACCCCTCTCGAGGTTGCAGGGCTCAAGTTAGAGTGGAATGATACTAAAACAACTCCGTTCCGGGCACTCTCGTACTCCAGAATCGGACCGAACACTAGAGCCACAACCCAACTCTCGAAGTAGTTGCGACGGGAAAGACGATTCGGTAGCTAAGCAAAACGCGATCCAAAACATGCAAGCTAGAGGTCAGATGTCCAACACAGCAGTTACCCAATCATAAGGCACTAAGCATTAAACAAATAGCAATTAAGAATTTCTATTTCCATCAGCAATAAGGGTCTTAATACAGTGCATAAGCTAAGAATTTAAATAACAGAATTAAAGATAGATGTCGCCTTCTTGATGTAGAAGGGCGACAGACTACTACTACTCCCAACCTGATACTGTCCAGGGACCTATCCCGGTACAGCCGCGTCGGGCGGCACGGACTCTCGAACGGCACGCCTGACGGACGACTATATCGTTCGAAGACCCTGGCCGATACGCTCATGTCGGGCGGCACACCCTCTCAGGCAGCACGACTAACGGTATCGTGTCGGCCATGGATTTACATATACTATTGTCGGGCATTGTTGTCAGGCACTCATGTCGCGTATCTACATCGGCCGATATCGGCCCTCAGTGTCGTCCGATACAGTCCTAGGTGAACCGATCCTCTCACTCTCGGGATGAGGAAGAGCTCACCTAGTGTCGCCCGGTACGAGCACTGGGGCACGATACGGTTGCTCTCGCACTTCTCTCGCAGATAGCTCAAGTCCCTAACTGTCCGAACTGTGAACTGGCCACCCGTCCCGACCTATCCAACCTGTCTTTTCGACTTCCTATAGCTGTTATTTATAGTCAGCCGGTTGATGAGAAAATATGGTGCTCGAAGCGCCACGTAGCTCCCTTATACGCCGGTCGATGGATGTGGATGGCCGATACAGGCATATCTCGGTGCGAGGTGCTGGCTATTGGTCACGTGGTGGGCGGCACGCCTGTCGGTGGGTGGTCGTGTCGCTCGACGAGCTGGTTCGTCGATGCGGCTTTGGCTCCCTGTCGGGTAGAAGGTGTGTCGGCCGGCACGTCCCTTTCGCAAGGTGCCCTTCTCCATCGATCATTCTTGTGTCGCCCAGCCCCTATCGGGCTGGGTTGTATCGGGCGTCAGGAAGGTCGAGGCGGGCTTAGACTTATTGTGGGCCGGAACCGGCCTTATTGCACAAAAACGAGGAAAACTCTGTAGAAGATAGGAAAAATTAGAATAAGAGCGTTGCTTGGCCAATTATTGCGAAAATGCTAATAAAATAGAGGAAAATAGCAGAAAAGGGTAGTTTTGATAACAGAATAAAGGGCAAAAACATCACAAAATTTGTTGTTATCAACTCCTCCAAACTTAGCTTTTTGATTGTCCTCAATCAATATTTAAACTAGACTTTGTGTTGCTTCTTCTTGCACAGCAAAACTTTAAGGCTAAAGGGTAGCACAAGATTTGCGATGTCTTGGAGGTAATGTTGTCTTAATGCGAACAAAAGACCTTGCCCTACTTGCCTTAATATATAAGTAAAATTTTCCTTCTCCACAGCTTTAGCGAGACTTTGGTGTATGATTCCGAAGTTAGCTTCCACACCAAACAGCTTTATTTTAAGGGCAGAAAGTTGTGTATAGGGTAGGCTAAGGCTTTTTGGGTTTTTCTTCTTGTTTCCCATCAGTCCATCCAGGTAAGGGTCCGTTAATGGGCAAGGGGTCCCTGCAGTCCAAGCTAGTTGGCTTTAGAGCAGTGATTTCACATCCTACGTACCACTGCCCCGGATCTACCATGCCTAAAGATGGGTACTTTTGGAAAACAAGGGTGTATATATATATATATATATATATATATATATATATATATATATATATATTTTTTTTTTCTTTTCTTTTATTGGGCACAACTCTCATGCTTTTATTCACGCTCATAAGGCTTCTTTCTCTTTTTGGGATTTTTGCTGGGTAAGGGAAAACAAAAGAGATATCTACTGTTTGGGAAGCTTTTTCCTTCTCCATACTCATCTCTTAGCTGTTTGTGAGATTATTTTTTTTCGAAACCTCATTTAGGTCGGGACCGTGTCGCGCTCCCGGACTTTACCTTTTTCAGCTACCGTATCGCGCAGTACTTTTCTTGCCCTACGCTCTCGTGTCACGCAGAGATCTCTTTCGATCTCGTGACGCGCAGCACCTTAAGGAAAACAAAGGTATCGCGCGACAACTCTATCGCCCGAGCATACCCGATACAGACCTTTATCGCGTACAGCGTATCGGGCGAGAATTTTTGCGTTGATTTTTTCTTGTCGCCCGGTACTGTTATCGCGCGACACGCTTCTCTCGCACCTGCCCGATACATCTGTGTCGGACAGTGACCGTATCGTCCGTTTATTCTTGTACCGAGCAGCGCTCTTTCAAGACCCTGCCGGGCACTCAGTTCCTTTTGGTCGTATCGCCTGACACGGTTGTATCGGGCAAGCTTTACCTGATCTTGTCTCAAGGCCCGATATAGTCGTGCCGGGGTGCCTTTCCCTTTATTAATTTTCCTATTGATAACAAAATAGCATTTGTTTGATTGATGATAGGGATGGCACGCACAAAGATAACTGTTAGGCTCGTTGACGAGCAGGGCAGGAGGGTTGTCACCGAGCCAGAGGCAGAGGTGGCCACGGTCGGGCAGAAGCGCTCGAACCCTGAAGCAGTTGGACCCTCAACGTCTGGAAAGAGGGTGAGGACAGAAGAAGCGGCCACTCCAGCTGCAGCACCTGCTCCAACAACATAACCCCTAGAGCACACGCCAGGAAGGTTCGTGCCAAGAGATGAAGAGCACGGACGCCGGTATGCTGAGCTAGGAGCCAAGCTCTACAGGCCTAGAAGGTTCGGCCACCAGTCATCCTTCATGCAGTTGGGCATCTTCGGGAGACTGGAGGACATACTTGTTGTAGCCGGTCTGAGGCAAATTTGCTTCAGCCTATCCGCCTCCTACACCGAGCTCACGAAGGAGTTCATGGCGTCCCTTCACCGAGTAAAGAATACACCTGCGGAAGCCAGAAAGTATGGCGGAGAAGACAGACTCCAGGGGCGAATTTACAATGCAGAGCACGTCATTTCGGAGAAGCTGCTCAACCAGATTTTCTCCTCCAGCGAAGAGGAGAGAGGGAGACTACATAACGGTGACAGAATCACCGAAGGGGACGGATTCAACCCCATAGATATCTGGGAAAGCTAACCGTAGAGTCCTCTTTCAAACCCGGGAGCAAGGTGGCGACAGTGCACTCATGCTTCTGGAGGATAATACACAAGCTGGTGGGGTGCCTCCTCTTCAGCAAGAACGAGTCCAGCAACATTTACTCCGAGGAACTCCACGTCATGTGGCACATGATGGAGGGCCGGACTGACAACCTAGGGCGCTTCTTGCTGAACAGGCTGCACCCAATAAAGGATGCCACCAAGGAATATTGCATGGGTGGCATCGTGAACCTAATCGCGGTGGGGTTGGGATACCCGCGTGAGCCGCGCAGCCTCTCAAGAACGAGAGGGGACGAGTTGATCGACCTCAAGTACCTCATGAGGTCGGGTATAATAAAGAAGGAGGGGTGGAGTTACTTCTACAAATTCGCAAGGACGAAGATCCTTCTCCCACTTCCTCGTTGCGCCGCCTACGACGCAGAAAGGCTAGTCTACACCACGGCCGAGATCGAGGCTGTGGCAGCAGGCGCAAGCTGCGCTCCACCCCCAAGAAGCCAAGAGTGGGGAATCACCAGAGGGCCCACCCCGCTGGGTACTCGGCAGGACGTATCTTCAACAGCTCCTGCCGAGCGGCTCATTGTCTCGGAGCCACCAACGACAGACACAACGACAAGGCCAGTGGTGGTAAGGGAAAAACCGGCAATCGTGGAGGTCGCCGAGACAAGGACTGGAACTACAGCGAGAGAGACGGCTGCAGTCCCCGTAGTTTCTACTGCGCCCTTAAGGGAAACTGATGAATTAAAACCGGATGTCAGCGATGAGGTATTCGTCGATATCCTACAAATGGAGATCGAAGGAGCACAGGTGATGCCGACACCACCACCAAAGTCACCTGTTGCAGTTGTTGAGGAGATCGTCGACAGCGTCGATATGGGGCAGCATCTGTCCCCCACAACACGGTCTCCTCCGATACAACAAGAGGGCGGGGCAGCACCGACACCTTGCCCAGAAGCATCAGCCGCGCAGACAATAGAAGTAGGTTCTGCCTCGTCAGGCAGACATTCACGCGGGAGGCGCATTTCGAGGTCAAGGGGGAGACAAGCAGAAAACCCTCCTTCGCTCTGAATGATGCTAGGACAAGAACTCGATTTCTTGCGGGAGGTAATAGAAAACCATTCTACTACATTTCTTTCCCTAACCCTCAAGTTTTCGTTTTTCAAACAGAGGCTGGATAGGCAGGAACGAGAGCTGCTGGCTTTAGCCAGCCTACCTGGCCGGCTAGAGGCAGTGAATGCCACGCTTCAACAAGTTCTGCAGTGCCTTAGCGAGATCGAGGGGAGGCTGAACAGGGAGGACGACCATCCACGCCCAAGGCAGCTGAGAAGATCTCCGTCGCCTCCTGGTCCGGGCTCTCAATCCTCATCGTCAAGAGCGTCGTCAGGATCGTCATCATCCACCTCCTCCTCTGGCAGATCGTCATCAGCAACTGGAGGAAATTCTTCACAAGGGCAAGGTTATGAAGCTCCTTCCAGACAAGAAAGCCCTTTTGACCTGAATGAGGCCGCTCCCTCAGCCCCCTTTGACGAAGCTGAGGATAACAACGAAGATATCAGCATCGGGGAAGGCTCTTCTGACGTATTTGAGGGAGAAGGGGGGGACATCCGCACTGCAAACAAAAGACACCTCCCCAGAGGAAGGAGTTCAAAGGCCGACATCACTGATTTCTCCGCACCGACAGAGATACCTTCTTTCAAGATGGCTGACTTTGACAGAAGGGTCATAGGATATCTAACGATCAGAGACCAGAAACTGCTCAACATGGTCCTAAGATCGCAAGCCGACGAGGAAGAGGTACTCTGGAGTGACGGTTATTTTTCAGTGCAGCGGGGAACTCTGAGAAACATCTTCCGCGCCAAGGCCGTCGTAGGGAAGAGTTTGTTCAGAGTACTACAAGGGGCCATTATAGAAAGCGCCGACAAGAAGAAAGGCCAACATACAGTTTATGCTGCCACCTCGACCCTAGCAAGAAGACTAATGATGGGGTTGTACAATTCTACACAGGTAGAAAGTATGTTGGATTACATTAAAATGCACAATCCGAAATTGGTGCTGGCCCCTTACAAACACAGAAACAACTGGTTCCTGTGCATTGCCGACCTCCGAAATCATGATGTCCAACTGCATTGCTGCTGCAGCAAAGAGGTCCCGCACACAGGAAGTACGTTCCTACACCCAAAGGACGTAAGGCTAAGACTGCTGCCGCTACGTCTCCACTGGGTCATCAAGTATGGAGTCCAGCGCCACAGCGGCGTCTGGAATTTCTACTCACTAAGGGACTTCCCAGTCCAAGAAGATGAGGGAAGTGGAAATAGCACATTCGTAGTCCTCAGAGCCATGGAGATGATACATATCTTCGGATACTTCAAGCAACTCTAGAATAATAACTTCTACAATCTCAGAAGCAAATATGCATTGCTGCTGATAAAGGATAAGCGCTACTTCCGAGACGTGGGGATACCAGAAGAGCTGCTAGATAGTGAACAAGAAGAAGAGTCATCTCAGCACAGCAACCCTCCTGAAAAAGAAGCAGAAGTAGAGACGAACGTCTGTGGGGCAGGAAAACAGATAAACATCTTGCGGCAAGTTTTCGGACACGACGAACATGCCTCACCCCAGAACCTGGAGGAGTCAATCCACAACTTCGACCGTTTCTCATGCGCTACCCTCACGCAGGAACAGGTCAACGAAATCCACATGAAGTTGGCTGACTCCAACCCTGCAGACATAGCTTACTCGGCAGGCGATGTCATAGTCCCGATTGACGACTTAAGGGACATGGTAAAAGAGGGAGGGTGTCTGGCGTTATCTGTGGCAGTCGCCTACATCCAGATACTACGAAACAAGTCTGAACACACATACATAGCAGATCTAATGCTGTTCAACGACATTTGCCTAGCCGATGAACAAGGGGCAAAGGAAGCTTTCCTAGCAGAATTGGAATGCAGAGTCCCGGATACCATTCTCCTTCCAATCCTACACAACAACCACTGGAGGCTCTTAACGGTGTACACCCAACAACGAGCAGGGATTTTCTACAACAGCTCGGACAATAATAAAGACCATCCAGTGCCTTGTACATCGACAACGCTGACATCTCTTGAACGATTAGTACGAAAGTACTATATCGATATAGCAGCGCTGATACAACCATTCCTGGGAATGCAAGCAAAAAGCTGGCATGAACTCCAGTTCTGCCACCGTAGCCCGCAGCAAATTCAACTATCCAACGACTGCGGCATCTTCGTCCTGGAATGGATGACAAATGAGGCAATGCCTGATTAGCTCCTCCACATCGACTATCACAGCAAAAGAGGAGAATATGTGTGGGAGCTCTTATCTAGCCCAGGCGCGCTGATCATCTAACCCTCACCGATTAACATTTCCTTACCTCATCTACTTCACAACTCTGGGACAGAGTGTGGAGTAAGTTTGGGGGGGGTACCATGTACCAGTGAGGGAGGTACAAAAATCTTCTGATCTCTCTGACTTAAATTCCTTATTCTTTTGTTCTTTCCTATATCATGTGTACATATATATGTTTATACCAAAATTTCTGAAAATTTTGAAAATTTTGCAAATTTCTGCCCCTATGCATATGTACAAAGTCACTATAATAATAAAAACCTGTTGTGACTTCTTGCAAAGTTTACTTTATGTATATTTAACGAGTTACAAGTTCTGTCATATCTTTCTGATAATGTTGTCTCAAACAAACAAAAGATTATGCCCTGCCATCCAAAAATTTTCGAAAAATAATAATCTCGCAAACAACTAAGAGATGAGTATGGAGAAGGAAAAAGCTGCCCAAACAGCAGATATCTCTTTTGTTTTCCCTTACCCAGCAAAACTCCCAAAAAGAGAAAGAAGCCTTATGAGCGTGAATAAAAGCATGAGAATTGTGCCCAATAAAAGAAAAGAAAAAAAAAAATATATATATATATATATATATATATATATATATATATACACCCTTGTTTTCCAAAAGTACCCATCTTTAGGCATGGTAGATCCGGGGCAGTGGTACGTAGGATGTGAAATCACTGCTATAAAGCCAACTGGCTTGGACTGCAGGGACCCCTTGCCCATTAACGGACCCTTACCTGGATGGACTGATGGGAAACAAGAAGAAAAACCCAAAAATCCTTAGCCTACCCTATACACAACTTTCTGCCCTTAAAATAAAGCTGTTTGGTGTGGAAGCTAACTTCGGAATCATACACCAAAGTCTCGCTGAAGCTGTGGAGAAGGAAAATTTTACTTAAATAATAAGGCAAGTAGGGCAAGGTCTTTTGTTCGCATTAAGACAACATTACCTCCAAGACATCACAAATCTTGTGCTACCCTTTAGCCTTAAAGTTTTGCTGTGCAAGAAGAAGCAACACAAAGTCTAGTTTAAATATTGATTGAGGACAATCAAAAAGCTAAGTTTGGGGGAGTTGATAACAACTAATTTTGTGACGTTTTTGCCCTTTATTCTGTTATCAAAACTACCCTTTTCTGCTATTTTCCTCTATTTTATTAGCATTTTTGCAATAATTGGCCAAGCAACGCTCTTATTCCAATTTTTCCTATCTTCTACAGAGTTTTCCTCGTTTTTGTGCAATAAGGCCGGTTCCGGCCCACAATAAGTCTAAGCCCGCCTCGACCTTCCTGACGCCCGATACAACCCAGCCCGACAGGGGCTGGGCGACACAAGAATGATCGATGGAGAAGGGCACCTTGCGAAAGGGACGTGCCGGCCGACACACCTTCTACCCGACAGGGAGCCAAAGCCGCATCGATGAACCAGCTCATCGAGCATCACGACCACCCACCGGCAGGCGTGCTGCCCACCACGTGACCAATAGCCAGCACCTCGCGCCGAGATATGCCTGTATCGGCCATCCACATCCATCGACCGGCGTATAAG
This sequence comes from Alisma plantago-aquatica, assembly GCA_963693085.1. NCBI lineage: Eukaryota > Viridiplantae > Streptophyta > Magnoliopsida > Alismatales > Alismataceae > Alisma > Alisma plantago-aquatica. Next base: position 566,616,631 of record OY856412.1, read on the forward strand.
GGAGCTACGTGGCGCTTCGAGCACCATGTTTTCTCATCAACCGGCTGACTATAAATAACATCTACAGGAAGCCGAAAAGACAGGTTGGATAGGTCGGGACGGGTGGCCAGTTCACAGTTCGGACAGTTAGGGACTTGAGCTATCTGCGAGAGAAGTGCGAGAGCAACCGTATCGTGCCCCAGTGCTCGTACCGGGCGACACTAGGTGAGCTCTTCCTCATCCCGAGAGGGAGAGGATCGGTTCACCTAGGACTGTACCGGATGACACTGAGGGACGATATCGGCCGATGTAGATACGCGACACGAGTGCCTGACAGCAATGTCTAACAGTAGTATATGTAAATCCATGGCCGACACGATACCGAACCCGATACGCTCCGCCCGTTAGTCGTGCTGCCTGAGAGGGTGTGCCGCCCGACATGAGCGTATCGGCCAGGGTCTTCGAACGATATAGTCGTCCGTCAGGCGTGCCGTTCGAGAGTTCGTGCCGCCCGACGCGGCTGTACCGGGATAGGTCCCTGGACGGTATCAGGTTGGGAGTAGTAGTAGTCTGTCACCCTTCTACATCAAGAAGGCAACATCTATCTTTAATTCTGTTATTTAAATTCTTAGCTTATGCACTGTATTAAGACCCTTATTTCTGATGGAAATAGAAATGCTTAATTGCTATTTGTTTAATGCTTAGTGCCTTATTATTGGGTAACTGCTGTGTTGGACATCTGAACTCTAGCTTGCATGTTTTGGATCGCGTTTCGCTTAGCTACCGAATCGTCTTTCCCGTCGCAACTACTTCGAGAGTTGGGTTGTGGCTCTAGTGTTCGGTCCGATTCTGGAGTACGAGAGTGCCCGGAACGGAGTTGTTTTAGTATCATTCCACTCTAACTTGAGCCCTGCAACCTCGAGAGGGGTGTTGATGCTTGGTTCGAGGCACCTGCTCTGAGAGGAGGGGTGCAGGGTGATACTGCTACTGCTTGTCTTACTGAAGTCTTGTCCCTTGAATTACGCCTTAAACTACAGTTTATCTGCGACAGAAAATAGAAAGATAAACTGCAGTTTAAGGCGTAATGCAAGGGACAAGACTTCAGTAAGACAAGCAGTAGCAGTATCACCCTGCACCCCTCCTCTCAGAGAGGGTGCCTCTAACCAAGCATCAACACCCCTCTCGAGGTTGCAGGGCTCAAGTTAGAGTGGAATGATACTAAAACAACTCCGTTCCGGGCACTCTCGTACTCCAGAATCGGACCAAACACTAGAGCCACAACCCAACTCTCGAAGTACTTGCGACGGGAAAGACGATTCGGTAGCTAAGCGAAACGCGATCCAAAACATGCAAGCTAGAGTTCAGATGTCCAACACAGCAGTTACCCAATCATAAGGCACTAAGCATTAAACAAATAGCAATTAAGCATTTCTATTTCCATAAGCAATAAGGGTCTTAATACAGTGCATAAGCTAAGAATTTAAATAACAGAATTAAAGATAGATGTCGCCTTCTTGATGTAGAAGGGAGATAGACTACTACTACTCCCAGCCTGATACCGTCCAGGGACCTATCCCGGTACAGCCGCGTCGGGCGGCACGAACTCTCGAACGGCACGCCTGACGGACGACTATATCGTTCGAAGACCCTGGCTGATACGCTCATGTCGGGCGGCACACGCTCTCAGGCAACACGACTGACGGGCGGAGCGTATCGGGTTCGGTATCGTGTCGGCCATGGATTTACATATACTACTGTCGGGCATTGCTGTCAGGCACTCGTGTCGCGTATCTACATCGGCCGATATCGGCCCTCAGTGTCGTCCGATACAGTCCTAGATGAACCAATCCTCTCCCTCTCGGGATGAGGAAGAGCTCACCTAGTGTCGCCCGGTACGAGCACTGGGGCACGATACGGTTGCTCTCGCACTTGTCTCGCAGATAGCTCAAGTCCCTAACTATCTGAACTGTGAACTGGCCAGCCATCCCGACCTATCCAACCTGTCTTTTCGGCTTCCTGTAACTGTTATTTATAGTCAGCTGGTTGATGAGAAAACATGGTGCTCGAAGCGCCACGTAGCTTCCTTATACGCCGGTCGATGGATGTGGATGGCCGATACAGGCATATCTCGGTGCGAGGTGCTGGCTATTGGTCACGTGGTGGGCGGCACGCCTGTCGGTGGGTGGTCGTGTCGCTCGACGAGCTGGTTCGTCGATGCGGCTTTGGCTCCCTGTCGGGTAGAAGGTGTGTCGGCCGGCACGTCCCTTTCGCAAGGTGCCCTTCTCCATCGATCATTCTTGTGTCGCCCAGCCCCTGTCGGGCTGGGTTGTATCGGGCGTCCGGAAGGTCGAGGCAGGCTTAGACTTATTGTGGGCTGGAACCGGCCTTATTGCACAAAAATGAGGAAAACTCTATAGAAGATAGGAAAAATTGGAATAAGAGCGTTGCTTGGCCAATTATTGCGAAAATGCTAATAAAATAGAGGAAAATAGCAGAAAAGGGTAGTTTTGATAACAGAATAAAGGGCAAAAACGTCACAAAATTTGTTGTTATCATGTATTATTTCAAAAGGACTATGTAGATTTGAAAGATTGTCCAAAATGTGGTGCGTCACGGTATAAATTGACGACTTTGGGGGAGTCCAAAATTGGTTCTCCTGCCAAGGTGTTGTGGTATCTACCTATAATATCACAGTTTCAACGCTTGTTTGCAAATCTGAAAGATGCAAAGAATTTGAGGTGGCATGCAGATGTTAAGAAAAATAATGATGGGATCCTATGGCATGCGTCTGATTCACCACAGTGGAAGAAGATTGATCTATTGTACCCCAAATTTGGTGAAGAAGATAGGAATCTAAGACTTGGGCTTTGTACAGATGGTATGAATCCGTACGGGACATTGAGCAGCCAACATAGCACTTGGCCAGTCATGCTTGTTATATACAATCTTCCTCCCTGGCTGTGTATGAAAAATAAGTACGTTATGCTGTCGTTGTTCATATCGGGCCCTAAACAACCCGGAAATGATATCGATGTTTATCTTCAACCTCTGATTGATGACTTAAAGAAACTTTGGGCTGAAGGTGTGATGACCTATGATGCTTCAGGAAGAGAGACATTTCATTTGCACGCTATGTTGTTTTGCACTATTAATGACTTTCCAACATATGGAAATTTGTCTGGATATAGTGTCAAAGGAGCTAAAGTGTGTCCTATATGTGAAGAAAACACTGATTCAATAAGACTAAAACATGGCGGCAAGACTGTATATCTTGGTCATCGAAGGTTTCTTTCAAAATTCCATCTGTATCGTAGGAAGCGCAAAGCTTTCAATGAATTGAATGATGAACGGAGTGCACCTAAACCTATACCAGGGGATGTTGTTTATGAAAGAGTAAAAGACAGTGTCAATGAATTTGGTAAGAAATCACAATGTAGTATGGCCACACGGAGTGAGAATTCTTCATTCAAGAAGAAGTCAATATTTTGGGATCTTCCTTATTGGAGTTCTTTGACAGTCAGGCATTGTATCAATGTAATGCACGTTGAGAAAAATGTCTGTGATAGCATCATTGGTACTCTGTTAAATATACCAGGTAAGCCTAAAGATGGGATAAAATCCAGACTAGACCTACGTGAAATGGGAATAAGGTCAGAATTAACATAATTACGTGAAATGGATAATAAAAGAACATACTTACCTTCCGCTTGTTACACGTTGTCTAGAAAGGAGAAGAAAGCTTTTTGTGAATGCTTGGTAAATGTTAAGATGCCACATGGTTACTCATCCAACATCCGTAGATTGGTATCAATGAAATATATGAAGTTGATAGGCCTTAAATCTCATGATTGTCACACTCTAATGCAACACATATTGCCCGTGGCAATTCGATCTATATTGCTGAAGCATGTAAGGTTTGCAATCACCAGACTTTGTTTCTTTTTCAACAGTCTATGCAGCAAAGTTATTGACCCTGATACTCTCGATAATTTGCAAAGAGAAGTGGTTGTTACCCTATGTCATCTTGAGATGTGTTTCCCTCCTTCGTTCTTTGATATCATGGTACATCTTGTTGTCCACTTGACTAGGGAAGTGAAAATGTTGGGACCAATTTTCTTGCATTGGATGTATCCCTTTGAACTATACATGAGCATTTTTAAAGGTGATGTTTGAAACCGTTATTGGCCTGAAGGGAGTATTATTGAAGGTTATGTGGCGAGAGAGGTTATGGATTTTTGCAATGACTTTCTGAGTGGTAATAACACTCCTGTTAATGATAAGAATATTGAGGAGGGGAAAGGAATTTTGGGATCACGGGTGAAAGTAATCAGCCGTGAGCAGTTGGAACAAGCTCACTTGTATATTTTACACAACATGGACGAAGTGAGTGTTTATATCGAGGAACATACCAATTTCATCAAGAGACAACATCCTCGAGCAAGTTCAATGTGGCTTTCTAGAGAGCATAATAAGACTTTTACTAAGTGGTTTGAAGATAAAGTCTTACATCAACTATCTCAAACACCAAATGATATTACAGAAACTATCAAATGCCTCGCCTTTAAACCAAAACCGAATGTTATGTCTTATGAAGGGTTTGACATTAATGGGTTCACATATTACACAAAGCGCCAAGATGATAAGAGTGTCATCCAAAACAGTGGGGTCACTCTTCAAGCGTCGACTATGTATTTTGCAAGTGCAAAGGATAAGAGTCCATGTGAAGCTAAAATGTCATATTACGGTGTCATTGAAGACATATGGCAGTTTGACTACATAGATTTCAGAATTTCACTCTTTAATTGTAATTGGGTTGATAACACCAAAGGAGTTATAGTGGATGAATTGGGTTTCACTTTGGTGAACTTTGAAAAGATTGGCGAGAAGGGTGAACCATTCATATTGGCATCACAGGCAAAACAAATATTCTATATCGATGATCCTGCAAATGATAAATGGTCGGTTGTTCTTCATGGTAAAAGACAGTTCATTGAAGATCCTATAGATGAAGAAGAGTACTATGATAAGTATGATGACTCCAGTCCATTCTCTGTTGGGTTGCCAACTCCACAAAATATTGAAGCTAATGATGACTTATATGTGCGCGGAGATCACAATGACGGATTGTTAATTGATAAAAGATCACAATTTTAGAGACATGTATGTTTATATTTTTTTATTGAAGCTAAATGTTTTCTTTTTTAATATCAATATCATTTTCAGATTTGATTTTTCATTATCTTCTAGTTAATACAAATGCTAAATGGCCTTTACATGAAAATGATCTAAAATCCAAAGCCCTAGAATGGGTCAAGTTCAAGTCAAAATGGCTACAAGTGTGCGTTTTGGGTTTTCTATGTAAATGACCTTAGAACATCTATGTAATCACTTGTAATGATGAATTGACTTGTAACTTAGAAGAGAAAAATGTTTGGGACAAATTTCACTAAGTGCTAATCACTTTAAATGCAAATTAGAAAATGGATTACAGGCACCTGGTCGGTCGAGTTTTTCTGGATTGAAACTCGACCGATCATCCTTGGTCGATTTTCTGAAGATTGCATCGGTCGAGTTGTGCACTCACAGAACTCGACCGATGCAATCTTCAAAAAATCGACCAAGGATGATTGATCGAGTTTCAATCCAACAAAACTCGACCGACCAGGTGCATGTAATCCATTTTCTAATTTGCATTTAAAGTGATTAGCACTTGGTGAAATTTTTCCCAAATATTTTTCTCTTCTAAGTTACAAGTTAATTCATCATTACAAGTGATTACATAGATGTTCTAAGGTCGTTTACATAGAAAACCCAAAACGCACACTTGTAGCCATTTTGACTTGAACTTGACCCATTCTAGGGCTTTGGATTTTAGATCCTTTTCAGATTTGATGTTTCATTATCTTCTAGTTAATAAAAATGCTAAATGTTTGCCTTTTTAATGACATTTTCAGATGGATGACCATGATGAGCATGATGTCCATGATGAGCATGAAGTCCATGATGAGCATGCTGTCCATGATGAGCATGGTGAGGATACCAATGTAAGTTCTAAAAACATATCCTATATTTCTATAAAATTCATTATCTTCTAGTTATGTCATATATCCGTATTTCTATATTGCGCTAATTCAGTGTGTTTATTTTTGTCAAATTTTAGGTTGATAAAGTACCCACTGAAGCACTAGAGCAACTTGATGCGCAGCACCAAACACTTAACAAGAAAAGGGGCATCACTCTGTTGAAGAAGTGAATAGCGCTAAGTGGCAGTGGATCCAAATTGGTTGTGGAGTTTGATAATGGAGGAAATGCAATTGGAGTGAACCGCAATACTTTTGTAAACTATCTTGGGTGTGTCACTCGAAGCCATTGTGGTGTTAAGTATGATAATTGGCATAAAGTTCCTCAGGCGAAGAAAGACTTGATATCGAAGGATTTATGCGTGACTTATTATTATTTGCAATTCTATTTTGAAGATTACAAATTATATTATTTGTAATTCTGTTTTTGGATATTAGTTAATAAGAATTCTATTTTACAGAATCTGTTTGCATTAGATGAGAAGTTGCATCGTAAAAGTGTGATGCAATGCACTGGAAAGATGCTTAGGAACTATAGGACAAATCTTAACAGAGAATACATAATAGATGGTGATAAGAAGAAGAAGTCAGCCCTTGAACAGTGGAACTTCTTGGACAAAGAAGATTGGGACAATTTTGTTGCTTCAAGAAAATCTGAAGAATTCAAGGTATTAGGCGTCACTCCCAATTTAATTAATATACGTTGTATTCACCTATTCAAGATTAACATTTAGTGCTACTAACCAAATCATTAATGTGCATACTAACTAGGCCCTCAGTGACGCGCAAAAAGCAAGGCGTGCACTGAATGTGCATGACCACACTATGGGTCCAAAGGGCTATGCAAGTGTTCGCCAAAGACTACAGGCAGAGTCTGCGGCTACTCAAGAGTCTGCTTCTACTCAGGAGTCTACCACACCCATGCATCACCATGATATCTGGATAGTTGGGAGGCAAAATAAGAAGGGTGAAATAAAGAAGCCCGTAACTACTGAGGCGGCTGCGAAAATGGTAAAATACAACTCTTAGAGCAATCGTTTGAATATTGATTATTTGTGGTGTTAACTTACCAATTTCTATTGATGGTGATTAGCGGGAGCTGTACGAGCAGAGGAAACAAGGCACATTCATCCCTCAGGGCACAAGGGATGAATTGACAGTTGCTCTGGGTAACCCAGAGCATCCTGGACGTGTTAGGGGTGCATGCACTGGTGTGGGCATCAAAGCATTCTTTGGGCCATCCCAGCGCAAACCCAGAGCGGGACTTTCACAAGAAGAGGTAAGCTATTCTTTTTTAGAATGTTACTGCAAAAGAGAATTCAATAATAAGAAGCTAATGTTTCTTTTATCCATGTATAGGAGAATAAGAGAGTCGAGGATATAGTTGCTAAGAAGGTCAATGATATAGTTGTTGAGAAGGTCAAGGAAGAAATAGTGCGGTGGCAGGCATCTCAGGCTTCCAATCAGCCTATGGCGACCCACTCTTCTCCTGATGCACATACTGCAAGTAATCCTGGAGACCCATCGCCTAGCACGTCTGTTGTAAGTATTGTTTATGACATTGTAGCTAGTCTTTTCAAGATGATATGTATATATGTATAACATTCTTTACGTAAATGTGTAGGCATTAAAGCCATGCCACTTAAGAATGCAAGACTATGTTGTTGCAGAGGCGCAGGCTTACCCATCCCTTCCTGGGGCAATGTTTCACGGGACTCCAATGCCACAGGGCTACGTTCGTGTGAGCCCGATACATGTGTTACCCGATTGGAGGGAAGCTACATTGCCATATCCCCACCTGGATATTGATACACTTGCTGATGCAGAAGGCGGGGTGATATTGTGGCCCAAAGCAGATGTCATCTACACTACTAAAATTGTAAGATAAATTTACATTACTTTAAATTGTTAATGTGTATATATGAGGTCAACTGATCTGAAATTATATATACAGGTTAAAAAGAAGACAACCAGAGCACCTAGGCCTCCACCTCCACTTCCTGCATTACCAAGTTGGGTTCCAACTGACCTAAAATACCCGTTAGGTCCTGCTTGTAGGGGAATGGCATGTTGGCTACGGGCACATAATATACATTGCCCTATAATTGTTTCTTTAGAAGCAAATTATGCAGGTCAATCATACGATAGCTGTTACGACCCCACCTCCCGATAACACCCAATTAAGGGAGACCGAGAGGTCGAAGCCGCACCCATGACATTCAGATCAAAGGTTCGGCAATTAACCAAGAATAATTATCAAATTTTAACATACTAAACTGAAAAGCTGTAAGAAAATAAACTTTGCATACCTTTTGAAATTTTTGGATTTCTAGCTTCTATCCACATAATGATTCTACGCTAACTAATCCTCCTTGTATTTTTCTTCATGTATTTCACAATGTGATGATTTACTGTTTGTCCTTTTGGCTTGTACCTAAAATGCCGACAAACAAAACGTCGGTCAGCCGGAGCTGGTATGTGGGGGAAACAATAATCTTGCAACTATGATAACCATGTAATCATTCAATTAATCATTAATCAATCAAGATTACATTTTAAATATAACATTCACGATCCACGAGTACCCTATCCTCTGTACTATCCCTACAGTGGACCTGGATCCTACCTTCCTTATGGTAGATCCCCATTAAACCCCTCATGGTTCCCCCTATAGGTGAACCAGTTTCTAGGGTTGAGTCACATGGCACTACTCGTAAGTAGCCCACTCCTTAACTCATGGCAGGCTAACGAGTCGCATGGCACTACACGTTGGTATCCTAGACCTTGCTCTAGGATTACCCCCTCTTTTTAGCCTTTTCAAAGTAACAGAGGTGGACCCGGATCTAGCCAGTTATATATACTCATTTATAGTGATAATCATAGTCACTTTATAGTTGCATGAAATAAATAGACATTCAACAGTTAATTCATGCATTGAGGGAAACGTCGATAAAATCCTCGGGAAACTATTCAGTATAGTCATAAGCGTAACCACATACCTGACTTGGTGAGTCATGCAGATTATTCAACATATACTTCATGTATAAACAATCAACCCATTCAACAGATCCAAGCAAGTAATTCAATCAACACATATTTCCTGAAAAGAATATGTACTCTATTTATTACACATCTCATCAAGAATCTACTTTATTAACTTGGATTCTCTTTCTAGGGTTTCTAATCCGCATTAAGGTTTCATTAACATTCATTAGGGTTTCTTAGATCGATTTCTCAAACTTCATCCCTTTTAGGTCAACAAACCCTAAAATACTCTTTTCCATTTATATAAACCCTAATTGCTCAAACTATTCATTTTAACACCCAAATTGACTTAGGATCATCATATCCCTATTTGTTTATGGATTTGAACAATTAAAGCATTTAAAAGTCATATTCACCTAAATTAGGGTTTTGAATCTCGTTAAAGCATAATCATGCACAAAACCCTAAATTAAGCCAATTATATAAAAATATTATCTTTTTAGATCTTATTTTCACTTTTATGAACAATAGGCTTAAATTATCCATTGATCAACATTAAAACCATCTATCATAAAATCTAAGGGTTTTTCATTAATTAAATCATTAAAGATGATAGCTTTATGTACTTTTCATATTTCAGCATATTTATGTACATAATCTTCAAATTAAACTAATTACGTACAAAGATCACCCCTTTTCGATCTTAATGTACATTTTTGCATTTAACAGGTTAATATCAACTCTTATGATCCATTAAACCATATTAAACACTTTATTTATTTCAAAATAGGGTTCCATAAGAATTAAAACATTAAAGATGATTACTCCCATTACTTTTCAGATTGCAATTAGAATCAGACTTCAAACATAATATATTTGAGTTCCTCTCATTTTTCTGAGCAAGTTTCATATATAACTTGTCCTAATCGGAGCTAACGTTAATTAGATATGAATTTCGCAAGGTTTCACTTACTTGAACCAATCGGAAGCTGCCACGTCATCTTTGTCAATGCAACGTTGAATTGGAAACATAATCAAAAGATGCATCTGCCCCTTTCTTAAGTGGTCGATCTTTTACATGCCAGAGGGGCGTTTCCGTCCATCAGGGCCCTAGGTTGTCTTCAACCTTCGGCTCCCGCACTGGATGCCGACGGCCGCCAAGCTGCACACTACGTGGGTGTGCCCTCGCTCCCTCAGGGCCTGGGGGTTGCCGCCAAGGGCCGCCCCACCTGCGTAGCACCTGGGTGCATCTACAGCTCCCCCAAACAGTGGCTATCATGGCCGGTTCTCCACTCTCCGACCATGTGTTTGCTGCTAGGTCAGGGCCGATCTTCTGCCATCCTTCTCCTCCTCGGGCTTCGTCGGCCATCAGGGATGGCCCTCCCATCTCAGGCGACCTCCTCCGCTCCTGCCCGTACTGCAGTCGGACTCCCCGGATGACCGGGAGGTGTGGTGCTTGGGCCTACAAGACGCAGCTTTACTGTAGTCCTCCGACGGTCGTGCGCAGATGCAGGAGCAACAGAACGTTGCCCAATCATCCACAGGTCGTCGAAGACGCTTCATGCTTCCATTAGAATGACACTATGGCCCTCGTCGCTGTAGGGTTAAAACCATACCCTTACGGTTACGGTTTTGGTGAAGAGAAACAAGAAGAAGATAGGGAAGACAGTGGGATGTGTGGAAATTCTCTGGAACTCGTCCCAAAGTCTTACCCTTTATATAGGGGAAGTCAACGAAGCCCTAGGATGACTTTACTTAAAGAAACGTAGTCCTTCTTCTAAAAGAGTTCGTTTTCCTTCAAAGAGAAGCCATTCTTCTCTCTCTCTCTCCTTTGATATATCCTATTATTTGGATATTAGGACTTCGAAATTCCTCCTCTCTTATTTACTTTATAGTTGCTTTTTAATGCTTTGGCACAAATTCCTATTTTCCTTTATAGAAAATATCATCTTTTTAAACAATTCCATATAATTCATTAAAGAAGCAACACATTATCCTCTTATTTTGCCTTTTTAGTATTTTCTCTTTCTTTCCTCATTGGGACTCCTTGGATCCCAAGATACTCCATATTTCTAAATTCATTTTATAGGAATACTCGTTATCCTTCTTAATGCACCTATATGCATTATTTTGCATTATCATGTTTATTTCTAAATAAAATATTTCTTTTTTGAGGATTTCTCTTTATTTCTCTTTTATTATCCTCATTGATATTCTTTTTATCATTAGGAATCCTTATGGATACGAAATTCCATAAAGGGTAACTCAATTATCCATCTTTTCACTTAATTTCCACATTTCATCAATGTTTTCAATTTCTTTCTTCATAAAGAAATACTTAATTAATCTTTTTTTTCTTATTGCTTTATTTATGCAACTTTATACTCCTTGGAGTCCAAGGAACCCAAGAGGCACGAAATCCTCTTTGGATTTGCCTTCTAGAGGTTTCCACATATTTCTTTTATCAATTATTCAATTATTCATTCACTAATTGAATTTTCATTATTATTGTCATGTTATTGGGCCCAATAGCCAATAAAGCCCACAAATCAAACAACAAGGCTATTTTATACGAAATCCAATATTCTCAACCCATTATATGATTATTTGTTCAAACATCTTTAATATGAGAAATTATATTTCTCACCACTTGATCCCAAAAATTGGGGTTATAACAATAGCTCTTTATTTATACAAGATATTATTGAGCTGTTTATGTATGATTGACTGAATACATCAATGGTAGAGATATGGATAAGGTGAGATCTTGTTTATACATCCATATACCTTGTGTAAGATCCGGTGATCTGGTTTCTTATATATTAATGCATACGTAATACATGTTTTGCAGCTACTTAGTCGAAGATCAATGCAAACAATTTTCATTTGATCATGTGGGATTTTTGATTCCATCATTGATTAGTATGGTAGCTAAAGACCTTGATAGTGTTCAACAATACTGTATAGATGCTTTTACAATTTTCGGTCAGCAAAAGAAGACGATAATAATAGCTCCATTCAATGTCAAGTAAGTTTACTTTGTTTATAATTTGGACTTAAGAACATTCCCTTTTTATTGTGCATTTTGAGTTATTAATTTTTAACTTTTTTACCTATAGTAGTAGACATTGGGAGTTACGAGTTATTGTCCCCGGGACATTCGCTGTTTATTATCTAGATCCAGCGGGAAGTACATTGAACACTAAAATTGGACACATATTGAGAATGCCATTATTCTGGTGAGAAATATTTCATTTTTATATCCGTTAACATATGTTATTACATTACTATTTAATTATGCAATTTACTGTGTTACATTAACATGTAGGGGTTTAGATGCATTCAAAAATGCTCGAGGAAATGTCCCAAGGAGAAAGAACCAACCAATAATTTGGGAGAACGTAAAAGTAAGTTCCCAACTCCAATGTATATATTATTTATGTGAACTGTGATTAGTTGTATTTTTTAATATTTTGTATGTTTCAATTTATAGTGCGCTACACAAGACAACGGCTGGGCATGTGCATACTATGTGATACAATTTATGTAGATGATTATCCGACATGCTACATTGGATATTAATACCATACATGAGGTATTATATATATTCTCATTAGTTAGTATGAAATATATCATTCTCTTTGCAGGTGTTTAAAATTGACCACTATAGGTAAACTCTTAAAAAATGTACATGCTCCATATACAATGGAAGCATTAAATGAATTAAGAGAAGAATGGGCAAAAGCCATACAAGCAGTGGCGATTGTAAGATATAATTGGGATGCTGATAGCGATGCTGAATGATATTTTGTAAATGAATATTTCTGAATATTTATACATGTCTGAATGTTTCTAAATTTATTTGAATGTTTCTACATGTGTGAATGTGAGAATTGAATTGATGTCTGAATGTATCCACTTGTGTGAAAAAATATTTGTTGATTTTGTAGGTTTGTGGCCTGTTTGTAGGCTGATATCAATGGATGTCGTAAACCTGCAGTTCAGAAAACTGAACTGCAGGTTCTCATCCTTCTGACCAGCCACAGCAGGCCTGCAAACTGATTAAAAAAAATTATAGGCATCGGTTATTTATAGAAAACCGTCATCCAAGTCCTACATCGTCGGTTATTAGATAAAACTGACGCCTAATGAAAGCACGGCCGTGGTGGAAAAGGCATCGCTTATTCGTATAAAATCGACGGCTATCTTACTCACATGGCGTCGGTCGTTCAGTTGTTAACTGACGCAGAAAGTGTCCTAGGTGGCACCCTTTTATGTGGCGCGAACCCTATAGACGTCGGCCAACTATATATAACCGACGCCTAGAATTCATATAGGCGTCGGGTAGAAAACCGACGCCGAAGGGTTCGACCTTTAGCGGCGCCCACATAGGCGTCGCTTAGAAACCGTCACCAAAGGGGGTTAAACAACCGACGCCAAAGGCTGTTTCTGTAGTAGTGAAATATTTACTGCACGATATTTATACAACACACTCACACTTTCACACTTCTTCTTTCCAGGTACTTATTCACCTTTTTGAGCCATCCATTTATCTGGCATGCCATGGCTGAGAAGACTCCTGAAGCTTGGTCCCTACGCTCTTTTATCCAAGTCAAGGAAAATGAAGAGAGGAATCTGGTAGTTGAGCAACCACTCAATGTTGCAAACTTTGAGTTGAAGCCCGCTTTCCTCCAGTTCACTACTATAGAAATGGCTTATAACTTCACTTTTAAAGGCGTCGGTTGCATAAATACACCAACACCTAAACAATAAAGCGTCAGTTTATAAAATAAATTGACATCAATCTGTGAAGGGCAACCAGACACGAGTATCACTTTTATTCAGTGTAGGTTCCTTAATAAAAAACCGACGCCTAAAATTAACCGCCAAATCCAAAATTTCCATTGAAAAAAATTACCTCCAAAATTTAACATATGGCGGCGGTCATTAACTAATAAACCGACGACTAAAGGTTATTCACGAAACAGAATTTGGGTACATTTTGATCGTCAATTTTACAAAAATGACTAACGCTTATGGGTTTTCCCGCGCTTTTCACGGGAAATTTTTCACACCCTTTGAGCATCGGTTTATTAAAAAAACTGACGACTATGGTCATTAATCGAGAACAAATTTTTTAGTCGGCATATGTAGATAGACGTCGGTTTTTTTCTAATTAAAACCGACGACTATCATTGAGAACAGGTGTCGGTTTTTCTATAGAACCGATACCTTTAGTTTTATATGTCGGTTTTATTTAATAACCGACACCTAATGTTAACTTAATAGCACCCGCGCGAGCCCGACTTTTCCCCTTTCTCTGTTTCATTGCAATCAAATTCGATTTTAGGGTCTAGCTATTCCGGTGAGTAAGTAGACTCCCTCCTTGTGCGTCGCCACCCACCACCACCATTCTCCTTGCTCGCCGTCGCCACCGCTATTCCCTCTATGCTCACCGGCTGACTGCTCACCGCCTCCCTTCTCCCTCTTCCTTGCTCGCTCGTCGGCTACCTGCCTATTTCCTGCTCGTTGACTGCCCGCTCGAATGCCTGCCAGCTCCCTACTCACCTGGCTATTGACTGCCACCTGCCTGCTTGCCCCCTTCCTGCTTGCCTGCCCTCCATCTCACCCTCTCTCCCTGCTTACGCCCGGCTGGGCTCAAACAGAGGTAAACATCCCCCAAAAATCATGTTTTATTACACTGCTTGATCTTAAATCACATAGACTTAATCAACATTGCCACTTGTATGATCTTAGTGATTAAAATCACTCTTTCCTGGTACCTCAGTAACTAATGTTCCCTTGAGATGAGTGTTAATTGTGCTAGTTTTCTTACTTTCCTTGTAATGCATCTTTTATGTGCGATGACCCACTAGTCACCTTTAGAGTATTAAAATGATGCAACTTGTATACTTGTTAAGTTTGAATCTATAAATCCAATGAAATGATATCACCCCACAAAATCAGTAGTCACTATTATGTCTTGTATACTCTAAAATCAAGATCTAATACTTTTATGCTATTTTAACACCATGAGACCTTTGTTGTTCATTCTAGTGGATTATTATGACCTATGATGACCTAACATGAAACCAAGCTCTTAATGATATGATTTTGTTGGCCTAGAAACCCATCCAAGATTTACTCACTAGGAATAAATCTTGGATAGTCCCCGGTTTGGGACTGTTCTTGAACACCTAATCTCACTTAGGATGTAAGTCTATAATGTATATTGGATTTTCGAGAAAATTTCAGTAGCATTTCCCTATTTGTTCTCTAAGTACATATGTACTTGGAGAACATCGGGGAAATGCTACCGAAATTTTCTCGAAAACCCAATACACATTATACACTTACCAGTGAGATTAGGTGTTCAAGAATGGGATAGGTGGTACACATTTACTATATATAAGAATGACAGCACATGTATTTGTTGGCCTAGAAACCCGTCCAAGATTTACTCATTAGGAGTAAATCTTGGATAGTCCCCGATTTGGGACTGTTCTTGAACACCTAATCTCACTTAAGATGTAAGTGTATAATGTGTATTTGGTTTTCAAGAAAATTTTGGTAGCATTTCCCCATTTGTTCTCTATGTAAATATGTACTTAGAGAACAACAAGGAAATGTTGTCGAAATTTTCTCGAAAACCCAATACACATTATACACTTACTAGTGACATTAGGTGTTCAAGAATGGGATAGGTGGTACACATTTATTATATATAAGAATGACATCACATGTATAAAACCCTAAAGTTTTAACCATAAACTCTAATATGTTTACCCTAGACCCTAATCTTGTTGTAATATATACTTGTTTTCTCTTTGATCATAGAATGGATAGATCATGGATGTCCATTCGCAATCGCTGCACCCTAGAGTTTATTTCTGCTCTTGATCATTTTATTAGACTTGCCGAGGAACATAGGAAACAACTTGGAGATAGGTTCTACTGTCCATGTAGGCATTGCAGTAACAACTTGAAAGTTTGTACTGGTGACGAAATGAGAAGTCATGTCATGTGCAACGGGATTGTACAAGGCTATACAGAATGGCACTGGCATGGAGAGATTTCAAACCTAAAACCAGTGGATGTCGATAGTAGTGCTTGTGTGGAAGAAGAAATTACCTTCGATGATGTAGATGTGAATGAATCAGTTCTGGTAGACATCGTTGATGTGATGCTGGATAGTTGTGGGGTAGAGCACACCAAAACTGATCCACCTCCCATGTTTAAAAACATTGTGCATGATGCTGAGATACTGTTATACACAGGTTGTAAGTTTACGAAGCTTAGCGTTGTGTCAAGATTGTATAAATTGAAAGCTAACAATCCATGGAGCGAGAAAAGCTTCACGTCATTGTTGTCTTTGTTGAAAGAAATTCTTCCTGAAGGAAACGAGCTGCCGATCTCAACATACCGGTTAAAGAAATTGTTGTGCCAAATGGGAATGGAGGCCAAGAAGATACATGCATGCAAGAATGATTGTGTATTATTTCAAAAGGACTATGTGGATTTGAATGATTGTCCAAAATTTGGTGCGTCAAGGTATAAATTGATGACTTCGGGGGAGTCCAAAACTGGTTCTCCCGCCAAGGTGATGTGTTATCTACCTATAATACCACGGTTTCAAAGCTTGTTTGCCAATCCTATAGATGCGAAGAATTTGAGGTGGCATGCAGATGTTAAGAAAAATAATGATGGGATCCTACGACATGCGTCTGATTCCCCACAGTGGAAGAAGATTGATTTATTGTACCCTAAATTCGGTGAAGACGGCAGGAATCTAAGACTTGGGCTTTGTATAGATGGGATGAATCTATACAGGACATTGAGCAGCCAACATAGCACTTGGCCAGTTATGCTTGTTATATACAATCTTCCTCCCTGGTTGTGTATGAAAAATAAGTATGTTATGATGTTGTCTTTGATATCGGTCCCTAAACAACCTGGAAATGATATCGACGTTTATCTTGAACCTATGATTGATGACTTGAAGAAGCTCGGGGGTGAAGGTGTGATGGCCTATGATGCTTCATGAAGAGAGACACTTTTTTGCACGCTATGTTGTTTTGCACTGTGAATGACTTTCCAGCATATGGGAATTTGTCTAGATATAGTGTTAAAGGATCTAAAGCGTGTCCTATATGTGAAGAGAACACTGATTCAATACAACTAAAACACGGCGGCAAGACTGTATATCTTGCTCATCGAAGGTTTCTTCCAAAATTTCATCTGTATTGTAGGTTTCGCAAAGCATTCAATGGTCGGAATGAGGAACGTAGTGCACCTAAACCTATATTAGGGGAGGATGTTTATGAAAGAGTGAAAGACATCGCCAATGAATTTGGTAAGAGATCACAAAGTACGCTGGCCACACGGAGTGAGAAGTCTTTATTCAAGAAGAAGTTGATATTTTGCGATCTTCCTTATTGGAGTTCTTTGACAGTAAGGCATTGTATCGATGTCATGCACGTTGAGAAAAATGTATGTGATAGCGTCATCGGTACTCTATTGAATATACCAGGTAAGACTAAAGATGGGATAAAATCCAAAATTGACCTACGTGAAATGGGAATAAGGACAGAATCAACAGAAGTAGTTAGTAGCGATTGGAGAACATACTTACCTCCCGCTTGTTACACGTTGTCTAGAAAGGAGAAGAAAGCATTTTGTGAATGCTTGGTAAATGTTAAGGTTCCACAGGGTTACTCATCCAACATCCGTACATTGGTATCAATGAAAGATCTGAAGTTGATAGGTCTTAAATCTCATGATTGTCACACTCTAATGCAATAAATGTTGCCCATGATAATTCGATCTATATTGTCAAAGCATGTATAGTTTGCAATCACCAGACTTTGTTTATTTTTCAACAGTCTATGTAGAAAAGTTATTGACCCTGATACTCTTGGCCAATTGCAAAGACAAGTGGTTGTTACCCTATGTTAGCTTGAGATGTATTTTCCTCCTTTGTTCTTTGATATCATGGTGCATCTTGTTGTCCACTTGACTAGGGAAGTGAAAATGTTGGGACCAGTTTTCTTGTATTGGATGTATCCCTTTGAACGATACATGAGCATTTTTAAAGGTGATGTTCAAAATTGTTATTGGCCTGAAGGGAGTATTATTGAGGGTTATGTGGTGAGAGAGGTTATGGATTTTTGCAATGACATTCTAAGTGGTAATGACGCTCCCGTGAATGACAAGAATATTGAGGAGCATTTTGGCAAAGGAGTTTTGGGATCATGAGTGGAAGTAATCAGCCGTGAGCAGTTGGAGAAAGGTCACCTGTATATTTTACACAACATCGACGAAGTGAGTGTTTATATCGAGGAACATACCAATTTCATCAAGAGACAATATCCTCGATCCAATTCAATGTGGCTTGCTAGAGAGCATAACAAGACATTTATTAAGTGGTTTGAAGATAAAGTCTTACATCAACAATTTCAAACACCAGATAATCTTACTAAAACCATCAAATGTCTCATCTTTAAACCAAAATTGAATGTTATGTCTTATGAAGGGTTTGACATAAATGGTTTCTCATATTACATAAAGCGTCAAGATGATAAGAGTGTCGTCCAAAGCAGTGGGGTCACCCTTCAAGCGTCTTCATTGTTTTTTGCAAGTGCAAAGGATAAAAGTCCACGTGAAGCTAAAATGTCATATTACGGTGTCATTGAAGACATATGGGAGTTTGACTATGTAGATTTTAGAATTCCGCTCTTTAAATGTAATTGGGTTGACAACAATAAAGGAGTTATAGTGGATGAATTGGGTTTCACATTAGTGAACTTTGAAAAGATTGGCGAGAAGGGTGAACCATTCATATTGGCATCACAGGAAAAACAAGTATTTTATATCGATGATCCTGCAAATGATAAATGGTCAGTTGTTCTTCATGGTAAAAGACAGTTCATTGAAGATCCTATAGATGAAGAAGAGTACTATGATAAGTATGATGACTCCAGTCCATTCTCAGTTGGGTTTCCAACACCACCAAACATTGAAGCTGGGGATCACAATGACTTGTATGTTTGTGGGGATCATAATGAAGGATTGTTAATTGATAAAAGATCACAATATTAGAGGCATGGATGTTTATATTTTTATTATGTTTTATTTTTCTGAATGTGAACTTTACAATGTGAATGTGGACTTTACAATGTGAATTACTTTACAATGTGAATGTGTACTTTACAATGTGAACTTTACAATTAGTATTACTTTACAATGTGAAATTTATAATTTGAATGTGAACTTTCAGATGGCTGAGCATTCCCAAGATTACTGTGATGATGATCACCGTGAGGGTGAGGACATATTTGCATTGCCTGACAATGTTTGTTAATTTTAATTATGAATATATCCCTGAGGTTTCTATCTATATGTTCATTTATAATTGTATCATGTAAGTGTGTTTTTTAATCAAATTTTAGTCTGGTGATGTACCCCCTAAAGTTGTTACAATACTTGATGAGCAACAAAAGAAACTTGAGAAAGTAAGGGGCATCACAATGATGAACAAGTTAATACATCAAAGGGACAATGGATCCAAATTGGCTGTGGATTTCGATCAGGAAGGAAATCCATATGGAGTGAACTACAACTCAATTGTTTCATATCTTGGGGTTCTTACTCGCAGCCATTGCAGTCCTATCCTAGAATCATGGCATAAAGTTCCTAAGGGGAATAAAGACCACATACGGAAGGAACTATGTGTGAGTTATTATTATTTGTAATTCTATTTGTGTAGATTACTAATTTTTAGGATACTAGTTAATAGAAATTCTATTTAATTTGCAAAGCATATTTGATCTGGATGTAAAGCTGCATCGTAAATGTGTGATGCAACATTGTGGGAGGGTCCTAAGGAACTATAGGACCAATCTCACCCGAGATTACATACGCGATGCTGAGAATAGGTTCTTGATTGATTCCAATTCTATACATTGATCAGTATTTCACTAACTCTACACTAATAATTTTTGTTTGTATTCTCTTTGAAAGTAAATATAGGAAGAAGGAAGCCACACAACAATGAAACTACTTGGACCCCAAAGACGGGGAGGAGTTTGTTACCTAAAGAAAAATAGATGAATTTAAGGTATTAAGCGCCACTCCCAATTTAATTAATATATGTTTTAATGTATTCACCTATTCATGATTAACCTTTAGTGTTACTAACCAAATCAATGTGCTAACTAACTAGGCTTAGAGTGATGCTCAACGAGCAAGGCGTGTACTGAATGTGCATGACCACACAATGAGTCCAAGAGGATATGCAGGCGTTCGCCAAAGACTACAGGCTGAGTCTACTCAGCCTGATGCTACTCAGGAGACTGCAGAGTCCTCTACTGCTGCTCCCGCACCTCTGCCTCACCATGCTATGTGGATAGCTGGGAGGCAAAATAAGAAAGGAGAGATACTGAAGCCCGCAACCGCTGAGGTGGCTACAAAAATGGTAAAAATCAACTCTTAGAGAAATCTATCAATATTGATTATTGTTATGTTTACTTACAATTTTTTATTGATGGTGATTAGCGGGAGTTGCACCAGCAGAGGAAGGAAGGCAAGTTCATCCCTCACGGCACAAGGGATGAACTGACAGTTGCTCTAGGTAACCCAGAGCATCCTAGACGTGTAAGGGGTGCAGGCGCTGGTGTGGGCATCAAAGCGTTCTTTGGGCAATCCCAGTGCAAACATGTCCCAAAAGTGGGACTTTCACAAGCTGAGGTAACTTATTCTAGTTTTTGAATGTTATTGCGAAAGGGAATTCAATAATCAGAAACTAACATTTATTTTATCCATGTATAGGTAGATTCCTTAATTGATAGGAGAGTCGAGGAAGTAATTGATAAAAGACTCCATGAAGTAATTAACAAGTGGTAGGCGTCTCCGACTGCCACTCAGACAGTACCTGTGGCGAACCTCTCTTCTCCTACTGCTCGTACTGTAGAGGTTGAGAGTAATCCTATAGATCCACAACCTAGCGCGTCCTCTGTAAGTATTTTTATGGCATATATAATAGCTAGTCTGTTGAAGATGATATGTTTGTGTATATATGCATATAACATTCTTTACGTAAATTTGTAGGGGTTGAAGCCATGCTGACTAAAAAGTGAAGGATATATCGTTGCAGAGGCATCGGCTTACCCACCCCTTAAAGGGTGCATGTTTCATGGGAGTCCAGTACCAGATGGCATGGTACGTGTGAGCCCGATACATGTACTCCATGGCTGGATGAATCTTACACTGCCTCATGCACACCCAGTGCTGAAACACTTGGTGAGGCAGTATGCAGAGTGATACTGTGGCCCGAAGTGGATGTCTTCTATACTGATATTGTATGATAAATTTTCATTACTTTAATTTATTAGTGTGTATATATATGAGTCAATTGATATGAAATTATATATACAAGTCAAAAATATGAGATCTGCTACATCTCAGCCTCCACCTCCTCGACTCCCAAGTTGGCTTCCAGGGGACCTACACGCCTCGATAGGTCTTAGTTGTAGGAGTGTGGTAGTATGGATCGACGAACATAATCCAAATTTCCCTATAAATGTTACTATTCTATAGAATGTTGCAGGTAAATCATACGATAACAATCTATTTATACAAGTTTAGCATACATATTAATTCATACGTAATAAAAGTTCTGGATACGTATTAATGTAGGTCAAACATTCGAAACAACATATTTATACAAGATATTTTGGAGTTGTTTAGTTTTGGAGTTGTTTAGTTATGAATGGCTGAACACATCTATTGTAGAGATGTGGATATGGTGAGATTAATGCATACAACAATCTGGGTTATACATCCATATACCTTATTTTATATACGGCAATTTGGTTTCTTATATATTAATGCATACGTAATACATGTTTTGCAGCCACTTACACAAGACATGTACAGATTTTGGGTTTTCCCATGTGGGATTTTTGGTTCCTTCTTTGACTAGTCTTGTAGATATAGACCCGTATTCAGTTACTTCATACTGCTGTGATGCTTTTGAATATTTTGGTAAAAATAATAAGACGGTGATAATAGCTCCATTCAATGTCCTACTATGTGATGCGATTTATGGACTTAATAATCAAACATGCCGTATTGGAAATCGATAACATACAACAGGTATTATACATAGTCTCATTAGATAATATGAAATATATGAATCTTATTTTATATTATTATAATTATGTATATACGTCATTCTCTTTGTAGGTCTTTAAAACTGAGGACTTCAACACAGGTGCAAAGTGTTTCGATGTACATGCTCCCTATACGAGAGATGAATTAGATGTTGTAAGAGAAGATTGGGCAAAAGCCCTACAAAGAGTGGGAATTTTTAAATATAATTTTGTTGACAATGATGACAATGATGACAATGATGAATAAAGAATAACTTTGTTCCCATAATTAATTTTGTGTGAATGTGAATGAATTTTTATGAATTGTCATGTGTGTGAAAATCATCAATACATGAATGTTTCTACATGTGTCTGAATGTGAAAGAGATGAAATAAATGGAACTGCGGGTTGCTACTTATTTCTACATGTGTCTGAATGTGAAAAGTGATGAAATAAATGGAATTGCAGGTTGCTACTGGTTTCTACATGTGTGTGATGAAAAAATAATATGAATTAAATGTTCTTATACATGAGTGTGAATCATATATATATATATAATATTGTCCATCATGTTAATTTTGTAGGTTTGTGGCCTGTTGTTGGCTGATATCAATGGATGTCGTAAACCTACAGTTCATAATTGAACTGCAGGTTCTCATCCTGCGACCAGCCATAGCAGGCCTGCAAACTGATAAGAAAAAAAAACAATCAGCGTCAGTTATTTGTATAAAACTGACGATAATAGATTATAGCGTCGGATAAACACAAAAACCGACGCCTAAGGAAGAAAATATGGCTTCAGTTATAATTGAAAAATTGACACAAAAGGTTCTTATGTCGGTTGACATATTAGTAATTGACGTCTATTTCCCTAATTAGCCAGACACCATGGCCGTGGTGGCCAGACACCACGGCAGTGCTGGACAACACGGCCGTGGCAGCTGGCCAAACAACACGGTTGTGTTGGCCAGCACGACCGTGGCAGAGGGTGATCTTTCATCAGTTTTCACTAATAAACCGACGCTTATAGTGCCCTAGATGGCGCCCTTTCTGTGGCGCGAAGTTTTATGGTTTCGGTTTACATTCTAATAACTGACGCTTATACCCCCTGTTGGTGCGCGTTTTCGGTGGCGCGCGAAGGGTTATGGCATCGGTTTCAATACCGACGCCTAAGGATCTGCCTTTTAGCAGTGCCCACATAGGTGTCACATTAAAACCGACACTAAAGGGATTAAATAACCGACACTAAAGGTCGGTTATGTACTAGTGGATACTACACAAACTCAACTGGAAGGAGTAACTGTGAAGTGGAAGACATGTAAGCCCATAGCAAGCAGACTGATCAACAATTGGAGCAACTATTTGAGCTGATAAAGAATCTGTATGGGAAGATTCCTTATACCACTAAATCCGTCAAGATTGCCACATTGAGTTATGGAAAAGCCATGGAACAGACAATTAACATGGATAGCCAAGGACCTAAACCCATTACTAATGTCTACCTAAAGACGACTCCATCCAGGAGAAATCGGGAAGCAAAAGAGACATCTAATATGGACAAGTCAAAGGCCAAGGGTTAGGGAAAGGAACCAGTGTGAAAGAAAACCCTTCATGCATTTGAAGAAGGCATGATCAAGAGGGAACTCTATGCACCAAGAATACATTTTCCATATGAGATGGCCAAGGACCATATGAAGAAGATATATGAAAGTTCTTGGAAGTTGAGAAAAAGTTACATCTTGACATTTCTTTCCTTGATTGCATCAAAGAGATGCCAACCTATGCAAAGTTCTTAAATCTCCTTATAACCAGGAGAAGGAGTGGAGACAAAATTAATACTTTTAGGTTTACCAAGATTTCATCTAATTTTGTGTAAGAAAATATGTCGACTAAACAAAAGGTTCCCAAAGCTTTCACAATCTCATTTAATCTTGGAGATAACAAAGTGAGACATGGTTTGGCTAACCTTGGGGTGAGTATAAGCTTGATGGAACTAATGTTAGCCCAACAACTTGGACTTATTGATATGGTAAACACTAGGATGCACATCCAACTTGTAGATCACTCCTTCACAAAACCTATCAGCATAGTGGAGGATGTTCCTATCCTCGTGGGAAGATTCTTCATCCTTGCAATATAGTCATGCTTGATATTGTTGCAAATCCCACATGCTCCATGGTATTAGGGAGACCTTTCCTTTCTACAGGAATATCTCAAATAGATGTTGAATCTGAAATCATTACACTAAGGGTTGAAACCAACCACATTGATTTCTACGTGCAAGACTCGATGATAGGACCTTCCCTCTTTGAATATGTTTACTCATGGACAGCTATAGTGTGACAATCAAGATTTCTCTATCATCTTTTATACTCTTCCTCTCACATAAAGCACCCTTCTTAATCAATTTGATGTGAACTTCATTTTTGGAATTTCAAGATTCTCCAAATTGGTCACCTTGATGACCAACTACACCATGTGTGACTTTAATTCTCACATTGATCTAAGTTCTATGCTTTAATTATACACCACGTTTTCATTTGATTTAAACCTTATCAATAAAAATTTCCTTGTCTATAATGTATACCATGTTGTAGAAATCTCAATTATGAATCCACCGCTGCAACAATTGTCTCAATTGGACCATCATAGCCCAAGTTATGATATTTTTAAAATTTTATCAGAATAATTGTATTTAATTGATTTTATCTCAATTTTCAGCCTAATTGGGCCCAATCTGGGCGTGGCCCGGCTACCACCCTCACTTGGGAAACCCTAGGATTCCATCTTTTCTGGTTGTTAAATGTATGGATCTACAATCCAATGTATCCAAGGTCATCCCCTACCTCAGTCCATACCACTATAGAAGAGTGCTTTTTGGGCAACCAATCAGCTCCCTTCTCGACCCCTTTTCAAGAAATTGTATAGCCCAAGTTGTTTCACTCTTAATATTGATTCTTTGCCCCAAGTTTTACTCTCGTTTGGATCCTCCAACTCTTTACCTACCCTCCATCTTCAAACTCCAGAAGCCCTCAGAGCTTCCCTACTCAGGGTCAGGCATCGCCACTCTTATCCACCACGGCAACATCTGCGGCCACCACCATGCTCGCAGTGTCTCACCAGGGTTGGGTGGAATTTGATAACCCTGACTTTAGGGTTCCAATAACCAAGTTAAAACTCGAGGTTCAATAATTTTCACTGGATGATCGATCTTAGAATGAAGTGCTTTATTCGACATTTGAATTAATTCAACTAAAAGTATGATTAGAAATATGATTGGTGAATGGGTTACCACGTTATGGGATCTTTCCATTGATGAGGGTTGATTGGATATATGAGTGAAGATTGTGACATCTGATTGAGTTCAATTAGGATGGACATCATGTTCTAAATATTTTTAAGTTTTTTTCTTATGAGACTAAACATACATTTAGTGATATGAATGAATATGAATGGTTGTATCACAACCCATCGGATTTATAATGATTGTACTAGGTTGGATAAAGTAATTTGGATACAAGTGGATATCAAATGACTATTACACGTGACCATACTACCCATATAAATAATGTGACTTGGATGATGACAATAGGATCATTGGATTTGCGGCAAAAAACTCATCTAGAAGTTGGCTACATGCTATGGAGTCCATGCTTAGAAAATTGCATACCTTTTGGCTTAGCCAGGCTGCAAATACATTAAACCATGTCATGTGGAAATAGATGTATGTTGGATGATGTTGTGAGGATAGGTGCAAAATGAGGTTGAACTATCCTAACCTCATCTTCTTCCACCTCCATAAAGAAAGGAGGGTCTAGACTAACTCCACAACAATATCCATTCAATAGACTCACCCCAAATCTTGGATCTGATCATCATTCTAACCATTTAGGTGTAAGCACCTCGTTTATGAGTTTCCAAGGACTAACCTAGTCCTGGGTTTCTAGTGGCAGGAGTGCTATCATCAGCCTCCCTCCCCTCTCACATCTCCATCTGGAACCACACAAGGATCCTCAATACTTCATGAATCCATCCAACCTTGCACTCAAAGCTTTTTGAAGCTCTCCCCTGACACCTTAAGGGAGGAGCGATGAATAAAGCCTCTATTAGAAGTTTGTTGCTCAGTCCCAGTCATGCCAAAGTCTGGCCTTATGGCGGCACCCTCACAGTAAGCAGATCCACACAACCACAGGTCGTGTAGATAGCATTAAAGAACATGATCATAGAGGTAGGATTGAGTTAGATCACACATATGATCAGAAAACTTGTGGATCTTAGAAGAAACCAGATATAGATATGGCTATGGGTGTCAGCGTAGTAAATGTGACTACCCTATAGCCACAAGATCCTAGATTGAATGTCCCTAGGGCCGGAAAGCTTATCACCCCTAAGTTCCAGGGCTTCCTACGATGAGAGATATGGATGTGAGCATGTTGGATAACTCGTCAAGCCTTGACGAAACCTCCACCGACGTCCAGTTTCCTTGCTTAGTTGTGACCCCCAATGCATGGTTCTGTATTGATTGGTTGTCATGTCCACTATGTAGAACCCTATCGAGGAGGCTAAGGAGGCCACCACAAAGGTATTAGGCACCTCTGTCTCTGATGGGAGCCTATTCTTGTGCATCCCTCTACTTGTCAAACTTTCTTTCTAGCTATGTTTGAACCCAAAGCAAAGGGAGCAACCCGTAGCCATGAGACGTGTTGAAAGGAAACAACGACTCATTGTGGCACACACAGGAGTCGGCAGACAAAGCTCTGCATCGAGTTCATGCTATCGGGACTTAGGAATCATGAGGAGAAGAAGAAGAGGATGGCAGACATCTAGAACCACCTAGTCGTTGATCCCAAATAGGATCTGATGCCTGCAACGTCCTAGTGTAGAGACACATGATGCTCATCTGTGACCCTGAATGGGAAATCTGAAGGCCTATATAATTCTCATCTAGGTAAAGAGATTTCTAAATTTTAGAAATAGACTTTTACTTAGAAAATTCATCAAAAATAGCTCCCTTAGCCTTTTTATGCCCAAAAATACACGTAGACTCATAAAATTATCCCCTTTATTAGTGGATGATTAGATCAAACTTTTGAGGCATTTTTAATGATGATATATAGTTAGTTTATATTACTCCTTTATAGGGTTTATTAATTGAAAACAACATAGCATCTGATTGATATTATTTCTTAGAAAATTCTTCTAAAATAGTAAAGAAGTTTTAAACCCATTTTTGTACACTGAATGGAATAATATTCACCAATACAATGTGTTTCCCTATTATAGACCAATTAGATGTTTTCAACTTAATTTTAATTCTAGAAAATGGACCAGTCATTAGAAATATACAAAAATTGGACCATGCCCTTATTGTGATCTACTTATCAATAGAAAAATATTGGACACATGTTTTATATTAGTTAGACCTAGGTTTGGATGAATCCTAATATGGACCTAAATACCATTAATTATGGTGAACCTTCTAGTAATGATCATTAATTGTTATTAATTATGTGATGACCAGAGTAGTAGATGACTTTGGATGTATAATAAATCTCTAAACTCACGTATGTGTTTTTTTAATTATTTGACTATGGTTTTAGTGGTTGAATCATGATATCTATGTATGCTCTTTTATTTGCAAATATTTGATGCAGTATTACTATAAGTACTCAGTGTTTTGTCACTTGAAAACACAAATGATGAGTAGATGTTTTGTAGTTATTAAGATGTTCATTATCCCACTTATGAGGGAAGGATCCAAGTTGACTAGTATACCTCCCTAGATCACCAGGTGTATAGGGAGTTCCCTTGAGTACTCTCTACATAGGGATGGGACAAATTTATATGTTTTGGTACTAGTTCACCTCAGTAATGCAATTCATCTAGAAAAATGATTCAAATCAACATATTTTGCTTAACAAAAAAATTGTTTCTATGATCTTTCTTTCGTTTTACAATTTTTTTTCAAATTTATGAAAACCATAAATATATGTATATTTTTACCCATGTACACAACACGTTGTGTTGATTCATTATTTCACATATTTTCTAGGTTCAGAGATAGCATGGGAGAAAAGATAGGAAGTGAGCAATGTTCAGGTTGTACCTATTGTGTTTTGATCCTGTTTGCATACATGTTCTTAAACTTGTAAAACTTTTTTGGATTATGTAAATTGAATTTGTAATACATCCATGTTAGATTAATTTACATGTTGAATGATGATATACGTTATGGTGTATGTTATGTTGAATGCTCATGTATGTGCATATTTCTTTCGCAACACACTCTAATGTGATTGTCTAGTGTTTTTAGATTTCATCCTCTCAGCCCCACGAGGTTTCAAGAAGACAAAATCTTGGGACACTATAGTTGGTATAGAAGAATGAACAATAGCTACACCTGACAGTTTATCACCATGAAACATAAAACTAAATTTCACCTTTATCTTTAAATACTAGAAGCTTAGTAAGTTGTTTTATAAGAATAAGGTTTGACTTAGCCTCTAAATTAGAACGTAGATGTTCAAGAACTAGGTTTAGACAAGTGTGTGAAACCCTTTCCATATAGAGCTCACATGTATTCGGTAGCTACACTAGTCTACTCCATGTTCTCACCATTTCACTAGGTGACATGGCACTAGAATGTCTAATTTGTGTGGGACACTCATTTTGCTATTTTGATTTTACTTTCCAATCGGGTTGGGACCCGATAATTTTCTTAAACATTTTCCTTCTCAGAGAAAAACTATATAGTATTTTATTATATATATGTAAATATCAAAATGTTTTCCTCACATAATAGAGTAGGAGGTGTTCATGCAACATAAGTGAAAGGGAGTGCATGAGTCTAGAAGAGAAACTAGATCTAGATTGGATGTCTATAGCCATATTGGATATGTGATAGTTAGAGTAGATAATTGATTTATATATGAAATAAGCATGTGTAATCTTGTCTATGTTTGATGTTTGATGGTATAAGTTTCCTTATAAAGTTTTAAGTTGCATACGAGTTGAATCCAATTTGAATATTCTAGGCTAAGTCTTGATGATGAAAGTACATTCACTTTTCTTAATTTAGATGAGCTAAGTTAAGATAAGGCTGAATATGCATGAGCCTCAAGCTGTTTTACAATGGAGGACCTATAGTGTTAGGAAAAGATACGAGGTGAACTCCAGAGAATGAGACCCATAAGGAGAAGGTCATAGGACCAACCCAACAATATATGAAAAATATGAGATATATGTGAAATGATGTGTCCTAAGTCGGGTTACTCTTAAGTAGATGAGTTGAGTCCTTTTGCATGATTCAATCATGTATGTGATAGTTGGTTTAAAAAATGATGGGTAGGTGACTCATGATGAGAAATTCAATCCTTGTGATTGAGTTAGGTCCTAGGTTAAGTGGTGTATGTTTGTGAATGTCATATGAGATGCAAGAGAGGTGATATATGAAACTCTGGTTTTGAGAGTCAAAATGTCTTGTGCATAAAATACTCATATATGTTGCTTCTCCCACTTCTCTTTCTTGATATATGATACTAGAAACCTCACTTGATCTATATAGATGATGTATGTATGAAAATTCATTCGTATAAGATTGACCTTGTATGATATCCTTCCTTCCATATTATTCATGTAATATCCAAGTTTAAATCATGATAACCTAGACTTAGTATATTATATTTCCCCTCATACCGTACATGAAAGTTATAAATTTTAAATCATGAGCATCAAATAGAGATATATTTGGATCATAGATAAATCACCACAATATATAGTGATTAACATTGATCCTTATGAATATACGCTTCTTGGTCAAAACTCTCACACGATAAGGTCAAAACCCTAATATGTATATATGGATATTAATTCCCCCTAATGAAGGAATCCTAGTATGATGTTGATCATAAACCACATTAAAAATGTTAAGTTCGATAATTTCAATAACAAATGGCATGAAACCTTGACATCACCGTATGATTAGTAGGGTGAAATATGAAAACTTGAGTAGTACCTTATTAACTTCATATGTATGAATGAAACTCTTATTCTTAAGGGAATATGGGGATGTCAATTCTAAAATATAAGAATATCATGTGATGACACTAAGTGATGCTATAGTTCCTTAAAGCATGATGATTCCACATATATAAGATGGGATGGGTACATCCAACATTCTTAAATATCCTAAGCTGACAACTTAGGATGAATGTAGAATAATTATATTCCTAGCAATTCGAAGTGATGGCCTAGAGGCATTCACAACTCCTTGATATCATCTTAAGAATGTGACTAGTTGAATTTTGTGGTCAAAATTCCATATAAGGTGGGGTGAATGTGATAACCCTGACTTTAGGGTTACAATAACCAAGATAAAATTCGAGGTTCAATAATGTTCACTAGATGATTGATCTTAGAATGAAGTGATTTATTCAACATTTGAATTAATTCACCTAAAAGTATGATTAGAAATACGATTGGTGAATGGGTTAGTATGTTATGGGATCTTTCCATTGATAAGGGCTGATTGGAGATACCAATGATGATTGTGACATCTGATTGGGTTCAATTAGAATGGACATCATGTTCTAACTATTTTAAGTTTTTTTCTTATGGGGATAAACATCCATTTAATGATATGAAGGAATTTGAATGGTTGTATCATGACCCATGGGATATATAATGATTGTACTAGGTTGGACAAAGTAATTTTGATACAAGTGTAGATCAAATGACTATTACAGGTGACCATACTACCCATATAAATAATGTGACTGGGATGATGACAATAGGATCATTGGATCTATGGTAACAAACTCGTCTAGAAGCTAGCTACTTGATAAGGAGTCCATGCATAGAAAAATGCATACCTTTTGGATTAACCAGGACACAAATACATGCAACCCTGTCATGCGACAATAGATGCATGTCGGCTGATGTTATGAGGGCATGTACAAGATGAGGGTGAACGATCCTGACCTCATCTACTTCCACCTCCGCAAAGAAAGGAGGGTCTACACTAACCCCACAATGATATCTGTGTAATAAACTCATCCCAAATCTTCGATCTGATTGCCATTCTAACCATGAAGGTGTAAGCACCTCATTTATGAGTTTCTGAGGATGAGCCTAGTCTAGGGTTTCTGGTGGAAGGAGTATGATTATCATCCTCCCTCCCCACTGACGTCTCCATCTTCTACCACACAAGGATCCACACCAATCTAGGAATCCATCCAGCCTTGCGCTCGTAACTTTCTAATGGTTCGACCCTCACATCTAGAGGGAGGAGTGATGGATAAAGCCTCTACTAGAGGTCCATTGATCAGTCTTAGTCATGTCAGAGCCTAACCTTACATCGGCACCATCACACGTAAGCAGATCCAAACAACCAGAGGTCACGTAGATGTCGTTGAAGAACATGATCATAGAGGCAAGATTGTGTTAGATCACAGATCTGATCAGAAAACTCATGGATCTCTGATGAAACCTGATATAGATATGGCTATGGGCATCATTCTAGTAAATTTGACTACCCTATAGCCACAAGATCTAAGATTGCATGGCCACATGGCCAGCAAGGTCATGACCCCCAAGTTCCAGGACTTATTGCAATGAGATATATGGATGTGAGAGTGTATAATACTGATAACACAAATTGCATGGCTTCTAGAGCCTATATTTTAATATTAAAATAGTCTCTAATCTAACTTCCTCTTAATTTTAGCTTATTTATTGTATAGAAATCATGCCCACTATGCCCCTGACAATATTTCCCATCTTTTATAGAGTTTCTCTTATTTTTCCACAAACAGAGTATTAATGGGCCCTTCAGGCCCATCAACAATGAAGTACTTGCCCCGGCCTAGTAGTACGAGAGGCAACACACCCTCCTACCTATCATGGTCACTGCCCGATACAACAACAACCCGATGCGGGAGTGTCACGTGGGAGTCCTGGCTGCTGTAGCGCTTTACCTGACAGGGTGCCTTGCTCATCATGGTTTGCCCAACCGACGATGTAGATTACACAATATGGCTACCCCTTGGTGTCGAAGCTCACCAATATCCTAATCCATCATGGCTGTGCACGATGTACTCGCCACCCAGAATGGTCGTTGGCCCAACATGCATGTTGCACGACAGATGTATTGGTCCCTCCTGAAGCACGAAAAGGAGCCACAGGAGGAGGACATGTGGTCCAATAAAGCCATGAATCCGATCAACTCGTTGCCTATAAATACCAGTTGCAATCCTAAGATGGGACGGGCCAGACCCTACGAGAGCTAACTCTTAGAGCACAAGAGCTAGTGCGTCGAGTTCCAGAGCCTATCGGCCAATACTAGGTGAGCACACCCCTGACCAGAGAGGAATGAGAGGAGTTCACTTAGGAACCGTTCTAGTAGTAGCAAGCGGCACGAAATGACCCTCAAGGCTACTTCAACATGTCAGGTTCCTATCTGGGCTTCAACCCGAGACGGCTCACCCACCTATACCCAACATGAGGAACTTGAGAGCCCTAAGATAATGCTTACCCGATATGTATCTTAACCCAACACGGTACCTAACCTAATATGGTCTACACCTGTTACAACTGTAGTCTGACATAGCCAGCAGCCCAATACGACCATATCAGATAGAGGTCCTATCCCGATACGCCCCTTACCCGTCACAGTTCATGACCCGACATAGTCAAGAACCCGACAAGGTTGTATCTCGATAGGGCCTTACCCAGTACTGGGTACCGTTATCTTAGGTGTCTGCTGCTATGTACTTTGATCTTCTAAATCAAGGAGACCGATACCTATCTTTCCTTTACAACACTTTACTTTCATTTTACTACTGCATTGTAACTAAACCCTTTTATCTCTTTATAATTATTGGAATCTGTGGAGTTTAACTCATTTTGTTCTGTGTATGGATTCTTTTTGTGGGATTATTTCTTTCTAGCATCTGAGTTCTAGTCTCTTATTTTTTTATCACTCTTTTGACTTGCTATCGAATCGTGTTTCTTATTTTGACTCCTTTACGAGAGGGATGTCGTAGAGCTTGGCCTGATTCAGGTGTACGAGAGTACCCAGAATCAGGGCTGCCCCAGCCTATCTGTCCACTCTATTCCACGCCTGATACCCTTGAGAGAGGGAGCTTACAACATGGCTAGTTGGCATCTTCTTTGAGAGAAGAAGGCACATGATGTAGACCGTTGTCATTTGTTATGATTATGTTTTGTTCCTCCATGTCTTACTCCGACGATAGTCTTATCTCCTCGATTTCCAATATACAAAGCCTCTATAAAAACTCCTTAACTCAAAAACATTAATCCTTCTGGTAACTCCTTTTGGAGACAGGTTTCAATTTAATTCTTCATAATTTATTCTTATTACAACAACCTTTATCCCTCACCTTTTCGACGTGCTTAGACATGTAAAATTTGTGTTCTGAAGCACTATTCTTGCAATCCCTGTGTTCGACCCCGAACTACTTTGACCCTGTGCTAGTTGAAGGAGTCTTAAACATTCAGGTATTATAAATTTCTAAAGTCTGATGACCTAGACATGTCTCCATTTTTGGACCCACATTTAAGGCTTAACAACTTTTTGGCGCCATTGTTGGGGATCGGCAATAAATATCGTTCTATGAACTCGAGCTTCACTTGCACTTTGCCAAAAACCTTGTACATATGCATATAATATTGCAAATATTTACTACACATTATTTATACAACACACTCACACTTTCACACTTATTCTTTCCAGGTACTTATTCACCTTTTTGAGCCATCCATTTATCTGGCATGCCATGGCTGAAAAGACTCCTAAAGCTTGGTCCCTACGCTCTTTTATCCAAGTAAGGGAAAATGAAGAGAGGAATCGGGTAGTTGAGCAACCACTCAATGTTGCCAACTTTGAGTTGAAGCCCGCTTTCCTCCAGTTGTTGCAGCACAACCAGTTTAGAGGGAATACCATTGAAGAGAACATGTATAACCACCTTAGAATGTTCAAAAGGACTTGCAAGACTATTAAGATCAACAGAGTCCCAATATCCCATATCTACACCCAGTGTATTCCCTTCTCTCTAAGAGACAAAGCTTTGGAGTGGTATACAAGTCTACAGGATGGAAGCCTCCCCGATTAGGAACATCTAGCCAACGCATTTATCGCCAAGTTCTTCCCTATATAGAGAGAGATCAAATGCCAAAACAAGATAACAAGGTACTCGCAAAAAGTCTCAGAGAACCCGAATGAGACCTGGGAGAGGTTCCAAGGCTATCAGAGGGAGTGCCCACACCATGGTTTTTCTGAGCCCAATCTGATCACTACTTTCTATAATGGGATGTGCCCTGAAAAAAGCAAAAATTTGATGCTACAGCTGGCAGCGATTTCTTGGGACTAAGTTTCTCCTCTAATAAGGATGGGCGCCATAGGGAGGCCCTCACCAATGGAAGCTCGGCGGGACAAATCATTGGCAGTCATCCTTGAAGAATTTCCAATTGCCACAACTGTTGAACCAGTAGCGACTACTTCAGTGGTCACTACTGCCACCACCGAACCAGCCACGACAACCACAATGATGCCCTCCACAGATACAGAAGAAGTGTCGACCATCGGGGAGGTCTTCGACACGACTGAGGCTGCCACAATGGTCGTCTCCTCGAAAGTCGTAGAAGCAGTTGGCGCAACTCCGCAAGCTTCAACTCTTTCGGCAACGAAATAAGACACATCCACCCCCTTGGCACAGTCGGATACCTCTTGCAATAGAGATGAGGTGTTCATTGAGATCTTAGATATGGAGCTCAGGTCTGTCCAACAGACCCAGACACCGCCACCCACAACACCAATGGTCGCCATGGAGGAGGAAGTCGAGAGTTGGGTGGTCGATCAACATCCATCCACTCTGCCACCTTCTCCATGCCCCCACACTGAGAAGACAGAGGTAGCCGCAAAGGTGCCAACGCCACGCCTAGAGGCCATGCCCTCACGTACTGTCCTGGTAGACTCAGCCCTGACAGAGGATGCATATTCAACATGATGTGCCACCAACACGAGGAGTGGTACAAAGAGCCGAAGTCGATCGGCGATAGTCCCTTCCTCTAGAACGTCGTACCTTTTTCTTTCCTCTGGTGTGTTTCAAACTCGAAGCTGAAGGCTTTCCCTAGTGAGGAAGGGATTGTCACTAATCGGCTTTGACTCTTTGTAGTGATCTTGACGTTGGCAGCACAACCCGTTTAATATGCATCGTCTGTAGGGGCTGAGTCCACTAGGACAATATGCAAAGGCGTGGACTCTGGGCACATTGTTTGCACCATTTTGGCTGCCTCTGTCTTCATAGTGTGGGGTCATGGAGAAGGTGGCGGAGTGGACAAATTTTGATTGACCACCCGACTCTCGACTTCTTCTTCCAAGGCAACTGCTAGCGTTGTGGGTGGCGATGTTGGGGTCTATTGGAAAGA
Organism: Alisma plantago-aquatica; assembly: GCA_963693085.1. Classification (NCBI taxonomy): domain Eukaryota; kingdom Viridiplantae; phylum Streptophyta; class Magnoliopsida; order Alismatales; family Alismataceae; genus Alisma; species Alisma plantago-aquatica. Next base: position 566,652,270 of record OY856412.1, read on the forward strand.
CATGAGCTCCGTCTCCAAGAGCTCAATGAACACCTCATCTCTGTTGTGAGAGGCATCTGGCCACACCAATGGGGTGGATGCAGCTTCTGCCATTTCTGGCAGAGTTGAAGCTTGTGGCGCGGTGGCAACTGCTTCTGTGGCAGAGGCTTCTGAGGCGATGATCGTTGTGGCAGCCTCGGTCGTGTCGACAACCTCGTCGATGGTCGAGACTTCTTTTGTAGCCATGGTGAGTGTCTTTGTGGTTGTCACGGCTGGTTCGGTGGTGGTAGTAGCGGCTATAGGTTCGGTGGTTGTGGCGATTGGCGAGTCTTCGAGGATGACTGTTACAACACGCTCTTAGCTTTATTGGCAATCCGAGAGATTTAAGATAATCTTAACGCTTGTCATGTTTTTGTTAGTAATATTCTATGTTGTACTTTATATTTACCTTAGTGACTTTATGTACTTATTTGGGCAACTCATAATCATGAATTAAACATACTATAAAGATTCGAGTTGGGGTTAACATAGCATTGACCCATACATGTGTGCAAGAAGAGAGTTAATGACGTTGGAGGAAATAACTAATAAATAATTTTTTTATATGATGATATTATCAAAATAATATGGTAAGATTATAAAGAATTTAATTACAAATCCAAAAAAATAATGAACCAAATCGGAGTTAAAATGAGTGAGTTATGTCATTTTTAGTAAACATATACTAAGCACCACGACCGACGCCGCGTCGACACAGTGATCACGGTGTACACCGCGACCCGTGACGCTACATCGACAGTGAACCATGATGTTGTGTCAACACAGTGACCGTGGTATACACCGTGACCCGCGACGCTGTGTTGACACTACTACCGTGAAGCTGCGACGACACCATGACCGCGATCGACGCCGCCAAGAATAGCCAATCATAAAATGATCATATCTCGAGCAATACTTATCCGTTTTCAACGAAACGAAGTGCATTGGAACCGGGATTCAATCCTCTATCATCCTAGATCACTTTCCCTATGAGAGGGTGACTTGGAGGGTAATATATGGGGAACTTTTGGAGAAGAATGCTAAGAACAGTAGAAATCAAAAGGGGTTGGTGTAAATCTGACTTATTAAATAGTTTTAATCCTTGATTCTTCCTTCTTTCAGTTTCCCCTTGCTTGAGATCCCTAATCCAGTGGTTTTAAGGTATGGATTAACCTCCGATCTTATCTTCTACCCATAGCAAATCATCTTAAGGGCCCAAAAATACATTAAAGGGGTTGTTTTGAACGCGATCTTGAGGTTTAAAGCTTGATCTTGTCTTGTGTGAGCTAAGATCCGAGATTAGTTGGTGAAAAGGCTAAGATCAGTGATCTTGGACGAATTTTGTGAGTAGATAATCATATCTTAACCTTGATTTAAAGCATATCAATTCAAATAATAGTATCCAGTGTTTGATTCTTATTGTATGATATTTGTGATGCTTGAATAAATGTATGTGGCAAAAATTAGCAGTTGAAATGCTTTATTAATTATATTAATAGTGATGTATTACATTGTTGAAAGTTATCTTGTGAATTGTCATGATTCAAAAGGTGATGAATGTGTAAATTGAGGCACCGGAAAGACAGGTTTCCCTAGTTCATATTTTAAAGAGTTGGAGTATGGTTGTGAAATATATGAAAATTGTTTAGTGATTCATTATTAAAATGTGAGATACTTAATTGTTAGAAATAAGGTAATCATTAGATACGATGATGATACATATTATATTAACTAAATATCTCTAGACATTAGATGCCATGGACACTATAGAATCCTCACAGGATGAGGCCTGCACTATGGGTAGGAAACAGTTTCCCGACTAGAGGTAGTCCAGATCGAGGTAAGACAGAGCATACCAGTAGGGTGCGGGGGTTTGATCAGTAGGGAAAACTCCTTATAGTTGTGTGTTTCCTAACACCAATCAGAAATGTTGTTGGTACTTGTGGTACATGTTGTAGTAGTCAGTGGTCAGTAGGTCCACTGATGCACTTTAAGCTTGAGGGCTTTGACTAACCGCCTGAGTACCCAGGTTGAGAGGTGGAGTCTGAGATATCCGGCCACTCCCATTAGCCACTGAGAGGCAGACGTGTTGATGCCAGCTGAATACATGGTATTAAAATTAAAGACTTAGGAACCCGGAAATGATTCTAAGTCTTGTACAGTAAGATCATAGCTTGCTGTGATATTTCCACATGTTGTGGTACACCTCATGTGGGTCCAAAGGAATAATAATTGAATTTGAAATAATGTAAATAGTTTGGTTATCCTTTTATATCATTAAATATCCGTACTATTTCCATGTTGAGTGAATTACAATTTTAAACTGTCATGCTGAGTGAAATATAGTTTTAAACTGCCTTACATGATTGCATTTAAGCTCTATTACTTGTAAGCATCACAAATATCTTGGTTACCTGTTGATTCTCTACTCACTAAGCTAGTAGCTCACCAACCTACTAAACAATTTTTTAGGTAAAGGATTTGCTCTTCCTAAGGAGTCGGAAGCCAACTTTACTCAAGATTAGCTCAGAGTTATTGAAAGTAGAGTAGTTAGAATAGTTAGAGGGTCTCTTATCCTTCCCCTAGATCCTAGGATAGAAAGAGTGAGAAAAGAGAGAAGTTTGAAATGTAATGTACATGATGTATATTAATGTGTGGAATTCTTACTTCTATGTAATAAGACAAGTTCTATTGTATGTTGTTGTTATGTTTAATCAAGACTTGTCATTCAATAAGTGTTCTTATAATATATTTGTAAGAAAAAAATAAAATACATGGGAGATGTTTCTTTAAAATTATGCCCTAATCTCATGATTAGTGGTAATTGTGGGATGTGGGCGTCACAACTTTGGTATCAGAGCATAGGTTGAACCTAAAATGAATTTAGGTTTGGGATAGGGGTGATAAGAGGCCAATAGGATTAGGATGTTTTCCTCTTTGAACTGTAATTTTCTAACATATGTGTTCTGTTATGGATATGCAGATGGAAGGAAGAGGATGTGGGCATGGTGAGGAATAAGCTGAGAGCCATTACAGCCCTGACCCTCGAGCAATGGATCAGGGTGAAGAGGATAATGAAAAAACAATGATGTATCATATTTTTCTTGAGATAAAAGAAAAATACAAGATGGACAGGAAGTCCTCATCTCTTCTAGTAAGGATCTGATGAGATCATATGAGTTGGTGAAGAAGTTTGGTGGAACTAAATTTTCTAGAACAACAGATCTAGCTGTGGCCGAGGTGTGGCTTCGACAACTAGAAAAGGTCTTTTGCCTAATGGACTTATCAGAAGATAAGCAAATCAATCATGCAGTCTATTTACACAAGGGAGATGAGGAGTTGTGGTGGCGAGGAGTGGAAGATAAAAGGAGAAATGCAGAGATGACATGGAAGGACTTTGTAGATGAGTTTCACCTTAAGTATTTTCCTCCTACCTTCGTAAGTGATAAGATTAAATAGTTAGAGAATATCAGACAAGGAAGTATGACAATTGGTGAATATGAGGCATATTTCATAAGGTTGGCAAATTTCTGTCTGCAACTTGTTCCTGATGATGTAGAAAAGTGTAGAAGATTTCAACAAGGATTAAGATCAGAGATTAGACACACTGTGTCAGCGATTGGTCGAAGAGACAGAGAAAACTTTGGAGAATTTGTGAAAGCAGTGAGACGTGTAGAAGAGTCAGTTAATCCTGATAAGCATTCTGAGAGTAAGAAAAGATCTAGATACTTTATTAGAGGGCGACAAAGCAGTGGTCGATATAGAGGAAGTGGTGGTTTCTTTTCTAAGATAGGACGGGGACTTGGCTGTTTTGGGAGACATGGATCTAGGTTTTCACCAAGTGGAGGAAGGCCCAATTCCGGTAGATGGAATACACAGTCTACATGGACACCTCCAACTAGGTCTTCAGGATCTTCAGTGTCAGTGACAGGACCGTAGAGACATGATGCATCCATATGCGACAATTATGGTAGGGAAAAATATTGTGGGAAATTGTGCAAACATATTACAAGAATTTTTTATCTTCAGAGTTATTGGATTGTTTTCCTACAAAATCCTATAAAATGTAATTACAACTTTGATTCAAGAGAGAAAAGCTAAAATAAGATAATTAATTATAAACTAGGAAAATAATCAACAAAACATTCCTAAAAATATATCTAAAGGAAGTAAATAAAATGGATAAATATACATTTACCAACTACTCCGAACTTGAATGTTGCTCATCCTAGAGCAACATTGAATAAAAATAGTACCCAAACAATACTCTCATCTATTCTTCCTCACTTACCTAGCACCACTTAAATTTTTACCACCTTACATGGTCAAGCGACCCTGATATCCTGGAATCATGAAAAATAATTTTTTAATTTCCTACTCGAAGTTGCTCACGACTTGCTTCCATTTCAAGATCCAAAAAGAAACAAATTTCCTATCGGTTTGTCCTTTTGTACCCCCACAAATTATCACAAGTTGTGCAAAATAATAAGATTCATGGGTTGATGGTTTGGGCTTATGTAGATTCCCCTAGGCATAAAAATAGAGTGAAGGAAGGGATGCAAGGAGGTGGCCTCTCCACAATTCAGCTTGAGACCATTTTATCTATTTATTTGCAATTACATTGATTACATTTTTAATGTGTACTTTGGCATCTTTTCTTGGTGGTACACCCCTATTAAATTTATTAGGGGTATGGAAGAAGAGGTTGGAGGTGGTTCCATCCCAAACTTGGATATTGGAATTTTTGGGACTTTTGTGAATCTAGAGGTAAGAAGGTGGTGGAAGAAGCGTATAAAATGGTTGCATTTTAGTTTTTGGAATTCAACAGATTGGGAGTAGCATGGCATCAATTCAATTATCTCTATAACTTGCGCCAATCAAGAAACTTTACAAGATATTTGCAAATTTCTATATAGGGACAAATTGTGTTTGGTTCCTATATATCCATAACGGCCTGTCAACTATATCAAGGATATTACTAATTTTGGTCATAGGGGACCAGATGATTTCTAGAAAGGGAAATTGTGAAAATGTTGCAAGAAAATTTTCTAGTTCAAGGGGTTTCTTTATTAGCATAAATGGTCGACTATATAAAGGCCAAAACTAAAGGAAGGAAAGAGAAATTATTTTTAAGTAAAGTAAAAATGATGATAAAAACTGTTGAAAAAGGAGATATGGTGGGTGGAGAAGGTACATACCACCCACCTCCACCCTGAATTGAAAATTTTGCTCGTCCTGAGCAATACCTAAATCCGAAACGAAGGGAAAAAAGTGTGGAGATCATGAGGCGATATTGGTAGATCGAAGAATGTCCATCTGAATAGAATGTTGATGAAAGTAGGAACCATGGTCAATGGAGATTCACGATGCACCTAATATTTGGATGCTCATACAAGCTCAAAGGGGCTTTCTATTTGTGTAAAATAATGTTTCTTCTTGCCATGCAGTCCATCCAATAAGATCTACATACTTCCTTCACAAGTGGAGGAAGTGTTATCAATGTACGTGGGTCAAGAAGGATTAGATCAAGGTGGAGTTGGAGCCAATTTGGTAGCACATGTAATGCCGACTGTGCAAGATAAGGCAGTTGTTCTGGCTTTGGCTTCCCCCTATCATATGAATCTACATATAGGAGAAGTGGTGTTGATATGAAAGGAGTAGCATAAGTCAAATTAGCATCATAATTACTTTTGTTCTCTTAAAAAATCATGCAATTAACATTGTTGTCAATGGGAGTAATATGGTTCATTGTTTATAAGTTATATTGTTTTGGTTCCTCCATGCAAGACATTTCTAAGTGGCATGTGGATTCAGGAGGAATATCATTATAACCATTAAATAGTGGGGGTATGATAGTTTCTTCTAGTTGTGAGGACTCCCATCCAGGCCAATCATTTGTATAATGGTAATTGGCCGAGTCAGAGTGTACAACTCTTGATAACAAAGCCTTTATCCAAACCTTTGATCATTATGGGGGTGGTGCTTCATTATCCAGAATGAGTTCAATAAAAGCTGACGGTCATTGATAACTTCTAGATCTATGTCAATAATAAAGGGAGTTTTATGATTTATATCCAAACAAGGAATGCCCTCTTATTGTGACATTTTATATTCTAATAATAAAGGCTCTAGCATAAGAGTTGGAATATCAATATACTCATTACATGAAGGATGTGACTCCTTGATCTGTGTGGTTTTAGTTGGATCTAATATAAATGATATGAGAATGGTATCATCATCATCATCGGGGAAAATAACCCTAGGTTGCTCTAACTTCTCTGTGGAACTCTCTGATTGGACCTCTAGTAAATTTTTTGACAAGGCTTGTCGGTTTTCTATTATTTCTTGTTGATCCTCTATTATCCTTTCTAGGGCGTTTATTCTTCCTCCTGTTGAGTGTATATTGGATTCCACAATAAGGTTCGTACCCATCAAAAAAAATTTGATCTTTCTCACCATACCCCCACACAAGATTATTGGTCATAACATCCCTTACATTGATATGTGTAGCATTGATCCTTGTAATGGCCTTTAGAAAATTGTGGATTATAATTTTCATCATATCCACTGTGGTTGGAAGACTCGATACCAGAAGTGTAAGTACAATCTTGGGGGACACATTTGGATAGTCAAGTGATGTATGGTTGTAATAACCACACAATTGATATTGTGAACAATAGTATGTTGACCACTCCACTTGAAAAGTTAATATTTTTGAAGCAAAATATAAAAAATCTAAGAGAAAGAGAAAAGAGTTCAAGCTAAAAGAAATTATAGAACCAAACTAAAAATTATGAAAATAAATCACTAGAACAAGATAAGGAGTATAATAAAATTAAAAATTATGAATTGAACTAAGGATTTACAAAAAAATAAAATTTACAAAAGTAAACTAGTAAATCACAAAAAAAGACTAATAAATATAAAACAAACTAAAAAAAATTACTAACATAAGTCACGATTGGTAAAATTACAAAAATCTGATGAAACAAGTCTAGGATAAAATAAATTATGGATCAAGACTAAAAATCATGAAAGTAAACTAAAGAATAGTTAGAAATATAAGCAAGAAATTATGAATAAACTAAAAATTACAAAAAAACTAAAAATTACAAAACAAACTAGAAAATAGTACAACCAGAATGGAAACTCGATAAAAAGAGGAGAACCACTATTGGAATGGAGTTCAATAGGAGACATGGAAAAATCGAGAAAGGAAAATTGGTTTAAAATCGACAATGTCATCCTCGGCAACAACACCAAATTTGATGTGAGTCGTTTGCACACCAAATAATGAGGGGAAGTCCTAGAGTTTAACCTCTATGGTTTATCAAAAAGTTGTCAACAAACAAACTAAATAAGTATAGAAGGTATCGATCCCAAGAGACAATAATTCTTTTGAGCATTGTTTCAAACCAATCGTGAAGGACAAAAAGTAAATTCTAGTAGAGAGTGAGTTTGATTAAATCCAAAATGGAATAAAAAAATGTAGAAATAAAACTAATTAATCAAATGACAAAGGTACGGGGGTTTGGGGAATTGGCACCATAAACCATTCTTTTACTCAACAAATCAAGTCTTAAGTTTTAATAATCAAACACACCATGTGGATTTGTGTCCTTTTCAAGCACCTATCTCACAATAGTCAGACTTCTCGCAAACCCATTAAGCTTGCCATTTGCAGATCCTCATCCAACTGGCTGACAAGTTCATGTACAAGATCGAATTGACGAACATGTGAGTTCCACTCCTACGTTCCAACTCAAGGGTCAAATGATCACGTCGTCATAAGCTATAACAAACAAGTCAATCAGGTAGAAGGAAAATAAAATCCATCAGTAGATCATAATTTCATTTTGATGAGGATCTAATATCTCAACACCCCCATAGGAATATAACCATTAGACTTTAAAACAATTGCGTGATTGGATGGGTAAAAAGATAATAATTGCGATTAAGGGATTATAGGTTCATTCTTGTGGGATCTGAGATCTCATCACCCCACACAAATATATAAATATAACCAAAAATCAAAGTTAAATGGATATTTACATTTTTTTACCAAACATTGGAGTCAATTACATAAAATAAGAATAGGTTGTGGGTCTAATCCCATGCCCCAATAGGAAACTACTGAGACATGATAGGAAAATAGAACAATAACAGCCCAGTGGGGGCTCTGGAGATAGGAAATGTTTTGTCTTTGTCTTTGGAGCCCACCTCCCTTTATAGGGGGAAAGGAGGGGGAAAATCTAGCAGAATGGCTGTTGATGGCTAGATTGCCTGATCCACGACACTAGTCGGTTGACTGGCATTCATCACTTGCTTCACCTAGAAGTCACATTCATCAAACCTTGACGTTATGATGACTTTATAGTTTCATAATATGATCGAGTCTTGAACGTGAGTCGGTTGATTGGTACAGTGAGTCAATCGAATGGTCTTAAAACATTTTCTTTCAAGAAGAAACCTTTCAGATTTCTCAATTTTTGGTTGGAATGGGAAGGTTGTCGGGACATTATTAAAGATGCTTGGGCTACTGATATTAAAGGCAACCCACTTTTTCAGTTCTGTCATAAACTCAAGATTGTCAAGGATAATTTTAAGACTTGGTCCAAACACGATGTCAATCTCAAGAACCTTATTGCAAGAAAAAGAATGTAGCTTGATGACATCTCAACTATGGCTCATAGATGCCCACTAGATCATTATCTCCTCCATGTTGAAAAACAAACCCTTGAGAGATTGGACATGCTTCTTAAGGCAGAGGAGGTTTATTTCTAGAAACGTAGTAGGATGGAGTGACTTTCCAATCAAGATAGGAACACTAAAGTCTATCATACCATTGTTAAGAGAAGGGATGCTATTAACTCTATAACTAAGCTTTTTGACTCACATGGAGATCTTTTGTAGGAAATGATGCCATTGCGGATGACACTGTATAGTTTTTTTAGCAGCTATATAATCAACCTCATGTTGCATCCAACTCTTGTATTCCATATTGGACCCCTCTAGTGTCTGTGAATGATAATGTCATGTTGTGTTCTACACCGAGTTTGAATGAGGTTCGTGATGTTGTGTGGAGCATAGGGCCTCACAAAAGCCCGGGCCCAGATGGCTTCAATGGCTATTTCTATAGGGAAAATTGGAACGTCATTTGTGATGATCTTCTTAAGGATGTCCAATGGATTTTTGAAGGAGGAGGCATGGTTAGACAGGTCAATCATGTTTTCCTTGCTCTTATTCCTAAGAAGGACATTGTTTCGTCTCCAGCTGATTTTAGGCCTATTTCTTGCTGCTAGATGCTCTATAAAATTATTGCCAAAGTCATCTCAAGGAGGTTAGCCACTCTTTTGCCAAATATTATCTCTCCTTACCAAGGTGCTTTTGTTAAAGGTAGGAGTATTGAGGATTGTTCTCTTCTTGCAGCTGAGTTTACTCTTAAATTCAATCAGAAATCCAGTCCCATTACCGCTTGCATCAAGTTGGATATCACCAAAGCCTTTGATTCCATTTGTTGGTCCTACTTATGGGATTGTCTTACTAGCCTTGGGTTCAATGAGAAGTTTATCTCCATCCTAAAGCAATGTGTGGAGACTCCATCCTTTTCTCTCTTACTGAATGGATCTTTGGTTGGCTTCTTCAAAAGTTCCAATGGCCTTAGGCAAGGCGATCCCTTATCACCCTTGTTATTTGTCCTTGCTATAGAAGGTTTCAACAGATGTCTTGAGGCAGCGTAAGATAAAAAACTCATTAGAAGCTACCCTATCAACAGAACTAAGGCTCTTAGCCACCTTCTTTTTGCGGATTATGTTCTTATTTTCTCTGAGGGGCGCTTGTGTAGTCTTACAAATCTCAAATAAATTTTGCTTGAGTTTGGTTCTGTCTCTGGTATGAAGTGCAATCCTAATAAAACCCATATATATTTGTCTTCTTCTTTCCTCAACAAGGACACCTTGATCAATTTCTTGGGTATTCACCAAGGAACATATCCCACGAAGTATCTCGAGTTTCCTATGGCTGGTGGAAATCTCAGGAGGCGCCACTTTCATGAATGCTTTGATAAGCTAAGAGACATGATACAGATATGGTTGAGGTATAAAATCTCTATGACTGGTCATCTTATTCTTATTAAGCACTGTGCCATGGGTTTGATTAACTACTGGTTACGTATGGGTGACATTCCTCCAGCTGTTCTACGTAGGATAGAGTTACTGCTTTCTGATTTCTTATGGGGCAGTTCGGTGCATCCCTCTTGTTGGTCACGGCTGGCCTATCCACTTTGTGAAGGTAGTCTTGGTCTAAAGAGACTTGATAAACTTGCAGATTACCATACTTTGCGTCATATTAAGAGGTTCACTCAAGTTCAATGCATATGGAGCTCATGGCTTTCTTGTAGGTATAGTGATTCCTTGGTTACTTTTTCCAGGAGTGGCTCTACTTGCCATAGGCATATGGTAGCTCTTTGGCCTTCTTTCTCAATGTGGGCAAACAAGGATCTTTGGGAAAACTCCAAGAAAAAACACCCATCTGATAAGGCTTATGAAAGTCTTTGGTTCTCTAAGCACTATCCTAGGTGGAGTCTCACTACCTTTAGAGCTCTCATTAATGTCCTTCCTACATTGGAAAAGATTAGCTCCTGGTCGGGGGCTCCTATCCCAACATGCTTATTGTGTGGCCAGCACAATGACTCGATAGCCCATTTGTTTGAGGGCTGCAAGTATTGGAAATATATTAGGGGTCGAGCTCAACTTAAACTCAACATCATGTCCTCTTATTCTCTATATGGCTGCCTTACTGATCTTGGTAAGAGGTCAAAATAGTCTAGAATCATTGAACTTTGGGCCATTACTGGTGTTGTCCACTTCATTTGGGAGGAACGCAATAAACAGCTGCACAATGGTGACACGTCATACTTTGTTGTCATCTTCAACCATCTAGCTCTAGAGATCAAGAGAATGTATTTTACTTTTAAATCATGTCTTGATATTTCTCCTATTATTGATAGGAATTGGGATCTACTATAACCAATTCTTAGGAGCGTGTAGTCACATGTGTGGGTGTGGCTTGTAACTTTGTCCCCTTCCAGGGGTTTTTGGAATATACTTACCCAATTTTCAAATAATAATAATAATAATAATCACCACCTAGGGTGATACTCCCTAAACAAGGATCAAACCAGATGCCCTCCTCTTTCTCTTTCCTATAGATGATGTAAAGAAAGAGAGAAACACTATAGAGGTGGAAAATTTCACATCAACCCCCTACATTGGGTAAATTGCAGCTTGCACCAAAACTAGCACAGAAAGCACAAACTTCATCCAAACAAGCTCAAACTTAAAACTTAAGCTCTCTAAAAACCCTAATTACATCTCAAAAGATTAGATCAAGGTTCTAATCACATGATTAAGCCAAATAAAATAGGGTTACCCCAATACTCGGACCAGGGTCCTTACACTACTGTTGCATCTGATGTGTTATCGATAAATGCTTCTCTAGCTCTCTTATAGTTGTTGTTTTTTACTACTAAGAAAGTAAGATCTAGTTCTCTAAGCATAATTCTACTAGTAATCATCTAACATCATAAGCATAAGTGGCCATCACCATTGACAGTTATTCTCCATGGGAGTTCCTCAGGTTATGACTGTCCTACATAGTTAGTACATGTCAACTAACAAGTATAGGGGCATAATAATCAATGTGACTTTTAAAGTAGATAATAGTTTGATATTACCAACATATTAGTCACTATGAGATATGGTCTACCTTAAAAGCATTTTACAAACAAACTCAAGATGTGATGTGATTCAGTCATTGAGTGCACTCACTTCATGAAAGAATCTTGGTTGACTATTATAATACGTTCCTACACATTTTTTTACACAACAATTTTTCTAAACGAAAGTTACAATTTTTCATTTTACAAATAAATATCTCTAGAAGAAGAAGAAAATATTAGCTGAAATAGAATCATGCTTTACAATAGATAACTTCATGGAACCATTACAATTAAATTAATCGAAAAATATTGGTTTTGGTTGCACTGAAAGTGGATAGTTGACAACATCAAGTCATTCATTTGAGAAGTTTTGTAATTCAAAAAAAAAGGTGCAAATACCCCCTAGTTAACGAACATGGGCTTGCACAATAATGAGTTTATATCGATAATATTTTATGCATACTACTTAGCAAAAAAACTTCACTGGATATTATCAAGATGTATGACTCATATATTGATCTATGAAATTTGCAAAAAACCATATTTATGTTCTATAACAACAATAGGATGGCGTAGATGGTTTCATAGTAAAGGTTGTTACTCAATTCCCAAGATGACAATGTATAATCACAGTCACCGCTTGCTCCAAGTTTATATGTTTCATTGTATTATTTGTATGCAAATAGCTTCTGCTGTGATGTAAGATCCAAGATGAAGGTGAACACTTTTTTTGATAAGTCATACAATGTTACATTTGTTAACAAAGTATAAATAATATGATTCCACATATGGAAAACAAACTTACATGAATATTAGTGGGTTAAGGAGATATAAACATGAAATATTAATGCTATCTTCAGAATAAATTTGTACAAATTGGATGATATCCTAGTATTGAGTAGCTAGATCTTTTGACTGAGATTACATATTTACATGTATCACACAAATTACATAACTACCACAGTGTGTTGATCATGTGTCTTTTGTTGTTGTTGCTGCATGACTAGGTCTAATAGACCATAGAAATCACAAATATACTTTGGGTTACGAGGAAAACCAAAAATTTAAGATGTGCTTTTGTGTCTCTTAGGCGTTGCATTATGAGTTGAATTTAAAAGGAAACATAAGAGTATCTAGTCATGAAACTATCTACCCAATTGATTCTTATTATGAAAAGGTAGCAGGAGATGGTGGCCTTTGGAAATCATGAGGACAAATTGAATGACAATAGAAATCATTAATTCTAGATTTTGATTTTACCTAGAATAAGTTGTAGTCGAGATAATTTTCAAAGATGGAGTAATGGTTGGACAATGACATTCTCGTGATGCCTCAGAAAGTATATGCACAAGTTGGATCTACAAAACATTTATTAGGCTTATCTTCTACTAAAACATTGAACTTATTTTTCAGATTGGCGGACTTCTTGATTCTCCTTAGGTGGATCCAGAAACATAATGTCATAATATGGGTAATGATTATAATGTTTTATCAAGGAAATTTGTGATGGTGCTGACCTTTACATTCCCGTTATCACCATTGTAGTGTATAGAGGTGGTACATGATTGGATTTGGTCTCTCTATCGATCCACATTATATGCACTTCCTCATCTCTATGTGATGGGATGGGAAGAGTGGGAGAGTTGGGGAGAGTAGTTGAGGCCATGGAGGGGTATAGGTTTAGGAATGCTGGGTTTGCTGATCCAAGAAGGAAGTTCCGTAAAAGCAACAGGAAGAATTGCTCAGATACCTGTGAGTGAGGCTTATTTGGTCAGGAATGTGGGAGTTAGGATAATGAGAAATTGTCATGGGTGGTAGTTAGAATAATGAGAGAGTTATAGTTGTAGTGCTTCATATTGTGTATTCCAAATACAATTAATTAACAACAAAAAAGGAACAAAAAGCAAAAAATATTTGGAAGGAATATATAATCTTAATTATGAAAGATGAGGGTTGTGAATGACAACAATTCTATTTGCATCTGAGATATTTTTAGGAATGAGAATTTATATTTTAGTAGAATCAACAACATGTGGTATTATATGTTATTGAATAAATTTGGCTTCTTAACAAACATGTTCATTGGGAAAGGATTTGTTCGAGATATACTAGTAAAGATACCAAATATAGCATTGGTTAAAATAGACTTATAATGTCCATTTTATTCCAACACATAGGTGGACAACACTACACTTAAGGACCTTCTGTGTCAATTTCTAAGAAAAAGCAAAAATTGATGTCATAGAGTCAATATTGGTTTCTATAAAAATAGAAGTTGACAAATCAACTGATGACTCAAAGTGATATCAAAGTCGTGGAATTTCTATGTGTTTTTAGTTCATGGAAAGGAACCAATGTTGTAGTCTAATTGTGTGATCAATTGTATTCTGAACAACGACGACGTAGGAACAACCGTTCGAGGTAGCATGGATTTTTTGTAGGTTGGATAGCATAGTCATGTTGTTTGGCATACCCATTTTACTATAAGGTAGATGTGTCATTGGTTTTTGTGATAAAACTGACAATGCATATCTACAATGTTTTCGATTTTGTCACCAAAATTTATGTTGTACTTCCTTGTTAGGCAAAATTTTAACTAACAAGGATAGATGTGTCATCACTTTGGGTTAAAAAAATTATTGACGTAGATTTACAAGATCAGTTTTATAATAACTACTATCAAACTATTACGCAGGATGCAATAACTATATTTCATTAGAACTGCATGTTCCATCCTATGTTCAACTTAATAACAGACCAACATACCTGCAACATCTGTAATAACAAATATAGACACTCAATTCAACCACTCACATACAATTTTCATTCTTCATTCCATTCCCCAAGACTTAATTTCATGCTCATGAAAATGCACAATTTAGAAAACACACATAAAATTCCATTATCATGACATGTACATATGCAATTCTCATTGTAGTCATTCCTCTTTATATTCATTCACACACATGTATATGTACACACATCATTCACATATGCACCAATATTTCAGTTGCATCAAATTTAATGTTGGAGAAAGACATAACCACCACATGTATATAGAAATATAGAAATCAATGTTTAGGAAACTCATATTTTATCCCAATCAAATTCGAAGTTGACTTTCTTAATTAGGATGTATGCCAAGTTTTCTTGTATCACATCTATCTCTTCATTTGTATACGACTTTTTCACGTTAAACAACTACAAAGAGAATGACATAATTCAAGAGTTTGATTGGATTTTTTCATATTATAAAATGAGACTATTTATTTGTGATGATCAAGATTATATAATGAAAATTTATGTACAATAGATGTCTAGTGCCACCTATCTAAATCAGATACATACACTGCATCACATAGTATATGCATACCCAATTATTATTTTATATAGGACACTATAAATTTATTCATATGTAAAATGTTAATAAATAAAAGTAAGCATAGTTAACATAGCTATGCATTAAGTTAAAAACAACCTCAATGTTCTTCCAACTTAATAATTTCTTTTTCTTGTCTATCTTTCTTTTGAGATTTTTGAATTGTTTTATAACCCTATAAGTTAAAGTAACACATTTGATTGAATTAGTAAATAGTCATGTACTAATGCAGACATTAATATATGTTGGCAGATATTAAAATTTACTCACATAAATAATGTCTTTTTCATTATGTGTCGCTTTTTGTCTACTTTGTCGGTGTATTGGGGACAATTACCAACAACTCCCAATGATATTACAGAGTGGAAAGAAGGCAAACATTAGAAAACTCAAAATCCACAATGAAATATAACTCATATGTCAAAATTATAAGCAAAGTGTTTGAAACTTATCGATCATTGAAAAAGCTACAATAACACTCTTTCTTGTAGTAAGAAAATATTTAAATGAATTAGAGTAGTAATCACTAGAAGATTTGGGTATTTATCTATACAGATAATCAATGATGGAACTATAAATTCCACATAGGTTAGTGCAAACTCTCCACGTACCATATATAATTACCAGCAAAACATATATGTATGTATTAATATATAATAAAATAGATAAAACATATTTTCACATATATAGAATGATGTATTTATCCATAAGATATCATCATATTTAGAGTTCTATCATAGTTGTATCCAACCAAGCATAAGTAATGAACTCCACAATATATGTCAAGAATATACTAGTATTGTGAGCTTGAACTACATCATTCTTCTTTATATAGATCATCATAGTTGAATCTTCTTTTAAGTCACTTAGCCATAGTGTCAACCCTCTAGAATTAGGACCTAGAGAGTCAAATAGGTCCTTTGCAATGCAAGTAGGTAATTGAATATTTGGAAGAGGAAGTGGAGGATGAACTATAGGGGGTTTGTAAGGTGTTCTGAACTACATTACATATTCTCATTTCAATTTCCAATTATATACACATGTAGAAAGAATCACAAATTTAAATTCAATGAAAATTTAGCGTACATCGATATAAATAACTCCTGCTTTGGGCCAACCATGCCTCCTTATGCATCACCTATTGTAAATATCTCAGGGTGGCCATGTGACAGTGGTGTCTGTTTCTAAGATTTGTAGACAAGCCTAATAGACACACGAACTATATTTTTGGGCATTAGAATACCATGAATCATGTCACATGGAATGGGTGGGTAAGAGTCGCCCAATGCATTAACATAATGTTATAGTGTTATATATACAAAAACACAAACATATTATAAATTCACCTAAAAGATTATTATATTATAAAAAAGACTTACATTGAGTGTGCCAACCTACAGGTCCACATGATTACTCCCAATCACCTGTGTCACATTGGGGTCCACCTTGTTGAAGAGTGGGGCAACACAAGTACTATCTAAGGATGTTGAGACTTAGAAGTGTGACACTGTCTCATTGCATCCTCTATTTCCTTTTCAACAATGTCTTGCACTTGATCTTATAATCGAACACCTTCCTTGATAGATTTGCACTTCTCTGATGACCCAAAAAAGGATCTTATACCAACACCATCCACAAAGGCCCTAACATGGATAGGACTCTCTAAAGTACCTAGAGAAATTGTAGATTTGTTCCTTTGGCCCTTAGGGATGAACTTGCCTTCTTTTATTTGTTTGTAGAGCTCTTAGTAATTAGTCAATGAAAAATAATACTCAAGGTTAAAATGAACATGCATTCTGAGAATTGATTTTTTTGTTACTGCTACCTCAGTGGTTGTGGGGTTGAGTAATTCATCAGATTGATTTTTCCTCACACCTATGCACTCCTTATGGGGAACTAAAGGTGCAAGAGTAGTAGAAGACTTAGTACAACTAGAAGTAGGTTGCTCAGAAGAAGACACTTCTAGTCTTTGTTGGTGCATTACATAGCCACCTGGACCTAGGGTGGCAAAATAGGATCCGACCTGACCGAACCTGACTAAAGTGGGTCCGAGTCTTATTTTTTGGACCTGACCCAAAATCACCGAAACATGAAAAACCTAAATTTATTTGCCGTCATCCCGATTTACACTTTATCGGTCATCCCCGAATTATATCTAATATTCTTTTATGAATCTTTTTTCTATATTTTCTAGATATAGAATTTTTTATATCTACAACCATATCTTTATTTTTCAGTATAAATATGAGTAGTATATTCTGATTTACAATAGCTTATATTAATGTTTGTTTACAAAACTATATTTAGCCAACAAATATTTCTAGTAATTTCAGGTTCAGTGGTTTGTAATTCAGGTTTTTGGAGTTTTATTTTTTGATTTTTTTGGTTTACATTTTTGGGTTTGCATTTTCAGATTTTTTATGTTTGAATTTAACATGGTATTTTTAGGTCAGTCAGGTCTATTGGGTTGGACTTGTAAATATGAATTTCGGTTCAGGTCGAGCAGGTGTGACCTAAAATAATTTTTGGGTCAGATTCAGGTCAAGCTTTTTTGGGCTGACCCAAATTGACTCAAAATAGGATGTGCTCAACCTGGACTCAATTGTTGCCCCTACCTGAACCCAAGTTGTGGTCATGCACATTCCTTAAAGGTCTTTCTCTAAGCATTATGTAAAGCCTACTTAATCCAAACTATATGTCAGTTACATAATACATTGAATTCATAAGATTGTATTTTAAATGATGGGAATTAATACATTGATCTCATCTGTTTTAAAGCATCAAATTCTTCCCACACCTTTAGGTAAAAATAAGACCATTACTCAATGGAAGACTCCTTGTTTCTTATTATGTATTCTCTTGTTAAATTTATCCTATAATTCCATAAAATCCTCCCACAGTGTTGCGTCACCTCATTACAATGCAGTTTTTCATCAAGGTAAAAGATTCTCTACATGATTTCATGTACTTAATGTCATATTTTA
This sequence comes from Alisma plantago-aquatica, assembly GCA_963693085.1. NCBI lineage: Eukaryota > Viridiplantae > Streptophyta > Magnoliopsida > Alismatales > Alismataceae > Alisma > Alisma plantago-aquatica. Next base: position 566,670,370 of record OY856412.1, read on the forward strand.
AAAATAGAAATATGAATATCCATAAAAATCAAAATATCTTTCTCATTTGTCCTTTAATACTTTTGTGGAAGGATCAACTTTATGCCAAGATTCTACTTTTATATTCTCTTATCTCTAACTAACAACCCCTAGATGATGTGTGCAAGTACTATGATTCTTCCCAATAAGATTTTCTACATCATCAAGGTCAACATCCAATTTTGGACCCTTCACCACTTTGTTCTACTAACTTATTCATCAAGGTGATGCCTCTTTCCCGTACACGATCAAGCTATTCCTCTACAAGGTCAACAACATCCTTAGGGTGCAGATCCTCATGATACTCATCCTAAATGTTTAAATAAACATATACAGGTGATAAAGAATGTAAAATTCACATATATATTATAAATGTGATAGAGAGTGTAAAATACACATCTGTGTAATAAAACAATACAACTTACACCAAACTCATGCTCATAGTGCACGTCATTGTTCTCATCCTCACGGTCAAACACCATCTACAAAATGTTATATTAAAAATAGTCAAAGAATGAAACATAAATGATAAATAAAGTGAAATGTACATATAGTGTATGAAAGATATATAACTCTACTAAAGAATGTAAAATTCACATCTAGCATTTAAAAAATAAAATGCATGCCTCTAGTATTGATTAGTCTTTCATCAATTATTGTTCTTTGTGTGATATACAAACATATATAAGTTAGTGTTAGCTTCAACATTCGGTGTTGGCAAGCCAACTCAGAATGTATTGGAGTCATCATACATGTCACAGTACTCTTCTTCATATACAAGATCTGCAATGAACTACCTTTACCCATGAAGAATGATAAATCATTTTTCATTTGCAGGATCATGGATGTATAATATTTTCTTCACCTCTGATGCCATTATGAATGATCCACCCTTCTCGCCAATATTTTTAGAATTCACTACTATGGAACCCAATTCATTCACTACAACTCCTTTGGTGTTATCAACCCAATTACACCTACATACAAGAAATTTGAAATCTATTTAGTCAAACTCCCATATGTCTTCAATGACATCGTAATAAGACATTTAGCTTCATGTGGACTCTTTTCCTTCACACTATAAAAATAAATTGAAAATGCTTGAAGGGTGAGCCTACTATTTTGGATGACATTCTTACCATCTTGACATTATGTATAATATGAAAATCCATTAATTTCAAACCCTTCATAAGGCATAACATTCATTTTTGGTTTGAAGGTGAGACATTTGATATTTTTAGAAACATTCTTTGGTGTTTGGGATAGTTTATGGAATACTTTATCTTCAATCTACCTAACAAATGTCCTATTATGCTATCTAGAAAGTCACATCAAACTGGCTAGAGGATAGTTTGTCTTGATAAAATATATATGTTCAGTGACGTAAATACCCACTTTGTCAATGTTGTTTAAATCATACAAGTGTGTTTGTTCTCATAGCTCATGACTAATTACTTCCGTTCATTCTTCTAAATTTCCATTGCCAATTAGGTATCAATATTATTTTTATTGGTAGGAGCTTCATTACAACTCACAGAGTCATTGAAAAAGTTCATAACCTCCCAAGCGACACAACACTCAATAGTACTCCCTTCAAGACAATAACGATTTCGAACATCACCATTAAAAATGGTCATGTACTATTCAAATGGATACATTCACAAGAATAAAACCATACCCAACATTTTCACTTCCCTTATCAAATGGACAACAAGATCTACCACGATGTCAAAGAATGAAGGAGGAAAATATATCTCAAGCTGGCATAGGGTAACTATTACTTCTCTTTGCAACTTATTGACATTCTCATGATCAATATCTTTATTGAAAAGGGTGTTGAAGAAGAAACAAATCATGGTGACTACAAACAATACATATTTAGCAATATAGATCAAATAGCCACAAGCAATATTTGCTGCATTAGAGTGCGAAAATCATGAGATTTAGGACCTATCATCTTCAGATCCTTCATTGGTACCAATCTAAGGATATTTGAAGAGTATCCCTATGGTACCTTAACATTAAGAAAGTACTCACAGAAAGTTCTCTTCTCCTATCTAGACAACGTGTTACAAGTAGGAGGTAAACATATTTTTTTTATCACTATTAACCTCTATTGTTAATTCTTTCATCTTACTCGTTTCACGTAGGTCCATTGTAGATTTCATGCCATCTTTAGTCTTATCTGGTATACTCAAATGAGTACCAATGAAGTTATCACGGTCATATTTCTCAACAAGCATGACATCGATACAAGGCTTAATTGCCAAAGAACTCCAATAAGGAAGATCCCATTATATTGACCTCTTCTTCAATAAATATTTTTCACTCTATGTGGGAGTAGTAAATTCTAATCCCTTTCCAAATGCATTAACAAAGTCTTTTACACTTCCATAAATAGACTCCCCTAATATAGGTTTAGGGGCACTTTGTTTCTCAGTTGAACTATTGAATGCTTTGCATAAACTTTAGTAAGGATTAACTTTTAGAAGAAACCTTCGACGACCAAGATATAAAGTCTTGTTACCATATTTTAGTCGTATTGTATCCGTATTCTCCTCACATATAGAGAATGCTTTTGTGTCCTTTTATGTTTTATCAAAAAAAAATTCCACATGTTAGAAAGTCATTAATAGTGCAAAACAACATAACATGCAAATGAAATGTATCTCTATGTGAAGCATAACATGTACTATTGACATCTACTGATCTCATAGTAAGAATCTCTCAATTGCAGTATCATATTATATAGCCTTGTACACTCCCATTACATATGACATGACTTTTAATTTCATCAACAATGTCAACTTTCAATTGGTTACTACAACTCCTACATGGGCAAAAGAACCTATATCCAGGTTGTTTACTATGTTTCTCTACAAATCTTATAAACTGATCAAGACCAAAAATAAACTCTGAAGAGAAATGATTTGAAATGGACATCCATGTTCAATCCATTTTATGATCATAGAGAAAGTGAGTATTGAATTTAGTATTTATAGATTAAGATTTAGAGATTAGGGTTTAGAGTTTACATTTTAGGGTTTAAGGTTCAGGGTTAAATATTAGGGTTTAGGGTTTAGTAATGAATGTGTATCACCTATCCCATTCTTGAACACATAATCTCACTTGTAGGTGTGTAATGTATATCCATTTTCTAGAATATTTTAGTAGCATTTCCTTATAGTTGTCCAAATACACCAGTGTAGATAAGCAAATATCCACCTGCATATGTACTTGGAGAAAAAATACGGAAGTGATCAAAAAACATCTTGAAAACCTAATACACATTATACATTTACATCCTAAGTGAGATTAAGTGTTCAAGAACAATCTCAAACTGATGATATCCATGATTTACTCCTAAGATAAAATCTTGGACGGGTTTCTAAGATAGTAGATAATGTTTTCATTTAAATACCTATGATCTTAATGTCATCATTCATATCATAGATAAAAATTATATATTAACATATGCATATTTTATTTACACAACCCAGGAAATATTCAAACACAAACCATACAAGAAACCATTCATGCATTTACTGATGATACTTTTAAATTCTATTTAGATGTACAATTAGAATTTAGTGACCTAACACGTAATAAATGAATTTTCATATAGCAAATCATTATATAACATGAAACCTTCAAGAGGCCCACAAATTAATACATGGTTGAAGTATATGTACATGGATGAATGTATAAATGTGGGAACATTTAGTTGACTAAGATTTTACTTTTACTTAGTTAAGTAAAATTGGGTGTTGAAATATGTCCGTAACTAAATTAAATATATTAAAAAAAAATAAAGAAAATAAAATTTGTCGATACTTGTTGATCAGGAGAAGGAGTTCCTGGATATGTAACCATAAGTGAGGTAGTTTGTTTACCTCGTTCTTTGGCGTAGACAACCCTCAAACACCCTAGCAAGTAACTAACATCCAAACATAGTACGTGTGAGAACCCATTAAACTAAATGAGATTACTCAAAACATAAAGCACAATCGATCACTAATTAATCACATACCCAAAAAATGGATAAATTAAAACTGATTTCAACATCAACACCCGCTCAGAAACATTCACATAAGAGCCCAACATCTTTCTTATATCCATACTATGCCAAGAATTTGATACAAATTGTTCTAGCACCTTAGTCACAACATAAAAACACAATAGAACAATATTCATATATGCCACAAAAATAAGCGTTAACATGCTAACAAAAGTTTGATTCGTTTGAAATGCCATACACAAACTTTTCCTGCCCGGACTTGAGAGTACAGGGATGAATCTAGGACACACTAGACATCTAATAAACTTTCTCAAAAGATTCATTACTATAGCTCCTCTTTGCTGCCACATGTCTGTTTTCATCACTTCTGATTACCTAAAAAAATGTGGTGAACCACAAGGGTGAGACCCATGTCCCAGCAAGAGATATAACCTCCAACAACATGTATTGATTACAACATTTTTAAGTAATTAAATAGTTAAGCAGTTTAATTAGATATAACAAATAAGCTCAGCAGTACTGATGATTAACAAAATACATAAAGGAGCAGATGATAACTACCATCATTAGCCAGACTATCATCCTTTATCTTGTTGACAATAAAAGCAATTCAGTAGCATATGCATATCTAGCATCATGAGTGTAACACCCGTATCCACTGCCCTAGGCTCTAGTAGAGTTTCAGGAATGATGACTGGCCCCACAAACCACCACTAGCATTAAATGCGTTCTTTTTCCTCACTCATGTGCAAGTCGGGTTCAACTTCGTGACTGGTCACCCATCCTAGTACTACTCCTAGTTGAGCACGCTTAACTATAGAGTTCTTCAGTGATGGGCTCCCAGAAAAGGAGGTGCACCTTGGTGATATGGGTAGTCTAATCATTCCTTTTAAGATCATTTTATCCAAGGCCTCAAATCCTCGGACGTTACAATCTCCCCCACTTAGACTCTTGACGTCCTCGTCATGGCTCAACTATGTGGCCACATAATATTTCCCCATTTCAATACAGACCCAACATGGCCATGTACACCCAACTCCCGACCATGACTACTAGTGCAAGGGTGGCTCCATCACCACAAATAGCCCTTTTCAACATGCCTGGACCGCATGGCTCAAAGACTCGCATACCACTGGCCCATGTAGGCCCCACCTACTGGAGGGGTTATGGCTCTGATACCATTTGTAACACCCGAGCCCACTTCCCTAGGTTCTAGTAGAGTTTCAGGAATGATGATTGGCCCCAAAGACCACCACTAGCCTTAACTGCATGCTTTTTCCTCACTCATGCACAAGCTGGGTTCAACTTCCCGACTGGTCACCCATCCTAGTACTACTCCAAGATGAGCACGCTTAACTATGGAGTTCTTTAGTGATGGGCTCCCAGAAAAGGAGGTGCACCTTGGTGATATGGGTAGTCCAATCATTCCTTTTAAGATCATCTTATCCAAGGCCTCAAATCCTAGTATGTTACAATGAGCAAGTCTAGTAACATAGCATAGCTAACAGCATGAGCATGTCTAATTGGTTGAACATATCAACATCATAAGAAGAGGTAACTACATAAGCACAACTATCTGGATAAGCATGATTGGAACTATATGCATCTCTAGTTACCAAGACATCGCTATAATGCTAAACATAACTAACATGATGAAATAGCTAGCGCCATGATTATAATCAACAATAGCAGTATAGTTATCAACACAAGCATAGACACTGTATGTATGCATCTACAATCTTAAGCATATCCACAACCTAAGTGTATCTACTATCTCTTAATTTCACTAAGCATCATATTTATGTAAATATAACAAACAATGGTTGTCATCCAATGTGAAATGTTGTGCATAACCTTAAGCAAATATGCTACACAAATGTATTACATCTTTTATTCTGCTCTAAAGAATTTGAATCATACCATTCAAAGTCCAACCGACCCCTACAAAGGGATATTCGGTTACGTACAAGATCTAGGAGTATTAGTATCCTAAGATCTCTTCCCCTTGGTCAGTATGAGTAAAACGGCAGTGACATATCAGTCAAAGCTTCCACCACAGTGATGTATAGTCAAGCTTCTAACCACTAGTCCACCTTTGTTACAAGTCACGGCACTAGAAACCAGGGTATTCAAACTCAATCACTGAGGTACAACCGTAGTTGTCCTCTAATCACATCATTTTATAATCACAAAGACATGGTCGCAACCATTCTCAATCACATCAGATGTATGAGGCGTGACCATAGACAACCTCCATAATCTGCAACATGGATGACAAGGATATATCCTCAACCTACCACCCCCACATACTCAACAATATGTGCTCTGAGTTTCCCTTAGGAATACTCGTTTCACCATCCAACAAGTTCTGACACTAAAGATGGTTCTACGGCATATGGTACTACATGATTAGAGTTGCACTTGATTAGTTATGCCAATTAGGTGAATTAAGGCTACATCAAACAAGTGGACATACAAACCCTAATTCACTTCTAGCAAGCATATAAATATCACAAATTTGAAAAGATAAATAACATGTGAAACATAATTTCTCATCTCATCATCACATGGTACTATTCACTTGCCATTCATGAGACCATACTAGTCATGATACTATTGCAAGATATAAATCCTTTTCACAATATCACAGGGTATTAACCCTTATCAACATAAGAGGATTACACCTCATTCAGGGCTCAACTATGCCTAAAGGTCATTAAGACCATCATACTATCATAGGATATAAATCCTTTTCACAATATCACAAGGTATCAACCCTTATCAACACAAGAGGATTCCACCTCATTCAGGGCTCAACCATGCCCAAAGGTCACTAAGACCATCATATTATTCATTGTAAGATCATCATTATCTTTTCATGCCTTATAATAAGGCTCAACAACATCACTTACATATAATACACATGATCAGCACAATATTCATTAATGATCTAGGAGATATTCATAAACAATCATAGCAGGGTTATATTAACATTAAGAACATTCCTTTATTACATGAACATGCAAGGAATCTAGATATGATTAACACTCATCATATTCATTATGCACATGTTTAGCATAAGAAAGTATCAACCATGTGGCTATGATAACCACCAATTAACACATTAACGTTATGATCATTTTAAGGAGGTTATTAAACCACTATTCTATCATATAAGAATGTTAAATTTGAATAGTCATCTTTATCTATTTGCATTAGAGTTAGGTTCAAATTGATAAATTATATCAATGTTACTAATCAACACTAATACCCAAACCCTAACTCACGACATCCCCATTGGATCATGGGTGCATAAGGTGAAGCATCACCATCACATTCCATACTATTCTCAAGATTAACCCAAAAATAAATCAAGGTGTAACCATCGGGTTATAGCATACTAGGGTATCAACAGTAACAGAGTACTCCATGATTGTATTAGTCATTCAAGGACTATTCATACCCAATTACCATCATTTAGTTATATTAAGGCTAGGTATAACAAGCTATACCTCATTAGGGTTACATATCCACACAATATGGTTTTCACACATTCTATTCATATGAGTGAATAGGTAAGACTAACTTGTTAAGGGTAACCCTCCATTTGTTTCATCATCATTCAACCCATATCACCATACCACAATGACACCCAAAACCATTGGATGTTTAAAAGGTAACACCATTGGTTGTTTACATAAGTAAACACCTTCGACAAACCACCTATGAAATCCTTGATTTGTGCTCTAGAAAGAGTCACCATTTAACCCTAGACATCCCTTTATTAACAACACAAAAAGCTCCATTGAGTGTAGGGTAAAGCCCACATTTGACTGTTCATTTAAAGCAAGCCATCCACTGTCAACAAGTAAGCTCCTTAGGTTGATCATATATAGGAAACCATCTAAATCAAATTATTAGGACCAACATATTACATTAGCCATTATTCCACTTTATTGGTGGAATAAACATTAGACCTTGACCATTGTGTCAAGTTCATATGTTAAAATCATCAATTACGATATAGGTTCAACCATTGCATTATGTGAACCAAGAAACAATTGGTCTAAGGCTTAATTGATGCTACAACTATATGATTAACTTCACCATAGGTTTTGGAGACCTGATACACCATCATTAGTGACCATTAAGTCACCATTGGTTGTTATATCAACACTATATTCTTTAATCACCATCGAATATTAGACTAATATCACCATTGATTGATGACATCATTAGGGTACTTAGTTGTTAATCATTGAGCTTATAATTAGGCCAAAACATGACCTAAGGGAGTGAATGTTAGTTGACACCCTTGGTCACCACAATCAGTTGTCATGAAGACAACACCATCGGGTTGTTGCAATTGTACCATCACTGGGTAATGGGTTTATAAAAGAAATCAACTTAAAACCCTTAAATTGACCATTGGTTGATAGGTGCTTAGCACCATAGTTTGTCAAACCAACCTGATCCAAGTCATATTATATCTTATTAATAGCATACACATGATCATAGGTTCATATAGAACTGAAATTAGAATAGGGAATATTATAAAAATCAAAATTCATGTCAAGCATAGCTTTTTAGTGCATGGATCATCATTTTCAAGCAAGAACATGATCTAGCATGTTTATGGTAAGCACTAAACGTGGAGAAAATTATAAAAATTGCCTCTAATGAAAATTTGAAATCACACACATAAGAAAACATGATCAGGTAGGGTATAAAATCCAAGCATAAGTTGTGAACTCCTCCATTTAGCACCTTTCTTCATCAAATGAGCAAACCCTAAGCATAAGGAGCAAGAAATGTAGGGTTTAGAGCTTTAGAGAAATTTCTACCACGGAACATCAAGGTTATGACCTATAGAAAGGTAGGATGAAGGATAAAAAAGAAATAAATGGAGGAAATAAGGAAACTCTTACTCTTTTAGGTAAAGATCACTAGAAAAGAGCCTTTTAAACCCTAAAAGGAAGTCAATTGCAACCCTAGATCCTTTTTCTAAGAAGGTCCCCACTTTCTTCTTCCTTGGGTAGGTAAATTCATAGTATAACAGAGGGAGAACGAGTTTGGGAGAAGGAGGGAAGTGGTGGAGAGAAAATGGCTCATTTTTGTGCTTGGGGAAACTATAAGATAAAGAAAAAGAAAAAGTTGGAAGTTGTAGTATCTATCCAAGTGTCCATGGCCTTAATTTATTAAGAATATACAAGTAAACACACAAGAAGCTCCCCCACCATATTTATAGGCCTTCTTATATTTCCTTTGTGAAATTTCCCAGCCAATCAAATAATTCATTAGTTGATAGCTACTAAAGGTAGCTCATCCATGAAGGGGTAAACCCTAAAATACCCTTGGAGAAAACACCTTCAAACAAAGGTTTAAATAGGCACCCATGGTGCAAAAAGCTCAAGAATGACGATAGAATATCCAATGAACATAATGAAATTGATAAATTGCAAATAAAACCTCTCAATTGGGTAAATTGTAGAAAAGTCCAAAATGTACATAAAATTGCATAACTTGCTTAAACAGTGTCCAAAGTTGACAAAATTTGAAACATAAGCTTTTATTATGATTTAAAAGTATATCACAAGGTTAGTTTAGGGTTCTAAGAATTAAATTATGGTAATTAAGCTTATTCAACTCATTAAGCAAGTTTAAGGGCTGACAACTATAAACCCTTAACATGGATTTTGCCCCCAAAATACAATGCAAACAAAGATGGATACTTCCTTTGCACATCATCCTATTACCTTCACATGGTTACTTATATATAATGGTGATGCCACATCATTCATACATATCTCATCTTGGGTCAGCACAAAAACCCCCATCTAAGAAGACATTCTCAATATGGAATGTAGAAACTTGATGTGTCATCTGGACAACTCTAGTAGTAATGTTCAACTTTAAATTCTATCTATCATCCTAAAATTATATCTTTTGTATTAGCACATTACTTTTTCTATACTCAAAAGTCGTACTTTCAAGCTTTTTACCAATCATGTCATGTGTCCCATAGCATTCCTTGAAGAATAAAAAAAGGCGATGTATCCATCCTTTTTTTTTCTGGATACACTAACACTGGAACACTTGTTAGTTCTTTTTCAACATCAAAAGAAATGGTGACAGTAGCACCTATCATTCCATACAAGGAAACATCATTCCTAGTCAACCTTGTTTGGGGTGAAACAACAACACTATCTTCACCTTACTAGGATTTACACAACCTTACTTAGAAGACATATCACGATCCCATAAAGAAATTTAATCAATCCCATCTCACTCTTTTTCAACTTGTCTCATAGCTATTGCTGCTTTGGCAACCCTAAGGTTTTTGAAGAAATATTGATCATATTTTTTACCATATTTGAAATAATTTGACATGTCATCATTTAAAGTTTGATATAACTTGTATGGCATAATTGGAACACCCTATTCCTACTATTCATAAATTCTATTTGTACATTGGTTAGTCTAAAGGACATAACTCTAAACTCATCATGGTCATGTGAATTGAGTCATCCAATCTAACTCTTATGCATTGATATTTGATCATAGGTTTATTTTAAAGGAACACGATATCACATATCTATTGACCAACAAACCATCTATCCTAGATAGCGGTCTTGCCTAGATATCATTGAACCATACACAACATTATAGGATTAGCATCAAGTCTCTCTCTCTCTCTATAGGAGAGGAATAGTTGGAATGTTCATTTAATAAAAATATCCAACCTTCACACATTTCTCATACTATTGATATATCTTGTATACTAGGCTTCATTACCTTGGTATCCACCTCATGTTCTATAAGGAACTCACATCCTTATATCGTCTACTTTTCTAAAAATAACAAATATCAAGACATATAAGAGGAGTCTTCCTAATTATTGGAAGGCTCAAAAGCAAAATCATCACAAACATTATGACCTTGGAACCATAGTCCAAACAACCTTATGCTATAATAAGCTATCCACCATCATGTTTACAATGAATTGACACATACCAAGTGGCAATGATCCACTTGAAAGATGTGCCTTAGAAAGGAAGGACACAAAGAGAAACACACTTCCCACATCATAATAGTATTGTTCAAGGGTCACTAGCAAAAGGTAGCCAATTCTATTTTCATTATGCAGGTTACAACTTCCTATGTATCATTTTACCTTTTTCATTTTAGGTTCCTTTCTATTAGCATAGGAATCATTATGATTAACATATCTCATTACACCTTCCTTGATGACTATTTATCACACTTGGGTATGTTCTCTTATTTTATTATGTTTTTCAACCACTTATCAATAGGTAAATCATCATATTCCATATTTTCTTCATTAAACATGTTTCATCTGCCTTAATTTCTTTCAAACGCCATGCTTATTTTACATTAACACTTTCTTGTACACATAGGTTGGTTTGAGATTAACTCAGGCTCCACCTTATTCCTTTTTCGTTGTTCTCATTTATCTTCTCATTTTGTACATGTTATAGGAGTTATTTCCATCTTATGTGGATTTCATACCTTGATTCACTTTATAGGCATAGAACTATCTTTCTTTTACTTTATTATCTTCTTGAATCACATCTTCAAGAACTCCTCTTTTTCTAATTTGTATTCAGATTTAGATTTCATGGTATTGTATCTTTCTCTTATAGTTATCAAACATTCAAGTGTTGGTAGATTATGATGAAATCCCCATCTTCTTTAAGATAGGATTGAGATATTCATACCATGATTTCTTATTTATTATGCTCCTTAGATTGTCTAAAAATGACTAATTGATTAGAGTAATAAGAAAGATAGCAATCTAAGAGTTCCATACTTACCATTCTTCAATAATATAATACATGGCCAGGGCATCCAAGTACTGAGATTAGGTAGTATGCACCATGTTTTTGTGTCACGTTCCTAACTTAGACATCATCCTAGTCTTAAGTCCTAGTGTCCTTGTAAACTCAGTGAACCTAAAGCTCTGATACCAACTTATGAGAACCCATTAAACTAAATGACATTACTCAAAACATAAAGCACAATCGATCACTAATTAATCACATATCTAAAAAATGGGTAAATTAAAACTAATTTCAACGTCAGCACCCTCTCAGAAACATTTACATAAGATCCCAACATCTTTCTTATATCCATACTATGCCAAGAATTTGATACAAATTGTTCTAGTGCCTTAGCCACAACATATATACATAGGAGAACAAATTCATATATGTCACACAAACTAACATCAATATCCTAAAAAATTCTAATTCATTTAAAACACCATACACAAACTTTTCCAGCCTGGACCTGAGAGTACATGGACGACTCTAGGACATACTAGACATCTAATCAACTTTCTCAAAGATTCATTACTATAGCTCCTCTTTGCTGCCACATGTTTGTTTTCGTCACTTCTGATTACCTAAAAAAATGGGGCAAACCACAAGGGTGAGACCCATGTCCCAGCAAGAGATATAACCTCCAACAACGTTTATTGATTACAACATTTTAAAGTAATTAAACAGTTAAGCAGTTTAATCACATATAACAAACAAGCTCAGCAGTACTGATGATTAACAAAATACGTAAAGGAGCAGATAATAACTATCATCATTTTCCAGACTATCATCCTTTATCTTGTTGACAATATAAGCAATTTAGTATTATATGCATATCTAGCATCATGAGCAAGCCTAGTAACATAGCATATCTAACAACATGAGCATGTCTAATTGGTTGAACATATCAACATCATAAGAAGAGATAACAACATAATTACAACTATTTGGATAAGCATGATTAGAAATATATGCATCTCTAGTTACAAAGGCAACACTAGCATGCTAAACATAACTAACAAGATGAGATAGCTAGCATCATGATTATAATCAACAGTAGAAGTATAGTTATCAACACAAGCATAGCCACTGTATGTACACATATACAATCTTAAGCATATCCACAACCTAAGTGTATCTACTATCTCGTAGTTGCACTAAGCATCATGTTTATGTAAAGATAACAAACACGGGTTATCATCCAATGTGAAATGTTGTGTATAACCCTAAGCAAATATGAAACACAGCTATATTACATCTTTTATTACACCCTGGGAAATTTGAATCGTACCATGCAAAGTCCAACCGACCCCTATGAAGGACTATTTGGTTCGGTACAAGATCTAGGAGCACTGATATCCTAAGATCTTTTTGACCAAATGTCAGTACGAGTAAAAAGGCAGTGACATATCAGTCAAAGCTTCCACCATAGTGACATATAGTCAAGCTACTAACCACTAGTTCGCCCTTAGTACAAGTCACGATACTAGAAATCAGGGTATTCAAACCCAATCACTGAGGTACAACCATAGTTGTCCTCTAATCACATCATGTTATAATCACAGAGACATGGTCGCAACCGTTCTCAATCACATCAGATGTATGAGGCATGACCATAGACAACCTCCACAATCTACATTGTGGATGACAAGGATATATCCTCAACCTACCACCCCCACATACTCAACAATATGTGCTCTGAGTTTCCCTTAGGAATACTCGTTTCACCATCCAACAAGTTCTAACACTAAAGATGGTTCTACAGAATACGGTACTACATGATTAGAGTTGCACTTGATTAGTTATGCCAATTAGGTGAATTAAGGCTGCATCAAACAAGTGGACATACAAACCCTAATTCACTTCTAGCTAGCATATAAATATCACAAATTTGAAAAGATATATAACATGCAAAACATAATTCCTCATCTCATCATCACATGGTACTATTCACTTGCCATTCATGAGACCACACTAGTCATGATACTATTATAAGATATAAATCCTTTTCACAATATCAAAGGGTATCAACCCTGATCAACACAAGAGGATTACACCTCATTCAGGGCTCAACCATGCCCAAAGGTCATTAAGACCATCATACTATCATGTGCTATAAATCCTTCTCACAATATCACAAGGTATCAACCCTTATCAACACAAGAGGATTACACCTCATTCAGGGCTCAACCATGCCCAAAGGTCATTAAGACCATCATATTATTCCCTGCAAGATCATCATTATCTTTTCATTCCTTATAACAAGGCTCAAAAACATCACTTACATATAATACACATGATCACCACAATATTGCATTAATGAACTAGGAGATATTCATAAACAATCATAGCAGGGTTATATTAACATTAAAAACATTCCCTTTTTACATCAACATGTAAAGAATCTAGATATGATTAACACTCATCATATTCATAATGCACATGTTTAGCATAAGAAAGTATCAACCATGTGGCTATGATAACCACCAATTAACACATTAAGGTTATGATCATGTTAAGGAGGTTATTCCACCATCATTCCATCATATAAGAATGTTAAGCATGAATACTCGTCTTTATCTATTTGCATTAGAGTTAGGGTCAACATGATAAATTATATCAATGTTTATAATCAGCACTTATACCCAAACCCTAACTCACGACTACCCATTGGATCATGGATGCATAAGGTGAAGCATCATCATCACATTCCATACTATTCTCAAGTATTAACTCACACATAAATCAAGGTGTAGCCATCGGGTTGTATCATACTAGGGTTTCAACAACAACAACATATTACTCCATGATTATATTAGTCATTCAAGGACTATTCATACCCAATTACCATCATTTAGTTATATTAAGGCTAGGTATAACAAGCTATACCTCATTAGGGTTATATATCCACACAATATGGTTTTCATCCCTTCTATTCATATGAATGAATAGGTAAGACTACCTTGTTAAGGGTAACCCTCCATTTGTTCCATCATCATTCAACCCATATCCCCATACCTCAATGACACCTAGAACCATTAGATTTTTAAAAGGTAAGACCATTGGTTTTTTACATAAGTAAACACCTTGGATAAACCACCGATGAAGTCCTTGATGTGTGCTCTAGAAAAAGTCACCATTTAACCCTAGACATCCCTTGATTAACAACACAAAAAGTTCCATTGAGTGTAGGGTAAAACCCACAGTCGACTGTTCATTTAAAACAAGCCATCCACTGTCAACAAGTAAGCTCCTTAGGTTGATCATATATCGAAAACCATCTAAATCACATTATTAGGACCAACATATTATATTAGCCATCATTCCACCTTATTGGAGGAATAAAGATTAGACCTTGACCATTGTGTCAAGTTCATATGTTAAAACCATCAATTACGATATAGGTCCAACCATTGCATTAAGTGAACCAAGAAACAATTGGTCCAAGGCTTAATTTATGCTACAACTATATGATTAACTTCACCATAGGTTTTGGAGACCTGATCCACCATCATTAGTGACCATTAAGTCACCATAGGTTGCTAGATCAACACTATATTCTTTAATCACCATCGAATATTAGACTAATATCACCATTGATTGATAACATCATTAGGGTACTTAGTTGTTAATCACTAAGCTTATAATTAGGCCAAAACATGACCTAAGGGGGTGAACGTGTGTTGACACCCTTGGTCACCACCATTAGTTGTCATGAAGACAGCACCATATGGTTGTTGCAATTGTACCATCATCGGGTAATGGGTTTATAGAAGAAA
Organism: Alisma plantago-aquatica; assembly: GCA_963693085.1. Lineage (NCBI taxonomy): Eukaryota > Viridiplantae > Streptophyta > Magnoliopsida > Alismatales > Alismataceae > Alisma > Alisma plantago-aquatica. The sequence goes on from OY856412.1 coordinate 566,686,026, forward strand.
TCAACTTAAAACCCTAAAATTAACCATTGGTTGATAGGTGCTTAGCACCATAGGTTGTCAAACCAACCTGATCCAAGTCATATTATACCTTAGGAATAACATACACATGATCACAGGTTCATCTAGAACTAAAATCAGAATAGGGAATAATATAAAAATCAAAATTAATGTCAAGCATTGATTTTTAGTGCATGGATCATCATTTTCAAGCAAGAACATGATCTAGAAAGCTTATGGTAAGCAATAAATGTGGAGAAAGTTATAAAACTTGCCTCTAATGAGAAGATGAAATCCTACACATAAGAAAACATGAGAAGGTAGGGTAGAAAATCCAAGCATAAGTTGTGAACTCCTCCATCTAGCACCTTTCTTCATCAAATGAGCAAACCCTAAGCTTAAGGAGCAAGAAAGGTAGGGTTTTAGAGATTTAGAGAAATTTCTACCATGGAACATCAAGGTTCCAACCTAGAGAAAGGTAGGAGGAAGTATAACAAAGAAATAAATAGATGAAAGAAGGAAATTCTTACTCTTTTAGGTCAAGATCACTAGAAGGAAGCTTTTAAACCCTAAAAGGAAGTCGATTGCAACCCTAGATCCTTTTTCCAAGAAGGTACCCACTTTCTTCTTCCTTGGATAGGAAAATTCATAGAAGAATAGAGGGAGAATGAGGTTGGGAGAAGGAGGGAACCAGTGGAGAGAAAATGGCTCATTTTTTTTGGGGAAGCCAGGAGGCTATTTATTCATCTCACCCTCCTCTTGCAAGACAATAGGGAAAAATATTACAATTTGACAGGTTTGTTGGAATGACAAACTTGGTAGTGCTACTACAATTACAAGACTATGTATCAAGATTGACTGAAAGCCCATCTGGCGACCTTACATAGGTAAAGCAACCAGTGGTTTGTTTTTGGTGGTTCTAGGCCAAGGTATCGACCATTCTATTACAACTTCTTGGTGCATAGGTGACCTGCCACTATGCATGCGTAATGGTCCTTCACTGGATCCTCTCAAAGATGATGGAAAACTGGGGTTTACTATTACGTCTGAGTGAAACACATCTACTAGCACCTTGCAATCAGTTTCTATACAGACCTTCTCCATCCCAGACATGTGAGCTATCTCAAAAGCTATGTCTACAGCTGTGAGTTTGGCATGCAAGGCGGAGGTGGTGTTCATCTTCCTCACATGTGCACTGATCCATTTCCCTTCGTGGTCCCGTATGACAATAGCTACTGTAGACTTTTGTGTATTCCAGGCCGCGTCCGTATTGATCTTGATAACCCCATGCGGGGGTATGCTCCGGTTGCATTCACTCGGGCACTGCCTAGGTGGGGGTTTGTCTAGTGCTGCCCGATTCATCAAAACCAAATCACGCTTGATTCTTTGTACCAACTGACAGGCCAGGATGTTCAAGTTTTCAAAGATAGTATTGTTCCTCACTTTCCATAGATGCCACACAACTATCATGAACAACAGTGTCTGCTGATCGCCGTGCTTCAACTGTGTGGTATTCCAGCTTTGTTGATTCATCAAGAAGAATTCATGTGGGAGATGGTCAGAGTAGAGCTATGTCCAAACTTCCTTGGATATTTGGCAATCTCGTAGAGCAATAACTAAGGTTTCCTTGTTAGAGTTGCATCTTTCACATGTGCTGCTTGAGGCAAGGTTGCGTTGAACTCTTCTTCTGTTGGTTAACAATGCCTCATGTGAGATGATACATGTGAAGTACTTGACCTTGGATGCCACTCGAGACTTCCATATAGTTTTCCATTCTCCTTCAATATGGATGTTGTGATGTCTACGCAGAATATGATAAGCAGATTTAACTAAGAATTGGCTATTAGGCGTAGCAGCCCACACACGCACGTTATCCATGTTAGTATTCTTAGGAGCTTCTAAGTTCAGAATTTGGGTCACTTCCCTTTTTGGTAGACAATATCGTAGGAACTCAGTGTCCCATCTTGGCTTGTTTTGGTGCTTGGGGATAAGTATATGAAACTTTAAGATAAAGAAAAAGAAAAAGAAAAAGTTGAAGTTCTAGTATCTATCCAAGTGTCCATGGAATTAATTTATTAAGAATATACAAGCACACACACAAAAGAAGCTCCCCCACCATCTGTATTAACCTACTTAGCTTTCCTTTGTCAAATTTCCCAGCCAATCAAATAATTAATTAGTTGATAGCTACTAAAGATAGCTCATCCATGAAGGGGTAAACCATAAAATACCTTGGAGAAAGCACCATCAAACCAAAGTTTAAATAGGCTACCCATGGCTCAAAAAGCTCAAGAATGATGAGAGAATATACAAGGAACATAAATCAAGTGATAAATCGCAAAGAAAACATCTCAATTTGGTAAATTGCAGAAAAGTCCAAAATGTGCATAAAATTGCATAACTTGCTCAAACAATGTCCAAAGTTGATCAAATTTAAAACTTAAGTTTGTCTTATGATTTCAAAGAATATCACAAGGTTATATTAGGGTTATAAGAATTAAATTATGATAATTAAGTTTATTCAAATCATTAAGCAAGTTTATGGGCCTTACAATATGCATCATGGTATATACTCCTATTAGGATCATTCTACTCACTCTCACACGTCATGACTAAATCCATCAATAACCCAGCACACGTATCATGGATAATGGACCTACACCATTGAATGTTCCAAAGCACCTTTCAGATCTAGTGACAACTAGGAGCATTAAGAACAGTAATAGATCAACCAAGAATCTGAACCACCAGTGAAAACCAAATTGAGTTTAGGGAATCATAGTCAGTTTTATAGTGAGGAATCAGATCTCTCCAACCTCGAATTCCCAGTAGATATCCCCTCAGATCTTGTCCTCATGGGGTTCAGTCTAAATTACCTCCTTTACCCATTTTAACACTACTCTCTCGATATTAGTAAAAACAAAGGTTCATGCAAGAAAGAGATCAACCAAACCAACAATCATAACTAGATAGAGAAAATAGAATATAAACGTGATAGATCTGAACATAAACTACTTTCTTGGGGTTAAAGTACATAAACATTCCCAAAATGGGCTACATGCTCAAGGAGCTCAGTAACCATAGACAAGCATAGTTGGCACCAAACAAAGACGGAAATACATTGCTATATAGACACGAAGGAGAACAATTGAAGAAAAGATTAAGAAGAAGAGATTAGCTTGTAGAGGAGAGAAGACTCTCACTCCTTCACCTATGGATGGGATAGATCTTGCTCTTTTTCTCATCCTCCTCAATTTTCTAGTTTCTTGTACCTCCTCTCTCTTTGATTCCACCCCAAACATCTTGGATGTATGGATGGAGGTGAAGATGGTGAAAAGTGGAATGTGGAAATGGTTGATGGAGAGCGATGGAGGTCAATGGAATGTGGAATCCCAATGTGTTGGACGTAGGGTGAGATCTATTGTCCCTTGAGCCTTTGACCTCTAATATGGATGTCTAGGAACCACAAATGCAGAATCCCTAGACCAGTGGCCATGAGGGGTATATACAATGTTAAGTCATATATATCTGTAATTGGGGACAAAATTGGTTCGATTTCACCAAAATTGGGTTGGTTCCCAAGTTGGTTCAATAAAACCTATTATTTTGTATCGTCATTCAGGCAAGGTTGGTTTTTAGAGAGACATCATTGGGGTGGAACTATTAGAGTGCACTCATAGAGGTTCACCCACTAAGGTGTGATCATCATGGTGAAGTTTTTGAGGTGCTCTAGTCGAGGTGTAGCCGTCAAGGTGAAGTCATCTAGGTGCACCCACCGAGGTGTGAGTGTCTGGGTGAAGTCATCATACCTTGGGTCAATAGGATTGGCCAAATGGAAAAAAGTATTAAACGATGGCATGTACAAAATCTGATCAGTTTAACCAAAATTGGGTGGTTTTCCCCGAAACTTAGTTTCAGTAAAACATGGTCAGCTTCATAACATTGGTCAATAAGGTTTGATGACACCAACTCTTCAGTGGTCACGCATCGATCTTGTTTGGTGAGTTGACAATCGATCTTGGCTATCGATTTGACCACCGATCTTGAGTCAATGAGATTCTTCGTCAGTCTTGGGTCTGAGGCTCTCTGTTGTTTTTAAATTGACAGGATTGGCCTGATGGAAAAAGGGTTAACAGGGTATTGGAGTGTACAGATTTAAAATGAGGACAAAATTGACTCTGATTCATGGAAACTAAGTCGATTTTGTCAAGCTGAATCAGTAGGATGGATGCTAGAGGATAAAATTGACTCTGATTCAGGGAAACTGAGTCGATTTTGTCAAGCTGAATCAGTAGGATGGATGCTTTCTTTTGTTTGGTGCCTTCTACTCCCAACATTTTCTAGTTGAGCTAATCTATCTTTAAAAAGGGATAAATAAAAAAAACTAGGTGTGTAGAATTATTTTGGGCAGATCAAGGGTAATACATGCACAAAGTTATTATGAAATACATATCCTTAATGCCTAAAATTGGTTGTTATCAACAACCCTAAACCTAAACCCTAGCTTGTCCTCAAGAAATACTAGACACAAAGAATAAAAGATAACTTCCAAATTAAGTTTGGTGATAAATACTAAGGTTAGGAAAACTAATGTAGAACTTCCAATCTCTCAATCCATGTTATTTCAGAAGAAACTCCCACCATTTGGGAAAATCATGTTAAAGTAAGATCAATGAGCATCCATGCAGTTTAAAGATATTTCATTGTGTCTGAACCTGATTCAAGGGAACTTAAACCATAAAGGTTGTATTAAGGAATTCTTATGGAATCAAGCTGGAGGCAAAGGCGAGTACTGAGATGTCATAGTGTATTCATGTAGACCATTTTAGGAACAATGCGCCTCCCACTTATTTTGGTCCTAAAAAAAATAAAAGACTCTAGTGACATTTGAGGATCCTAATTTGCACCGGGCAGGTCCATGAAACAAGCAATGATCCCTCCAATCTGAGCAAGTTACCCTAAATCATTGAGACAAACTCCTCGTACCACACTCAAACCAACCCTTCTACTAGGATGATCTCATAGGTGTCCTGGGGAATCTTAAAGACTCTCTAATGAGCTTTCAGGGTGCCACTACTAGACATGACATACCCTCATTCACAATAGAAGTTGTATACCCGCTGGGAACCTTCCTCAACTCTCCTAAAAGATAACATAGACACACATGTTTTTATTCACATTCAAGCTTTTATTCTCTGCATTCTAAATTATAGATTTAGGTAAAGAACTATCTTCATATTATTGTGATTTTATGGAGGCCAACCTCTTTTGCATATTTTAATAAAAAATTCTTTTTGACTCACTTTTTGTGTGGGAAGTCTCATATGTCAACCAAGGGAAAAAAATAGAACTACATTAAATCACAAAACTTGTCATTTTTTGCTTGATACTTTTGTGAAGTATTGAGTATGGTTCAAGTATCCTTAGAGTATAGTTGGATTTGTGAAAAATGCGGCTCGGATTTGGATCAAAATCTAGATCCATTCAATGGTCCCAAATCATGGGTTTGTCACTCACAACATAGATCAAGAAAATAGATGCCTTAAACTATGAAGAAGATCATAACCTTAGATACATTGTCAAACTTAAGGGAATAGTCAAAGAGTTAGTTGAAGCAAGACTTTAATCAATTGAGACAAAGTTTGGTCAATTAGATGCTAAGATAAGCATTTTACTATATGATTCACACTATGTAGCCTTAATTGTAAAGCTAAAAATAAGAAACAAGGTCCTACTAAGCACTAAAGCTAGGCTAAAAATGCTGAAAATTTGAAAATTTTATGCTAAAAGCAAGAATAAGGAAATAAACATGCATGCTTGAGAAGAAATGAAGAGATAGAAGGGTAACATCCCTACCACAAAAAGCTTAAATATTTGCTCATCCTCAAGAAAGCCCTAAACTTATGATGGTTGTGAAGGCATGCATGGATGTAAGGGTAGGATATTTATCAAAGTCCTAGTATGATGCATGTATGCAAAGTTATATTTAAAAAGTTATCAGAAAGAAACTATATAAACAAGAACACAAAAAATGATCTTTATTTTAAAAGGGAAAGAAGAATATGGTAAGAGAGATTGGTTGCTCTCCCCATGATACTGACATTGTGATACCAAATCCTATGTCTTGGGAACAGTGCCACCTATGTATTATTGATTGGGTCCTCCACACAGGAGTGGAATAGGAGCATAGGCTGAACATGCTGAGTCTGAAGAAAAGGAACCAAATCTAGGGGACTCAGTGAAGACATTTTTGTTCTAGAATTGATTTTGAACTGCACTAAAATGAATTCCTCAGTAGAGCATCTTCAAGGTACCCCCTAAGGTGTGAATATGAATAGGAAGGCCCTAGGATATCATCATAGGATGAGATGGAGGGAAGAGATTGTAAGTTTTTAGATTACTCCTCTTATCTCTCTCCACCTCTGAATTTGGTAGTGGATGAGTTAAAGTTTCTTTTCTAAAGTCATCTAAATCATTCAATCATCATATGTACATGTGACACACCTAGGTGAATTGTGACATCCCTAGATTTTCCAAAAGTTAATCTAATGTGTGACATCCAAATTGAAACCTCCCCTCAGTGAGCATCCCAATTTAAGCACCCCACTCTAGTCTAAGAAGAAGAAAATCAGAGGAAGTCAGAGGGAAACACTCAGTAGCTCATGCACATGAACAATAATAAAACCATACAACATATGTTTACTATTCAACATATTATTACAACATGAATTGTTACAACATTTGATATTACATATTGAACAACAAACTTCAACATATACATGTACTACCATTAAACTATAGGATCTTAAGACAATAGGTCCACCTGTACATCAACTCACCATACAACTCTCAACTATCCTGGATCTTCAAGATCATAAGCCACAACCTAAACAAAAGATTACATGTGGCACTCGTTAGTACAATATTCAAGAATATTGTACTAAGTATGCCTACGTGTCTTTTATATACCTCTAATCATATCTTGACAATAAGATAAAACTAATACTTTGCAGTTATAAAGAAATATATCAAAAGGACTGGATGTTTGGCTTAATTTCGAGGATGAAATTTGTTTTAAGGTGTGTAGGATGTGATGGAGTGGACTTTTGGAATCCTTAAATGTACAATGACATAAGTTAATTCATGCATGTTTTGTTGCTTGAGAGCCCTAAGTGTTTTCGAAAAGTTTAAGTGTTGATTGAGGTTGATATCATGATTAAGATCCCTATCTTTAATGTCCTTTGAGGTATTTAAGTGGATGATCAAATAGTTGACTTTTGACACCAAATTCATGTACAAGGTATCTTGAGTTATAAGGAAGCTATGGTTAAAATTTTATGACAATTGGATATTCCTAGAAGAAGTGATGTAGGTTTGAATGTTGTAAAGTAGCTCAGGTGGTCACAGCATGAGGCCCCTCTTGAAGGGTCCCGGGTTCGAATCCCCCTGGTGGTGCTGTTTAGAATTGTTTCTCCCATAGCGTAGCTGGCCTCTATGTGACTTAATGGGTTACACTTCTTATGTGATGGGGTTGATCTCCCCATGTTGGGCTCAGCGCAAGCCTTACGAGTCTCCTAGGTTACCAAAAAAAATAATGTATATTTTTATGATTTATAGACCTAAGTTGTGGCTTGAAACCAGTGTCACGTGCCCCTTAGTTTGGGAAAGCTGCATGGTCAAATCAGGGCCATTCTTTTCCAATCCAATGGCCATTGCACTTGACTTAAGTGAGCCACAGATCCAAGTAGGTGAATGCTTCATCTCAGCTGCACATGAGGAACCTACGACCAGGATTGCTTCTTCTTCCTTGAGGTTTTGGCAGAAGGGTATTTTTGATGCTTCATGTATGTGTTCTGATGAGAAGGGTATTTTTCCCCCTTTGCTCCACCACAACAAAACCCACGGTGACGAGATCATCCATCCAGCTAGGAAGAGCTGGCAGTGAGGAATCAAAGTACCAACAAAGTAGTTGCTGAGCTAATGGAGTCATTGCCAATGTTTCCTTGTCCATCAGAGGCTTGACGAGCACACAATTCACCATTGTCCTTCATGCATGTAGCAGTGCACCTGCCTTGCGAAGAAATTGGGTCTCGCAGACCCAGAGATTGGGTTCGATCGCAAAGCCAAAAATAAACGGGAGAAGCGTCGGGCTAACAGATCCTTATATCCATGGATCCAAAGTAGGGTTCGAATCGGGCAGAACCAGGGATGAGAGGGATGTGCCTCTCACATGCCACGTGGCAGCTGCTAATTTTCTGAATGAGGTAAATATTTTAGAAATGTCCAGATCGTAGATAATTCCTTGTAATTAACACATATATCAGAGATATACAAGTAAGGTACCATTTTTCTCAAAAAAATGTTCACAACAATGTGAAAGCATAATATCAGGCTTTTGATGCACTAATAACAGTGACATCATGTTAGATGTGTAATGTTTGTTTAATGGATAATAAATACCAAACAATGGCCCAAAATTATGAGAAAATACCAGTAAATCATAAATCATATTTGTAATCCATATAAGGTTAGATATAATGATGTTCATGCACGAAATCATGTAATTTGCTTATAATGTCAATTTAGTGGCGTACCTTGATCAAGATAACCTAATCACAACTCTTTGGTAGTATATCACATTATGAAGTGATCCAACTATATGGTAGTAGATCACATTGGGAAATGATGCAACTCTTTGGTAGTAGATCATAAAGGCTTTAATGCATTCAACTCTTAGGTATTAAATGCATGGATGATATAATGGAGAATTTGCTTAAAATATGTGTTCGTTTTTGTTAATAAACATCTTTGTTCAAGTATATGCCTTTTGTTATATTTATTTATAATGGCCAAGTATTAGTTTTATCTTATTGCCAAGATATGATGAGAGGTATATAAAAGACACGTAGGCATACTCAGTAGTCAGTACAATATTCTTGAATACTATGCTGATGTGTGCCACATGTAATCTTTTGTTTAGGTTGTGGCTTATGATCTTGAAGATCCAAGATAGTTGAGAGTTGTATGGCGAGTTGATGTATAGGTGGACCTATTGTCTTAAGATCCTATAGTTTAGTGGTAGTACATGTATATGTAGAAGTTTGTTGTTCAATATGTAATATCAAATGTTGTAACAATTCATGTTGTAATTAAATGTTGAATCGTGAACATATGTTGTATGGTTTTATTATTGTTCATGTGCATGTGCTCCTGAGTGGAAAATGTGCTTGAAATATGTGTTCTATTTTGTTAATAAACATCCCTTTTGTTAAATTTCTTTGTAACTACCTGGTTGGACTCCCCATTCATACCCATGATTAGTGATACCTCTACATCGCGGTTTCTTCCTGGGGACACAACCATAATCGCATGGAAGATGATGCAATCCTATCCGTAGGTTCCTCATGTGCGGCTGAGATGAAGCATCCACCTACTTCGATCCGTGGCTCACTTAAGTCAAGGGACATGGCCATTGAATTGGAAAAGAATGGACCTGATCTGACCATGCAGCTTGCCCAAACTAAGCGGCACATGACACTGGTTTCAAGCCTCAACTTAGGTCTATAAATCATCAAAATGTGCATCATTTCACAACATTCAAACCTACATAACTTCTTCTAGGAATATCCAATTGTCACAAAATTTAACCATAGCTTCTTCACAACTCAAGGTACCTTATACACAAATTTGGTGTCAAAATCCAACTATTTAATCATCCACTTAAGTAACTCAAAGGACATTAAAGATAGGGATCTTAATCATGATATCAACCTCAATCAACAGTTAACCTTTTCCAAAACACTTAGTACTCTCAAGCAACTCAACATGCATGACTTCAATTATGTCATTAGACATTTAAGGATTCCAAAAGTTCACTCCATCACATCTTACACACCTCAAAAAAAATTTCATCCTCAAAATTAAGCCAAAAATCTAGTCTTTCACATCATATACATCTTAAAAGAAATTTCATCCTCAAAATTAAACCATCCTCTTACTTCAAGGAAAAACCTAAAGGTATTCATCCATAAGTATCACACCACTCTATGTGCAACATATCCAAATCAAAGATCCATACTCATAGCTAAACCACTATTAGGTGGGGTACTAAAACATCTAAGGTGAATCATCCCTTCACAAAGATTGAAACAAGGTTTAGAAACTCTGATTATGTTATGTCATGACATATCTCATATCTTAAGGTTGTATCCTTATCTTTAGAAACTCTGATTATGTTATGTCATGACATATCTCATATCTTAAGGTTGTATCCTTATCTTTACCCATGCATTAGGGTTCCCACATCATATTACCATGTTCTAAAGGAGTTAACTAAAGTTAACCCATTATCTCAATAAAATGTTGTTGACACCTTAATATAATGGGTTAACTTTAGTTAACTCCTTTAGAACATGGTAATATGACGTGGGAACCCTAATGCATGGGTAAAGATAAGGATGCAACCCTACAATATGAGATATGTCATGACATAACATAGTTAGAGTTTCTAAACCTTGTTTCAATCTTTATGAAGGGATGATTCGCCTTTGATGTTTCAAAACCCCCCCAATAGTGGCTTAGATATGAGTATGGAGCATTGTTTTGGATATCTTGCACATAGAGTGGTGTGCTACTTATGGATGAATACCTTTTGGTTTTTCCCTGAAGTACGAGGATGGTTTAATTTTGAGGATGAAATTTCATTTAAGATGTATGTAACGACCCCGCCTCCCAGTAACCCCCATTTAAGGGAGACCCGAAGGTCAGAGCCATTATCCAATTAACAGGATCAAAGGTTCGACAAATAATCAATAACAATTAATAAACTTTACCAACTAAAGTGAAAACTGGTACAAAATAAAACTTTTCTTACCTTGGAAAAACTAGAATTTCTAAACTTCTATCCATGAAGATGTTAATCTAACTAATCCTCCTGTACACGATATTTCTCATTTAATTCCACATATGCCGCTTTACTATTTTTTCGTTTCATTTGTACTTAAAACGCCGACAAACAAAACGTCGGTCAGTATATCGAAATATACTGGTATGTGGGGACAACCAAAATCTTGCAATTACGGCTAACAATTTAGTAATCACAATCAAATCATTTATCAAGATAATTTACATTTTCAATGTGTCATTCTCCACCGCTTTTTCCCTAACCCTGGCATACCCCTCTAGGGTTTCTCTTTTGCCATTGACTTAAGGCCACCTTCTCAATCATGAGCTTGGTTCCTGGGAGTCACCTCTCATGGTACTCCATAGTCATGCATCATAGACCACCTTCTCATTCCCGAGCTTGGTGTCTAGGGTCACATCTCATGGTGCCCATGGGTCTACCCTCCTGGGCCTGACCTTGATGGCATCTTTCATCAGGGTGGCATGTAGGTGAGAGAATACACATGTTTATAAAACTGTGATAGCCATAGTGACTTTATAGTTGCAGTATGAACATCCAAATAGTTTAGATTGCATTTAATGCGAGGAAACATATGAGAATCCTTCGGGAAACTAAAGCGGTTATTCATAATTAACCACATACCTGATCCAGAGCAACTTGATTGTCCAAGCAATAAGGATAAAGAACAAGCAACAAGCAATCAACAATATCCTGAAATTAATGCATGGGATCCAAGTGTTATAGTTTATCCAGAACATTCTAAAGCTAGACTTGGATTCCACCTTAGGCTTTCTAGGCCACTTCAGGGTTTTATTAGGGTTTTTGCCTCCATAATACTCTTATCACATTTAATGCCCTCTTATTTCACAAACCCTAATTTCAACATCATAGGCACAATTAAAGTCCATTATTTTTCTTTTATACTAAAACTACCATATTTATCTCTTTTAAGTTACTTCAAAATCATTAGACTCAATTACCACCTTTAGTTTCCTTTGAATTGACAACTCATACTTTATCATGATTTAATTCATAATTGTATTCCATTTACTATTAATTCCTCATTTATCCATTAGAAAACCCTAATCACCAACTTGAGGGTATTATATCATGAAAACTCAGTTCTATAATTATATTTTCAGATTTAACCCATTAAAACCCATATTTTCTCAAATTAGGGTTTCTAAACATAATTATGTGCATAAACCCTAAAACAAGCCCTTTTATTCTTAATAGGTTAGTATTTCTCAGAATTAGGGTTACAAACCAAATTAACCCAAAAAGAGTCATTAATCCAATTTCCATATCAACATTAGGGTTTTACCACAATTTAATACGTGAAAGGTGATAACTTGGTGTACTTTTGAAATGGAAAGCAATATAAGGTTCCAATTATATTTTTATTGGCTTCCTCACGTTGTTCTGATCAATTTTCATGTATAACTTATTTACATCTGGGCTACCAATTATTTCCTAGGAATTAATCAAGATAAAGATTAATCGACCAATAGGCTACTGCCACATCTTCCACTTACTTATTTTTCTTTTCGTTTATTCAGGCTGGCCAAAACATGCGAAGGACACTTCTACCCTCTGCCGTAGCGCTCCGGGTCCAGCATGCCTGGGGCAAGGAGGCAATTTCCTTCTACTCATCTTCTTCCTTCCGCACACCCTTCGTTCGCGAGCCAGGTTCTATCTTCGGTCAACTAAGGTGTTGACCTTAGGATCCATTCCGCCGGAGAGTCAAGAATTCATACCGGTGCCTCCGTGATGCTCAGACGAACTCGTCTGAGGGTTTGAGTAGCACCAAGAGACATAAGAAGGGGGCCAATTCCAGGCGTGTTTGTCGGCGGAGGACAGAGGAAGCTTGCACATGGGTGGCGATGAACCGAAGCAGATCAGAGGAAATTAGCTGAGTACAAGGGCTCTCGCGGTCAAGGTTAAAACCTCTATGATCTTTTATAGGCAGAGGGGCGAGACTAGGGATGTTTCCATCCCCCCTCCCAAGTCCTGACGGGATAGGGAAATGGGCATTTGCCAAATATGTCGTGAAACACAGCCAATTAAGGCTCGTTGGGTTCGTCTGATTTTCCCGAAGCTAGTGGAGATGGAATCGAGGAAAACCATGAAGAGAGGAGAGAGAACGAGAAGTTGTTTCTCAACCTGTATATACCCCTTTCCCGAACTGGCTCAGGGGTAGAAGATGATATGGAAACCATCGATCCGTGATCGAACAGTCCACATCCAACACGAACATTGCAGGGCCTGGTCCCTATTTCCAAAATCGTGTGACATTTAATAAAAACCATGTTATATCCTTTGTACTTTAGGAAATATTCCCAAAATTCATATCTCCTCAACCACGAATCTTTTTAATCCCAAATGTTAGAGGAAACTATGTCTTGGCGTTATCTACTCGTGTATTAAATTTGAAACTGGAATTCCAAAAGAAAAGGGTGCTTCCTTTATATGCAAGTTATTCATTAATAAAACCAAATTAATTGATATTTCCTCTTTCTTTTTCCATTATCTTGTTATCTTGGGTCCCTTGGACCTCAAGGAATCCCGAAGGCACGGATTTCCATATTGGGGAAAACCTATTTGCCTTTATCTTCTTTTGAAAGTCAATTTCTCATATTCCCTTTTTATTAATCAATTTCTTTTCCTTTTTAATTCTCTTTTTAAGGATTTGTCTTTATCTCTCCTCTATTTTCCTATTGGAATTCCTTTTAACATAAGGAATCCTTGGAATACAAAATTCCACTAAGGATAACTCAATTGTACCTCTTTTACTTATTTTCCACATTTTACCATTGTTTTCAATTTCTTTCTTAATAAAGAAATACTTAATTACCATTTTCTTTTCTTATTGCCTTTCCTTTGCAACTTTGGACTCCTTGGAACCCAAGGAACCCATGTGGCACGAAATCCACCTTTGGATTAAGTTCCTTTCCTTCTAGAGGTTTCCACATCTTTCTTTTCTCGATTTCTTAATTATTCATTAATTAATTGAATTTCCTTGTTATTGAGCCCAATAGCCAAAAAGCCCACAAATCAAATAACAAGGCTATTTCCATTCATTCACAACACATTATATCATTATTTGTCCAAATATCTTTAATATGAGAAATTACATTTCTCACCAAAGGAACCCAAAATTTGGGGTTGTAACATCCTTCCCCTCTTATGAGAATTTTGCCCTCAAAATTCCATCAAACAAGCGAACAGACAGGATAAGTCTTCTTATGTCCATCAGGGCTCCCATGTGGCTTCACCCTTTCCATGGTGTTTCCCAAGAACCTTCATTATCTCATTTTCTTCCATCTGAGTTCTTTCTTACCTTGGTATATCATACCCTCATAGGTGACTCAGGACTTTTCAGTCGTTCAAAAGCTGAATAAGTTCAGGGCACAACACCTGGCTTGGGTAATTCACATAGTTCTCTAGATCGGACTCATGCAACACATCATTTTATCCTGAGGGGTAAGGTTAAACACAATCATCTCCACCAATCCATCTCAAATGGACCCATATATCGGGGACTCCACTTTCTCAACTTTAGCTTAGAGGGGACAGATTTTCACATCACATATTCTCCAACAGTGAACTGCATATCAGTCTGCTTTGCATCAGCTCGTGGCTCATGTCACCACTGGGCTCTCTCTCAACCGTTGCACGATCAAAGTGACTTCATCTATACACACTTGTGGTTCTTTTCTGACCTTCGCGAGGCCTCCTTCACCAACATCATCTTAATGAAGTGGTGACCGACACAACCTCTCTATAAGACTTCTTGCATCCCGATAAAGGTTATGGTGGTTAACATCACATCTTAAGAACTGTCTCTATGTATCACCCTAAATGAGCACACATGCTCTCGTCATACCTTCTAGTCTGGATCATACTGTCCATTAGCTATGGGGTGATAAACTGTACTATCATCGAGTTCATTATGTATCTACTTCCTCCTCATGGAAGTAAACCTTGGTCATACCCAAGAACTTTTGAACTCTCATCCTAGTGTGGTTGAACCATCTTTCTCTCTTAAGTAGTTCAATTGGATCTGTCCCATGACAGTATTCTTCCTTTCTCATGTCATCAAGGTAAGGCGATCTACCATTACCCATATTGCACCTCGACCCTCCTTGGTCTAGGGAAGACTTACCAAAACATCCATTGTGATGAACTCCCCTTTCCTCTCGGGGACTCTTTATACTTTATATCCATGCTTCGGGTTACTGGTGTTCATCCTTCACCTCCTTACTTGCATGGTCACATGCTACATGCAATATCATATTAAGCATCCCAAGTACTACTATCACTTACTATCTTTGTAGTATCACGGTGTTTGGGATCTTACAAACCATGATCTCATGTATGTCATAATTCCTCAAGATTGATTCCTCAGAAACCCTAAACCATTCTCATCAGGGTTTTATTACCTTCCTATTCAAAGAAGTGTATATGAGGTTCTATCACCATCCTTTCACTATATCAAGGACTAAACCGGATAACCAAACAACCATTAACTTTTTCAACCTATCTTGTTACATCTGTGTGTTAGCCAAAACACATCCTCTTTCCAAACTTAGGGTTAGTCGAACAACTTCACTTCTTCTAGCCTCTAGCTAAACTAGGCAGCTATATCTCAACCAGAGCATTCATTACCACTCCTTATCCTTAGGTGTTATGTAATGTCAAAGACATACACCCCATGCATTATACTTATCATCTCATTACAACTCTAAGTTTTACTTCATTGAGAAGCTTTGAGTTCATCCTCATTGTGATCAAACTCTACCTTGGTTAACTTGTACATTCCACATAGCTCCTGATAAAACATCCTCATGAGCTGACTATACTACTTTCTCTTAGTGTTTATAAACCATCCATGTATCATTCATTCCACCAAAGTATGTTATCATCTCTGTCCTCATACCTTGTAGCAACGTTCCAACTTACATCATCTTTATCCTTGGTGTAAGGCATGCGTATTGTCCTATCTCTCACTCCCATAACAAGAGGAAATAAGCATTTGGCTGCAGTCCAAATACAGAGTTCTTCTTGTTCCAAGAGTACAGATGGTACATCCCACCTTACTAGTACACCTTTACATCTAAGTCGAAACAAGCCACATATGTCTCTACGAACACCACGATATCACTTACTTCCATGGAAAACTGGTCTCGAACCTACTTGGTCTAAACACAGTCCTTGGTCTTCTCCTCTAGGTCTATAGGGTGCCGGCACTTTTGGGGTCATCCCTTTTCCCTCATGCATCAGAGAGTTCCCTACTCATCTACCCTTTGGGTCCCATGAGTTCATGAAGGTCATCAATCTCCTAACCCATGGCCCTCGGACAATGATAGCTGTTACCTCCCGACCCTATGGTCATGTGCAACTAGGGAATTAGGCAACTCCTACTTCCATCGGTCTTATCCCTACCTGACCCTAGGATAGACTTAGGATTTCATTATAGTATATGTCCAACTTAGAACCTTACCCAAGCCTTCATCATCTCTCTCTGCATTCGTGGGTTGTCTTTCATCCTTTCGCAGGGGTCGTGGCGACCTGCCTCCCTTGGTCAGGCCCCATACCAGTTACCTCCATGGTAACACATCCACATGCACATAGAGATGGTTATCTATGGGTCTATAAGTTAATTCTCATGTCATGTACTCTTCACTAAGCTTCTCAAGATACTATGATACCTCCTTAGGTTACCTCAAAACCAACCAAACTGGTAAACTCCCTACCAAAGGGTCCCTCTCCCAGGATGGGAGGAAACTACACTTCGATAACAAAGGTCACAAGCATCCTTAGGGTTTACATTCACATGAGCATGCTTAATCCAGCAACCACTAAGGCACAAGCGTACCTACTAAACCATGCTAGGTCACACTTGTTCTCATCCTCAACATTAGACCAACTTAGTTGTGAGGGGTGCATCACACATACCTTTAACTTAAGGGGGGTTTCTTTCTCCTCTACACATGCTTGAAGTTATAGAGACTCAAATCTCATCATAAATGTCAGGTACACTGCTTCCCCTCTTAGGACTAGAAACCCTAAGTCCACCTTTGGGTGTCCCAAAGCATGCTCAATCTCTTAACCACGAATCAAGCATGTCTAAGGTATTTCATGTACTTCCATGATCCTTTTATATAAGTAGCACCATAGAGTTGAGTCCTCCTTAAGGGCAACCAACTAGGTATAAAACCTCACAACTGGTTACTTAAACCTCCTCAGGGTCTAAGGCACTCTTTGTCTCATTTCAGTAGGTAATACCTATAGCATAGGCACATAGGTACAAGAAGCATCATCCTCTCTCTAGGGTTTGGTTCCTCTAAAGGCAACCAAGATATCATCAACCTCCAGGGATCATGCATGAGGCAATCATTATCATCCACTTAGGTTGCATCATTCTCGACTCCCCACTGTTCCTCACATCTCAGGGTTTTAGGCTTCCAACCTCCTTGTTGGGTTCTTGCTTTCTCTCTCTAGAACTAACTCCACATCCAACCATACCACTAGAGGTCCTCTCTCCATGAAGGCTCATGCTCACAAGCATACCCCTAAGTGGGTGGAGCCTATCCATATCTCTTTATGCTTATCTCATAATCCATCCATAGTGCCCTTTTTGGCCAGGGTTTCAACCTACTACCGTACTACTGACGTACTCTGGGTGCATGCTATCCCCAACCATAGGGTTTCTATAAGTCCTTCACTAACCTCATCCATGAAGGAGCTATCCTTCACTCTAACATGCTCGACCCTTCCCAGGGTTGGGTTGCCAAAGGTGCTAGGTCTCCAACCACTCATGGCTCGTATGGCATCCAAGGCATGTATATCCAAACACTTGGTCTACCATGACATCTAACTCATCATGTCATCTCTCTCTCTAACCTCTACTTAGGGCTAGGGTTAACATCATCCTTAGAGGATGTGCTAGGTCTCTATTTTTAATGGAGGTCTCTACCTCCAAGACTAACTCTCTCTACTCATCCTCCTGACAAGGAGGTCTAACCTCAGGTTTCTCCTAAGAGAAATGACAACTTGTTTCATACGACCTAAGCATGTATCTATTCTTCAATTGCACTTAATCTATTAAGCTTATGTCCATGACATCTTAATTACATGCTTTTTATTAGTTTGGTGGAGGATTCCTTAATCCTTATCGACCTTACCCATGCCTCAAGAGGGTGAGGAGAAGAGAGAAAACCCTAATCCTTAAGTTCCTTATCAGAATTTGAGTTGAGAAGGGATGAACAAGATGAGAGAGTCCTAAAGGTATCTTTTTTCGAGTCATACCCTAAGACATCGGCCAGGCAGTCACACAATCTGGGAGTCCTCATATTCTGACTAGTGGTGCAGAGGAAAATATTGCTAGCCCCTAGACGTGATCATTTTCTAGACACCTCAGTCTTTCGGACAATCCTCTAATAACTCCCTTGGTTTCTACAGAATTTGTAAAATTTAATAATTATTACAGATTAATTGAGGAACCTAGGCTCTGATACCAATTGTAACGACCCCGCCTCCCAGTAACCCCCATTTAAGGGAGACCCGAAGGTTAGATCCATTATCCAATTAACAGGATCAAAGGTTCGACAAATAATCAATAACAATTAATAAACTTTACCAACTAAAGTGAAAACTAGTACAAAATAAAACTTTTCTTACCTTGGAAAAACTGGTATTTCTAAACTTCTATCCATGAAGATGTTAATCTAACTAATCCTCCTGTGCACGCTATTTCTCATTTAATTCCACATATGCCGCTTTACTGTTTGTTCTTTTCATTTGTACCTAAAACGCCGACAAACAAAACGTCGGTCAGTATATCGAAATATACTGGTATGTGGGGACAACCAAAATCTTGCAATTATGGCTAACAATTTAGTAATCACAATCAAATTATTTATCAAGACAATTTACATTTTCAATGTGTCATTCTCCACCGCTTTTGCCCTAACCCTGGCATACCCCTCTAGGGTTTCTCTTTTGCCATTGACTTAAGGCCACCTTCTCAATCCCGAGCTTGGTGCCTGGGAGTCACCTCTCATGGTGCTCCATAGTCATGCATCATAGACCACCTTCTCATTCCCGAGCTTGGTGTCTGGGGTCACATCTCATGGTGCCCATGGGTCTACCCTCCTGGGCCTAACCTTGATGGCATCTTTCATCAGGGTGGCATGTAGGTGCGAGAATACACATGTTTATATAACTGTGATAGCCATATTGACTTTACAGTATAAACATACAAACAGTTTAGATTGCAGTCAATGCGAGGAAACATCCGATAATCCTTCGGGAAACTAAAGCGGTTATTCATAATTAACCACATACCTGATCCAGAGCAACTTGATTGTCCAAGCAATAAGGATAAAGAACAAGCAACAAGCAATCAACAATATCCTGAAATTAATGCATGGGATCCAAGTGTTATAGTTTATCCAGAACATTCTAAAGCTAGACTTGGATTCCACCTTAGGCTTTCTAGGCCACTTCAGGGTTTTATTAGGGTTTTTGCCTCCATAATACTCTTATCACATTTAATGCCCTCTTATTTCACAAACCCTAATTTCAACATCATAGGAACAATTAAAGTCCATTATTTTTCTTTTATACTAAAACTACCATATTTATCTCTTTTAAGTTACTTCAAGATCATTAGACTCAATTACCACCTTTAGTTTCCTTCGAATTGACAACTCATACTTTATCAGGATTTAATTCATAATTGTATTCCATTTACTATTAATTCCTCATTTATCCATTAGAAAACCCTAATCACCAACTTGAGGGTATTATATCATGAAAACTCAGTTCTATAATTATATTTTCAGATTTAACCCATTAAAACCCATATTTTCTCAAATTAGGGTTTCTAAACATAATTATGTGCATCAACCCTAAAACAAGCATGAAATTGCCTTTTTCAAAATTAACTCTCCCTTTTATTCTTAATAGGTTAGTATTTCTCAGAATTAGGGTTCCAAACCAAATTAACCCAAAAAGAGTCATTAATCCAATTTCCATATCAACATTAGGGTTTTACCACAATTTAATACGTGAAAGGTGATAACTTGGTGTACTTTTGAAATGGAAAACAATATAAGGTTCCAATTATATTTTTATTGGCTTCCTCACGTTTTTCTGATCAATTTTCATGTATAACTTATTTCCATCCGGGCTACCAATTATTTCCTAGGAATTAATCAAGATAAACATTAATTGACTAATAGGCTACTGCCACGTCTTCCACTTACTTGTTTTTCTTTTCATTTATTCAGGCTAGCCAAAACATGTGAAGGACACTTCTACCCTCCACCGTAGCACTCCGGGTCCAGCACGCCTGGGGGCAAGGAGGCAATTTCCTTCTACTCATCTTCTTCCTTCCGCACACCCTTCGTCGTGAGACAGGTTCTATCTTCGGTCAACTAAGGTGTTGACCTTAGGATCCATTGCGACAGAGAGTCAAGAATTCATATCGATGCCTCCGTGATGCTTAGACGAACTCATCTGAGGGTTTGAGCAGCACCAAGAGACATGAGAAGGGGGCCAATTCCAGGCGTGTTTGTCGGTGGAGGACAGAGGAAGCTTGTGCCTGGGTGGCGATGAACCGAAGCAGATCAGAGGAAATTAGCTGAGTACAAGGGCTCTCGCGGTCAAGGTTAAAACCTCTATGATCTTTTAAAGGCAGAGGGGCGAGACTAGGGGTGTTTCCATTCCCCCTCCCAAGTCCTAGCGGGATAGGGAATTGGGCATTTGCCAAATATGTCGTGAAACGCAACCAATTAAGGCTCGTTGGGTTTGTCTGATTCTCCCGAAGCTAGTGGAGAAGGAATCGAGGAAAACCGTGAAGAGAGGAGAGAGAACGAGAAGTTGTTTCTCAACCTGTATATACTCCTTTCCCGAACTGGCTCAGGGGTAGAAGATGATATGGAAACCGTCGATCCGTGATCAAACAGTCCACGTCCAACGCGAACATTGCAGGGCCTGGTCCCTATTTCCAAAATCATGTGACATTTAATAAAAACCATGTTATTTCCTTTCTACTTTAGGAAATATTCCCAAAATTCATATCCCCTCAACCACGAATCCTTTTAATCCCAAATTTTAGAGGAAACTATGTCTTGGCGTTATCTACTTGTGTATTAAATTTGAAACTGGAATTCCAAAAGAAAAGGGTGCTTCCTTTATATGCAAGTTATTCATTAATAAAACCAAATTAATTGATATTTCCTCTTTCTTTTTCCATTATCTTGTTATCTTGGGTACCTTGGACCTCAAGGAATCCCGAAGGCACGAATTCCCATATTAGGGAAAACCTGTTTGCCTTTATCTTCTTTTGAAAGTCAATTTCTCATATTCCCTTTTTATTAATCAATTTCTTTTCCTTTTTAATTCTCTTTTTAAGGATTTCTCTTTATCTCTCCTCTATTTTCCTATTGGAATTCCTTTTAACATAAGGAATCCTTGGAATACGAAATTCCACTAAGGATAACTCAATTGTACCTCTTTTGCTTATTTTTCACATTTTACCATTGTTTTCAATTTCTTTCTTAATAAAGAAATACTTAATGACCATTTTCTTTTCTTATTGCCTTTCCTTTACAACTTTGGACTCCTTGGAACCCAAGGAACCCATGTGGCACGAAATCCACCTTTGGATTAAGTTCCTTGCCTTCTAGAGGTTTCCACATCTTTCTTTTTTCGATTTCTTAATTATTCATTAATTAATTGAATTTCCTTGTTATTGAGCCCAATAGCCAAAAAGCCCACAAATCAAATAACAAGGCTATTTCCATTTATTCATAATGCATTATATCATTATTTGTCCAAATATCTTTAATATGAGAAATTACATTTCTCACCAAAGGAACCCAAAATTTGGGGTTGTAACATCCTTCCCCTCTTATGAGAATTTTGTCCTCAAAATTCCATCAAACAAGCGAACAAACAAGATAAGTCTTCTTATGTCCATCAGGGCTCCCATGTGGCTTCACCCTTTCCATGGTGTTTCCCAAGAACCTTCATTATCTCATTTTCTTCCATCTGAGTTCTTTCTTACCTTGGTATATCGTACCCTCATAGGTGACTCAGGACTATTCAGCCGTTCAAAAGCTGAATAGGTTCAGGGCACAACACCTGGCTTGGGTAATTCACATAGTGCTCTAGATCGGACTCATGCAACACATCATTTTATCCTGAGGGGTAAGGTTAAACACAACCATCTCCACCAATCCATCTCAAATGGACCCATATATCGGGGACTCAGCTTTCTCAACTGTAGCTTAGAGGGGTCGGATTTTCACATCACATATTATCCCACAGTGAACTGCATATCAGTCTGCTTTGCATGAACTCGTGGCTCATGTTACCACTGGGCTCTCTCTCAGCCATTGCACGATCAAAGCGACTTCATCTGTACACACTTGTGGTTCTTTTCTGACCTTCGCGAGGCCTCCTTCACCAACATCATCTTAATGAAGTGGTGACCGACACAACCTCTCTTTTTAAGGATTTATCTTTATCTCTCCTCTATTTTCCTATTGGAATTCCTTTTAACATAAGGAATCCTTTTAATACAAAATTCCACTAAGGATAACTCAATTGTACCTCTTTTACTTATTTTCCACATTTTACCATTGTTTTCAATTTCTTTCTTAATAAAGAAATACTTAATTACCATTTTCTTTTCTTATTGCCTTTCCTTTGCAGCTTTGGACTCCTTGGAACCCAGGAACCCATGTGGCACGAAATCCACCTTTGGATTAAGTTCCTTGCCTTCTAGAGGTTTCCACATCTTTCTTTTCTCGATTTCTTAATTATTCATTAATTAATTGAATTTCATTGTTATTGATCCCAATAGCCAAAAAGCCCACAAATCAAATAACAAGGCTATTTCCATTTATTCACAACACATTATATCATTATTTGTCCAAATATCTTTAATATGAGAAATTACATTTCTCACCAAAGGAACCCAAAATTTGGGGTTGTAGCAATGTATATGATGTGAAAGATTGGATTTTTGGCTTAATTTCAAGGATGAAATTTGTTTTAAGGTGTGTAGGATGTGATGGAGTGAACTTTTAGAATCCTTGAATGTCTAATGACATAAGTGAAGTCATGCATGTTGAGTTTCTTGAGACCTCTAAATGTTTCAGAAAAGCTTAAGTGTTGATTGAGATTGATATCATGATTAAGATCCCTATCTTTAATGTCCTTTGAGGTATTTAAGTGGATGATTGAATAATTGGCTTTTGACACAAAATTCGTATACAAGGTAGCTTGTGTTGTGAAGAAGTTATGGTTAAATTTGGTGACAATTGGATATTTCTAGAGGAAGTAACGTAGGTTTGAATGTTGTAAAATAATGTACATTTTGATGATTTATAGACCTAAGTTGTAGCTTGAAACTAGTGTCACACGCCCCTTCATTTGGGCAAGCTGCATGGTCAGATCAGGGCCATTCTTTTCCAATCCAATGGCCATGGCACTTGACTTAAGTGAGCCATGGATCCAAGCAGGTGGACGCTTCATCTCAGCCGCACATGAGGAACCTACAGTGAGGATTGTGTCATCTTCCTTGCGATTATGGCTTTGGCCCCGGGAAGCAACCACGATGTAGAGGTACTCGCTTACTGTGGGTATGGATAGGGAGTCCAATTGTAACGAACCCACCTCCCGGTAACCCCCAATTAAGGGAGACCCGAAGGTTAGAGCCGTTATATAATTAACAAGATCAAAGGTTCAACAAATAATCAATAATAATTATGAAATTCTACTAACTAACTGGAATCTGGTATAAAATTAAAACTTTACTTACCTTTGAAAACTTTGGAAATCTATCTATCCAGAGCTTGAATTATTCTATCTAATCCTCCTTGTACTTTATTTCTTATTTCCACAATGTGTCACTTTACTATTTGTTCTTTCAATTGTTGTTCCTAAAACGCCGACAAACAAAACGTCGGTCAGTATATCAAAATATACTGGTATGTGGGAACAACCAAAAGTTTGAAGATAAGGATAACAATCTAATTATCACAATCAAGTTAATTAACAAACTAATTTACACTTTTCAGTATGACATTCTCCACCGCTTTTGCCCTAACCCTGGCATACCCACCTTAGGGTTTCCTTTACCAATGACTTAAGGCCACCTTGTCAATCCTGAGCTTGGTGCCTGGGGGTCACCACTCATGGTGCCTACTAGTCATGCAATATCATAGGCCACCTTCTCATTCCTGAGCTTGGTGCCTGGGGTCACCACTCAAGGTGTCCATTGGTCTACCCATCTAGGCCTGACCTTTGGCATCATCCATCAGGGTGGCATGTAAGTGCGAGAATCCATACTTCTATTATTAATGTGATAATCATAGTGACTTTATAGTTTGCAAGTATGAACATCCAAACTGATAATTTGCATTCAATGTGATTAACCATCAGAAAAATCCTCAAGAAACTAAGGAGGTTATTCATAATTAACCACATACCTGATCTGACGATTTGAACAGAAATATCCATGCAAATAAGAATCCAAACAAGCAAGCATTTTCAACAAGATCCTGAAATAATCACGTAATTCCCTTTTTATTATTCATGTCATCAAGATCCATTAAACCTAGCTCGCTTCCTAGGGTTTCTAATTCACTTTTAGGGTTTTTATTGCAATTAGGATTTCCCTTCATCTTTTACTATTTTAAACCCTAATTTAATGTAATTGATCACCAACCCAAATTATTTCCACATCTAAACCTCAATTTCAGATTAAAGGCATAATTAACCATTAATTAAGTTCATTAAGCCTCTTTTACATTAAAGCTATTATTTTTATCCCTTTAATCCATGACAAGATCATTATACACATTTATCATCAATTCATAGTTCATTATGGTCCAATTCACATATGAACTTGATTTGCCATTAATTCCACCTTTTATTCATGAGAAAACCCTAATTACTATATTTAGGGTATTTATCCACAATTTCAAAACTTTACTGCTCAAAACAACTTTTAACCATGAAAACTCAATTCTATACATGAAATCAAATACTTAAAGCCATTAATAGTCCTAATTTCCAACATTATGGTTTCAAGGCCCATTAAAGCCTATTTATGCACATAAACTCTAAATTAAACTAATTATATGCAAAGTTCATCTTTTTCGATCTTAATGTTCCTTTTCATCAGTAACAAGTTAATATCAACTTTAAACACTCATTTAACCCTTTCTAATTTGTTAATCATCAAAGGTTAGGGTTTTTCATTGATTAAACTATTAAAGATAGCATCTTTATATACTTTTTGAATTGTAATAAGAATTAGGCTTCAAATACATTTTTATTGCGTTCCTCATTTTCTTCTGATCAATTTTCATGTATTAAGTTCATTCGTATGACCTTCCTACTAATTACTACATTTTTTGCAAGAAAAAGGCATTTTCTTGATTTTCAAGTTAGAGAGGCTAATTACCTTTCCTGTTAGAAAAACGATGGACGTCAAAATACTGTCGCGGTCCTCAGTTGACCCGATCTTGCAGCTAAAGTTTCTCGCATCCACTTTTCCTGAACTTGAAGGTGCACAGAAACCAGGGCCGTGGATCTGCTTTGTGAATCTGTCGTGGACCCGAATCTAACGCCCCCCCTCTCATCTTCTTCCTCACGCTGCAACGAGCAGCAAGCCCACAGTCAACCCGTCGGTTGACTCTGGGGTTCTGGCTACTTGCGAGCACGCCGATCACCTAGGGAGATCTGCCTCTCTCTTCCGAACTCGACCCCAGCATCAACTTCTCACGAAAACCCTACCACGGCCACCTCCTACCCACCTGACTCCGGCAAGGTTCACTCAGCCGACAGGGGTGTCGTTCAGGGTATCGGATCGAATTGAGGGCATTGAAATGCTCCTCTCGGCTTTCCGCAGAGCTTAGGGTAGTAATAGAGCATGCTGGTATCCCCTTTCACCCTCCCCTATATATAGGGTCGAGGTCAGGCTTGCGAGGATTGGGCGTTTCTGAAATCAACGACCAAACCTAAAGAAAATAGGGATGGATCTCCGCGGTTCCCCATCGCGAGTCCAAAGGGACTATCAACAGGCTAGCATATCCACTGGATTGCAAGAAATTCGAGATGGAAGTTTATTCATGTAACCTATAAAATCCCAACCCACGTGGGACTTTGAAGATGAGCGACCAACGTTGGATCGAGATCCAACGGTCTTCAAAGCATGCGTTCATCCAAAAGGAAAATCCCTTTACAAATTGCCAAATTAAATCTTTATTTTGGTGATAACTTGAGAAATTGATATCTCCTAAACCATAACTCATTTTTGTCTCAAATTTTAAGGGAATGTTTGTCTTGACATTATCTAACTTTGCACGAAATGTGGGGAACAAATTCCAATGGGTGAGAAGCCTTCCTTCTCCCCCAAGTTATCTATTAATTAATTCGAAATTAATTAGTAATCCTTCTCCCTCTGCCATTATCTTATCATTTTGGGTCCCTTGGACCTCAAGAAATCCTAAAGGCATAGATTCCCATATTGGGAAATATCTATTTTCCTTTATTTATGTCTATTTCACATATTATCCTTATCTTTTTATTAAACCATCTCTTTTTGAGGATTTCTCTTTTTATCTTTCTTTTATTTTCCTTATTGGAATTCCTTTTAATATTAGAAATCCTTTGGATATGAAAATCCACCAAGGATGACTCAATTGTACCTCTTTTCACTTGTTTTCCACATTTTACCATTGTTTTCAATTTCTTTCTTAATAAAGAAATACTTAATAAATCTTTTCTTTTCTTATTGCTTTTCTTTACAACTTTGGACTCCTTGGAACCCAAGGAACCCAAGAGGCACGAAATCCCTCTTTGGATTTTCCTTCTAGAGATTTCCACACCTGTCTTTTCTCGAGAACTCAATTATTCATTTACTAATTGAATTTCCTTATTATTGGGCCCAATAGCCAATAAAGCCCACAACACAATCATCAAGGCTATTGTAAATAAAATCCATTTATTCAAAAAAAATTATATCGTTATTTGTTGATATGAGAAATTACATTTCTCATCAAAAGAAGCCAAAACTGGGGTTGTAACACCAACCAGGGAGTTGGCTTCAGCATGAGGAGAGAAGTCGGGTAACCCCTTATTTGGGCTAAACGGAACAAAGATGAGGGAGTTCCACCTCCCCCGTCTCTTTTGCCTCTCCATCGCAACCTACAGGTGGGGGAAGAAGTAGGAAATGGAGGTACTATAGGGAAAATCGAGGAAGATGAATGAGTGGAAAACACTCCTAGTATTTAGATGAAGATATAGACATGCCTGTGCTACCCCTCCCATCACAGCTACCATGGCCAACGACCCTCAATTTTTCAATAAGAAGATGGAGTTGGGGGGGGGGGGGGGTTCGAAAAAGGTCTTCCAGGCTTTAGATCCGTGGTGAGGTCCCTATACTTCGTGTGAGGCTTTTCGATGCTTCATGTATGTGTTCTGATGAGAAGGGTGTTTTTCCCCCTTTGCTCTGCTGTAGAAACACCCTCGAAGATGAGATCATCCATCCAACTAGAAGGAGCCGACAGTGAGGGATCGAAGTACCGACAACATAGTTGTTGAGCTAACAGAGTCATTGTTAGTGTTTCCTTGTGCATCAGAGGCTTGACGAGAACACAATTCACCTTCATCCTTCATACCTATGGCGACGCTCCTGCCTCACAAAGAAACTAAGTCTCACAAACCCAAGGGTCGGGCTAATAGATCCTTAGATTTGTAGATTCAAAGCATGATCTGATTCGGGAAGAACCAGGGATGAGAGGGTTGTGCCTCTCACATGCCATGTGGCGGCAGCTAATTCACTGAACAAGGTAAATATCTCAAAAATGTCTAGATCATAGATAATTCCAAGTAATTATCACATATATCAAAAAATACAAGGTACCATTTTTCTCAAAAAAATGTGCAGAAAATGTGAAAGAATAATATCATGCTTTTGATGAACTAATAACAATGACATCATGTAAGATGTGTAATGCTTGTTTAATGGATAATAAATACTAGATGATGGCCTAAAATTATAAGAAAATACCAGTAAATCATAAATCATGTTTCTAATCCATATAAGGTCAGATATTATGATGTTGATGCATGAAATCATGTAATTTGCTTAGAATGTCAATTTAGGGCTAGTAACCCTAAATAAAATGCAATAAATACATACATGCTCAATAAAATATGGAATTTATAGAATAAGTTTATATCATTAACTGGAAGATAATATGTAAATATGGGATCAATTTTATACATGTAATCATGTTATATGAAGTTGACCTTTAATACATGGTTTAAAACCCTAATTTAGGATAATGTATATAAACTAGGGTTAATATTTGCACAAAAAGGATATGAAACCTAATGTTTAGAGAATAAACCATAATCTGGAAAAAGACATCAGTAAGATAATCCTAAGACAAGAATGTAAGTGATAATGGAAATATACTAATGAGATAAGGTGAACCCTAAAATGGATATAACTAGGGTTAATGTTGATGAGAATCTGATGATAGTATGTAATCTTGTCTTGATCAGGGTAAACAAAGATTGATGACATGGGTATATGTGATTAGGTTATCTCTATCAAGGTACACCATTACCTCTTACATTGCATTTTATACAATATGGTTGTGTTATATGTGTAGTAAAATACTTGGCATATGATATTGGATGAAATGATTGTTCTTGTATAATATGTTGCATGATTTTCCATACTTATTGCTATGACCACATGAAACATAATATATCTATTGCATTATATCCAAGCACTTCAACTATTTGGTAGTGAAGTGCCAGAAAATAAGTACTTGAACTCTTTGGTAGTAAAGTACTTGGAAGTGATCCAACTCTTTGGTAGTAGATCACATTGTGAAGTGATCAAACTCTTTGGTAGTTGATCACATTGTGAAATGATGCAACTCTTTGGTAGTAGATCATAAAGGCCTTAATGCATTCAACTCCCAGGTAGTAAATGCATGGATGATATAATGGAAAATGTGCTTAAAATATGTGTTCTCTTTTGTTAATAAACATCTTTATTCAAGTATATGCCTTTTGTTATATTTCTTTATAACTTACAAGTATTAGTTTTATCTTATTGACAAGATATTATGAGAGGTATATAAAATACAAGTAGGCATACTGTGTACAATATTCTTGAATATTGTGCTGACGTGTACCACATGTTATCTTTTATTTAGGTTGTGGCTTATGATCTTGAAGATCCAGGATAGTTGAGAGTTGTATAGCGAGTTGATGTACAGGTGGACCTGTTGTCTTAAGATCCTATAGTTTAGTGGTAGTACATGTATGTGTAGAATTTTGTTGTTCAATATGTAATATCAAATGTTGTAACAATTCATGTTGTAAGTATATGTTGAATGGTGAACATATGTTGTATGGCTTTATAATTGTTCATGTGCATGTGCTATTGAATGTTTCCTTCTGACTTTCTCTGATTTTCTTCTTCTTAACCTAGCGTGGGGTGTTTAAATTGGGATGTTCACTGAGGTGAGGTTTCAATTTAGATGTCACACATTAGATTAAGTTTTAGAAAATCTGGGGATGTCACATGAATCTAGTTGTAAGCCCATCACCCCAAGATTATCCTCAACTATGATGGATGAGTTGTCCTTATGTTGTACAACTATTTTTTTATTGGTTGTTCATCACGCTCCTTCAATGCTAACTGAACCTTGTAATGGGATGGTAGCGTATGCTGGCTCATGCGTCTCCAATTCTTTGTCTTTAGTGTATCCAATTATTCAATTAGAATAGTCGTCATTCTCCTCCTCAAACAAATCATTCTAAACATTGTAGGTATTGTTGGTATGTATGCCCTGAGAGCCAATCATGGGATGATTGGTGGGATACATTGAGATTGATTTGATAAACATCAAAGGCAAGCTTCCAATTCTTTCTAGTTCAGTCATATGAGATAGTGATAGAACATATTGAATGTTTAGAGAATGACAGTACTCAATGACGTATGCTTTCAGGTTGAGGACCTGAACAATGAGATCATATGGATGCTAAGAGTTTGTACATTCTTGTTATGTCCCTAGTCGGATGTCATTGTGGAAGGTAGATAGACAGCAATGACACACAAGAATAGATTGTGGCATTGGTTGATGACGGAATCTCATTAGTCATGATATAGAGATATCAAACCAAACACATAGGTACTTGTTAGAGAACAAGTGTACCAGATAGACCCACCGTGAGTTTGAAACATGGAACCATGACATGGTAGTCACAGTCAGTACTCACAGTGATGGTAGTGAATGTGATTCTTTGACCAGAAATCACTACACTCAACACATGTCGTTGGGTACACTTTGACATCATCAAACGCAGTCCTGAAACATGGGTTGTTATAAAGGTGATGATTGGGTGACTTTGACACATGGGGCTTTTGAGGGGTGAGTAATAGATATGGGATTTGTTTCTCCTGAGGGAGTTTGATATCCATGGCCACTTGATGAGTAGGATTAAGATAGGCATGTGCACGCATGTGTGAATCAGTATGTGATATTGATGTCATACATATCTCCTTCAATCTACTCTGAGATCAAGAAAGTGAATGAACGTTGACATGATGACTGGTCCATGCCTCGAGTTCATTCGAGATATCAGTGACAAAGGAATTATACATTTGTTGTAACACCATTCACGGATTGTAGGATTGAAAGTTGTTCTCCAACTTTCTATTTCACTTGGGTAGCACTGATGTGTGACTAGGAACCCTCTTTGCTTTTGAAGTCAAGTGTTATGGACTTTCACTGCCAACGTGAAAAGGACCTACAGGGTCACAGACATAGGATTTAACCTGGAAGAGGAGTTTTGTACACAAACTATGTTTATATTGATTACTAAAGGAGTTTAGTAGTTCAATTAAACACTCAATTAATTGATAGCTCAAAATCATAGTGTTCAAGGTGTTGGACAGATTGATTAGAGTATCAGATTGATTGGAACTACAATTGACTGTTTCTGCACAATCTGCACTCCCAATCGATCGGCTCATGTGATGAACCGATCGACTAAGCTTGGTGAACTGATCGGCCCAGGTGGTGAGTCGATCGGCTCATGGACAGGGTGAAATGATCGGTTGAACTGATCGACTCAACTGGTCCAACCGAGCAAGTTGGGAAAGTAGGATTGGTGTGAGAAATTTCTTTTCGTTTCACTTGCCCAATTTGATTGGAACAAGGATTGGTAATTGGTACCAATTAGAAACAAAAGAGGAAAAGTCAATTAGGAACTGACCAAGGCCGCGAACCGACCGGTTCAAAAATGAATCGACCGTTTCATGGGTCCCAACCGATCAGTTCAGTGTGAAACGATCGGCTTAGATCCCCAACTAATCATTTTAGAAATGAAACGATCGGTTCAGGTTGCCCAGTTGGTTGTTTTTGTGGAAAATCTCGAACCCTTCTACTCCTGCTTTAGTCCTGCATTGCCCGGGATAGAGAACCCTGTCCCATGCCCTCCTATATATAGGGGTATTGGGGGCTTATATGGATACAACTCAGTGCAACCAATTGCTCTGTAAAGTTGTCGTTCTCTCTAGTTTTGGTAACTGAGAGAGCCCAAGCAAGTGCTACCTGATAAGAGAGGCACAACAAGGGAAAGTCAACTGTAGAAAGCGACTGGTGGAAGGAGAGTGTGTCGGTGACTAGTACGTCGACAGGAGGGTGCGACTCCTTCCGATTCCTTGTGGGACAAGGAGATTGGAGTTCCAGGTGGTCCGTGTGGACTACTTCAGAGGCAGGAGATTTCTGCCGCTCGGAGGACAACTGTCAATCTCGACAGTCCTGGTGAGACCAGGAGTTGTCAGTCCCAGTGCGACCAGGAGCTGCACAGACACCGTCCAAGACCAGAGGTGAAGACCACACTAGCTGTGAGGTATTGTCTCCGAGCAAGCCCCGGGACAAGGTATGATTCCACAAACCATCTATTTCCTATTGTATACATGTTGACGCGTTTCCTTGTCTTGGGTTTGGGGGAGGAGAAATTTTTTGTTTCCGCTGCCTTCTCTACCTCCCCTAAAACCCAACAGTCGTATCATAGCCACGTCAAATGCTCTATACTTTAGGATTATCGATATGATCGATTTGGTTTGTTGCCTTTATTTATTTCATGCGATGCGAATAAAATTGGCTTTATGAATGTCCAATCCTAAATCCACAAAACCCATAATACATATATGATATGTAATATGAATGCACTCGATACGCGTCACCCTTAAACGAGTTTTGTGGTGAATGTGTCGCGTGGTTATGGCCAATAAATATGTGTATGGTTGTCTATAGTTGCTTGCATCTCGGTCTGTGCACCGATCTTCTTTCTCTTTTTTCTGATGTAACTCGAAATAATTCGAGATTTCTTTCCTACCTTTGCTCCCCCCGAATGTAACTCAGGGTTTCTCTTTTTACAATGTAAACTAGGATAGATTTTATTTCCTGTTATGTCGAAGATCGGCGAACATCCTGACGATAGCTGAGACGACCGGTTCAAGGAGTGAATCGATCGGTTGACGTTCCAAACGACCGATTCAAGGAGTGAACCGATCGGTTTATGACCGGTTCAAGGAGCGAGATGAGCGGGTGGCGACCATGATGAGATGCACGATGACTAGGCATACTGATCGGTTGGAGGAGCCAACCGATCGGCTGGTGGCACCCAGTCGACCAGTCTGATGGTGAGCTGATCATTCATGTGATGAATTGATCAAACCTAGAAAGGCAAAGCACATAGTTCATATTGTACATGTTGCATGTGATGTAGACCTAGATGATCGTGATTCCTCTTGGCTCGAGGAATCACATTAGGATGGCCATAATCATCGCTTTTATCTTTTCATATGTTTTCTGTGGGATATAGTATGTATATGATACATACTATATATTGTGGTGATTGGATATGTATATGTATATAAAACCAAATCCCTCATTAAATGTTAAGTTTTAGATGCCTTCCAAATGTGACACACGTGAAAAGCTTGATCGACCAAGTGTGGGCACGCCCTAGCGTGGTGCACCGTCAATCTCGTATAAGCGTGAAGGATGAATGTGTGGGTCTGCCTTAGCAGGGTGCATATTCATCGTGTTTGATTTGGGTCGGACTTAACAAGGTGATCTAGATGAGATCTAGTACCTTGAGGCATGGAGATGTTCATGGCAAGGAGTTGCATATGACATCTTATCAAGAGTTGTATATGATGCAATTGGCAAGTGTTGCCTACCTGGAAGATCTAAGTTGTGGGTGACAACCCTAGCTGGTCCATGATTTGGAGGATTTCAAGATCTTGCCCACTAGAAGGTTGTACGCTGCAATCTTCCGAATTGATGGTGAGGGCTATCAATTTGAACTAAAATAGTTGGAGCAATAATTAATTAAAGGCCTAATTTTATCGTCAACTTTTCAAATCAATCAATTAAGTCAAAAGAGTTTTGGACTAAAATTGCAGATATTTCCTTTTGTTAAAATAATTGGTTAATCAACAATAATCACTTTATTTGCGATCGGTCTTTGTGACCAATAAATTAAATGGGAATAATTCCACGACTGGTTAGGACATTGAGAAATGTTCTCAACCGAAGAGCGAAAGCTCTAAGTCCTAGTTATACCAGAACCAGATGAACTCGATCCCACCACACCAATGTCTTAAAGGATGCTTATGGAAGCATACTAAGGATGCCTTTAATGTGGAGTGCTTGATATTGTGTTCTCTGAACTATGAGTTGCAGAGACAACATGAGACATATGATGTCTCCAAGACATTGTCCTAGTATGTCATGATAGAAGGAGATCCATTAAGGTATTCACACACTCAATGTGATTGGGTATGTAGAAAACCTGATTAAGAAGGATTTCCTCTGAGCCAAGAGTTGGCTATTAGTACAATACTACAAATGTTGTGAGAATCATACAGTTCATGATAAACTACAACATGAAAAACTTTGACAAACGTTGACAGAGTTGTTGGACATGTTGAGGACAGTAGAGGCAATAATGAAGAAAGACAAACCCTAATGTTTGATGAGATCAATGAAGGGTAAGTCTTAAGGGTAAGGGCAAGGGCAAAGCTAAGAAGTGTTCTGATGCTAGTCAACAACCCAAGCCATCTTCAGCCTCAAAGGCACATGGGGAAAGGGTGTATGAGGTATTGCCCTCTATATCTGGAAGAACAAAAGAAGATGGAGGGAATGAAAATCTCCACCTAAGGTATCATGAAATGAACCGCTTCTTTATCTGAGGTATATTATACCAAGATATGGATATGTCATATATGATATGCAAGATCTACAAAGAAGTGATGGCCTTTGTAGAAGGACCAAGAAAGGAGTACCCATCATTGGAGCAAGTGTTGCTGCCATAGATAGGAGTGTCTTTCAGTTTATTTCATCCTAAAGGGCACGAAATAGAGTTGAGAACTGCTATTTCAATTTGCCAATGGAAACACTTTATTGTTGCATCTTGTCGAGACAAGGATGGCTATCAATATAGTTGATGTTTCAAAGATATGATCTTTTGTGGCAATGCCTTGTTTATCTTGTGGTATTTGGTATGCATAAGATAAAATGATACCTAAAAGTTATAGATAACTCAAACAATCAAATTAGCATCAATCATGAGAAATTCATTTCTAGTTTCCATATGATGGATAAATCTGGACTCTTTTGGTTTGAGAACCAGTAAGAGACATGAATATCCTTGACATGATTAATCAATATTCACTAATGGTAGTGGGAGAATGATTATCCTATTAGGTATAATACATGTGATTTATTTACATACCTATTGGAATACATGCTAATACTTCAGACGGTATTTAGAGAAATGCCAATATGAATATCTTGAAGTGTTCAAGAATATCAAAGATGAAGTACGAATTTGGTAAAGTGTTAATTCTTGATGAGATCAATGAATGAAATACTTAGACCAAAATGTTTGAGAACCTTGTGAGTGATTATGATAGTGTATCATAGTGATCTCATGATTAAGGCATGGTGATGTCTAAATAAAAAGGAGTCATACTCTAAGTAGTTAGAGGATGATTATCAAATAACTAAATTCTTCTTAAATAAAGAATACCCCACACTAATAAAGGACATTAAAAATCACAAAGAGTTGTGAGTTCTTATATCCTTGATAGATACACCTCAATTATCTATGTAATGAGTTGGTCATGTGATGAGTCAACTATCTAGATGATGAGGAACCGAATTTTGAGTTATGGTTTATGACCATTACATCCTAAATGACTTCCATGTGAACCATAAGGTATGACCTTGATGGTAGCACCCATTGGATGGACATCCATAAGTGCAAATAAGTCTTAAGCGTTAAGACACATGGATGACATTTTGAGAAGGATGATGCTTGTTGATTGTAACTTAATGACTAAGACATTTGGCATATGGATACTAAAACCTCATTCCTATGAGGAATAAAACAAGGATGTGTACGTGACACAACCAATAAGGTTTATGAATCCACTAATGCAAATGAAGTCTATAAGTTACAATGGACTAATCAATGTGATTGATTGAGTACAAGCAACTCAGAATTGAATCTTTACTTTGATGATATAGTCAAAGGGTTTGACTGATATGTCAAAGATAAAGAAGGAATCTGTGATTTAGTGGGAGCGTGTTCACGTTCCACATGTTGATGTGAAATGGAAATGTTCTAGAATGGAAATCCAAAGTGGAAATTATCTTTAAGGAGGATAGAGACATTTCCTATGTGATAGGAATAGAGATCTATGGGATAGTTCTCGAAAATCTCTTGACCTAAAAAGAGAAAGCATACATTGGCGATCTGTACTGAAGGGTTCAGTATGCACAGATTCAGTGGGAGAAAACTTGTCCATGCTTCATGGAGTTAGTATCCCAAGTCCTAGTGTCCAATTCTTATGAAGAATGTGAACACTAAGAATAGATATAGATCTATCATGTATGTGATCATCCCATTACCTTGCATGTATGGACATGGCAAGAGTAAAATGCATTCATCATCTTGTATGTAGGACATGAAAATATGATGTGCTCATCCTGATAACGCATATGTGGGACATGACGAGTAGATGCTTGTCTACTTCCAGTAAGGGTTACTAGAAACCATAAGAACTTGATAAGTACTTGTGAAGTACTAGTTCTATGGAGATAAGGAAGAGTTCGAACTTCTAAAAAGGACAGAAAATTAATCGCAATATATATATATATATAGGATATATAAAAGTGAAAGTTTGTTGATAATTGGAAGTGTTCCAATAAAACCATTTAAAAGGAAATTTCGAGTATCCATGTGTTAGAGAACAATAGTGGATACTATATGGATCTGGAAGTTCATGAGATGAACTTATAGATATTTCGATCATTGATGAAAAGTATGGAATCCTTGATCATGCAATGTGGCTAAAGGTTAGCAAAGGAATACTGGATCACATATTACGACAGCTCCATCTCATACGTGTGACGTATAACGAAGAGATGTGAGACATGCAATTAATACTGACTTTGGCAAGGTGTTGCCATAACTCACTATGTTGGCACAAGAGCACAGTAACATGTGGGACATGTTTGAAGATCACTATGAATATGATTCAAGGGTGATTGGCTCGCAGTGCAAGTGGGAATCTGTTGGTATGTATGCCCTGAGAGCCAATCATGGGATGATTGGTGGGATACATTGAGATTGATTTAATAAACATCAAAGGCAAGCTTCCAATTCTTTCTGGTTCAGTCATATGAGATAGTGATAGAATAGATTGAATGTCTAGAGAATGACAGTACTCGATGACGTATGCTTTTAGGTTGAGGACCTGAACGATGAGATCATACGGATGCTAAGAGTTTGTACATTCTTGTTATGTCCCTAGTCGGATGTCATTGTGGAAGGTAGATAGACAGCAATGACACACAAGACTAGATTGTGGTGTTGGTTGATGACAGAATCTCATTAGTCATGATATAGAGATATCAAACCAAACACATATGTACTTGTTAGAGAACAAGTGTACCGGACAGACCCACCGTGAGTTTGACACATGGAACCATGACATGGTAGTCACAGTCAGTACTCACAGTGATGGTGGTGAATGTGATTCTTTGACTTGAAATCACTACAGTCAACACATGTCATTGGGTACACTTTGACATCATCAAACGCAGTCCTGAAACATGGGTTGTTATAAAGGTGATGATTGGGTGGCTTTCACACATGGGGCTTTTGAGGGGTGAGTGATAGATATGGGATTTTTCCCTCCTGAGGGAGTTTGATATCCATGGCCACTTGATGAGTAGGATTGAGATAGGCATGCGCACACATGTGTGAATCAGTATGTGATATTGATGTCATACATATCTCCTTCAATCTACTCTGAGATTAAGAAAGTGAATGAACGTTGACAAGATGACTGGTCCATGCCTCAAGTTCATTCGGGATATCAGTGGCAAAGGAATTATACATTCGCTGTAACACCATTCACAGATTGTAGGATTGAAAGTTGTTCTCCAACTTTCTATTTCACTTGGGTAGCACTGATGTGTGACTAGGAACCGCTCTTTTCTTGTGAAGTCATAAGTGTTATGGACTTTCACTACCAACGTGAAAAGGACCTGCAGGGTCACACACATAGGATTTAACCTGAAAGAGGAGTTTTGTCCACAAACTATGTTTAGATTGATTATTAAAGGAGTTTAGTAGTTCAATTAAACACTCAATTAATTGATAGATAAAAATCATAGTGTTCAAGGTGTTGGACAGATTGATTAGAGTATCAGATTGATTGGAACTACAACTGACTGTTTCTGCACAATCTGCACTCCCAACCGATCGGTTCATGTGATGAACCAATCGGCTGAGCTAGGTGAACCGATCGACCCAGGTGGTGAGTCGATCGGCTCATGGACAGGGTGAAATGATCGATTGAACCGATCGGCTCAACTGGTCCAACCGAGCAAGTTGGGAAAGTAGGATTGGTGTGAGAAATTTCTTTTCATTTCACTTGGCCAATTTGATTGGAACAAGGATTGATAATTTGTACCAATTAGAAACAAAAGAGGAAAAGTCAATCGGGAACTGACCAGGGCCGCGAATCGACCAGTTCAGAAATGAACCGACCGTTTCATGGGTCCCAACCGATAAGTTCAGTGTGAAACAATCGGCTCAGATCCCCAACTGACCGTTTCATAAATGAAACGATCGGTTCAGGTTGTGCAGTTGGTTGTTTTTGTGGAAAATCTCGAACCCTTCTACTCCTGCTTTAGTCCCGCATTTCCCGGGATAGAGAACCCTATCCCATGACCCTCCTATATATAGGGGTATTGGGGGCTTCTCTGGACACAACGCAGTGCAACCAGTTGCTATGTAAAGTTACCGTTCTCTCTGGTTTTGGTAACCGAGAGAGCCCGAGCAAGTGCTACCCGATAAGGGAGGCGCAATAAGGGAAAGACAACTGTAGAAAGTGACTGGTGGTAGGAGAGTGTGTCGGTGACTAGTACGCCGACAGGAGGGTGTGACTCCTTCCAATTCCTTGTGGGACAAGGAGATTGGAGTTCCAGGTGGTCCGTGTGGACTACTTCAGATGCGGGAGATTTCTGCCGCTCGGAGGACAACTGTCAATCCCGACAGTCCCGGTGAGACCAGGAGTCGTCAGTCCCGGTGCGACCAGGAGCTGCACAGACACCGTCCAAGACCAGAGGTGAAGACCACACTAGCTGTGAGGTATTGTCGCCGAGCAAGCCTCGGGACAAGGTATGATTCCACAAACCATATATTTCCTA
Source organism: Alisma plantago-aquatica (assembly GCA_963693085.1). Lineage (NCBI taxonomy): Eukaryota > Viridiplantae > Streptophyta > Magnoliopsida > Alismatales > Alismataceae > Alisma > Alisma plantago-aquatica. The sequence continues at coordinate 566,724,783 of OY856412.1, forward strand.
TTGTATAGACGTTGACGCGTTTCCTTGTCTTGGGTTTGGGGGAGGAGAATTTTTTTGTTTCCACTGCCTTCCCTGCCTCCCCTAAAACCCAACAGGTATGTTGTTTGAAATGAAGTAACAAGTCTCAACTCAAGAGATAACACCCTAGTCCGACATAAAAGTTGAAACACGTGACTCAAACTGTGCTTCATGTAAGGAGTGGGCCCCAAGAAGGGGTCCATTGCTCACTCAATTTGAGGAATAAATCCATCTAATCTAAACACACTAACAAGCATGTTGTAATAGATGTAAAAAAATATTTCCAGATAGTGGTATACAAAATGACCAAAGTATAGCAATCAAATAATAAATCATTATTATATTTAATTTATTCAATATTACATATGATTAAACCACTTGGGACTAAATGAAATCAACAACTTCAGGATATACGGAGACGGACATATAAACGATCTCAAGTCTATCTCCCAATAGACAACTACTTAAGAGAAGTCCACATCTGCATGCCATGTCCTTCATGTCCTTCACCTAGGGATTGGAAGATTACCCAACAAGATAAGACAAAAAAGAAATTGTTAGCATAAAAGTCAATATGTGCATATTAATTGGAGATTAATCAACATTAGGAAAATGACATCAAATATAACAAGGCTTTACACTTAGGAGGAAAACTTCCATTCAAGTGGATATAAAAAGAGGATATAAATTTCTATAAAATGATAATCACGAATAAGTGATTACTTTCCTTAAAATAATGTCACAATAATAATATCACAATTCATAAGCAGACTAAGGTTATTTCAAGTAGGACTGGGACACCATAGGATTTCAACCAAAAAGCATTGAGTGGAAAAAACACACCATGAGTGGAACAAGAGCACCCTATATATGTGATGAGTGGAAAAGCACACTCAGGGCAGAAAAAGAGCACCCTATGTATGGTTGTACTCATGTACCACTACTAGAAATAAAACTAGTCTAGGTCATGCACAATGTACACGTAAACAATAGGATGAGAACATCCAACAATTATGATGTGGGGTCAGATGACCCTTAAAGAATACCCAATCATGTCCATAATCAAGATGCACCAAAAAGACCACAAGAGGATATCACATTGGAAAATAATATTCCATTTAAGTCATTTGTTTAGGAAAATAGGGTGACATAGATCGAAGTAGAAACAAAATTTTTTTGTCCATATCTCCCATAACCATTGGATTGTGCCAACAAATATGAATTGGGAGAAGGAAGGGTTGTGAAGAATATACCTAGTCATGGAGAAAATCCAACAACAACCCTCACAAAGTCATGCTTCTTCATCAAGTAGCACACAGACTGTCATTAGTGATGGTATCCTTGTATAGAACCACAGATGGCGGTTGACGATGTCCACCTAGCATGGTGGAAATGACCTCAGTGCCTCCAAGTAGTCCATGTGAACTATAGGGAACTCCTATTGTTCAACTAGAACTGCCAAGAAGGAGTTGTCCCTCATGTTATAAATGTGATAACGTCAAAATTTACCCCTTTAAACTGTCTCTCTGTTTTGTGAGTAAGATTCTTCAGGCTCTCAAGTACCACAATGTTGAGATTAGGAGACTTATCATGAGAAACTTGGCCACCCCCACCCCTTTTATATAGGAGTGGATGGGTCAGGGCTTCCACTAACTTGGGCACATGAGGATACAAATTTTGTGAACTTTTGGCTGCTTCAAATCATGAGTTGGTCAAATAGGCTCCCATGCACTCTAGTTAATTGACTAGACACTATAGTTAGTCGATTGATTATATTTCCTATTCACAAAAATATTGTCTTTCAATGCAACGATTAATGCACGACATAATGTCAACATTCATCCTTGATCCAATATTACTAATCTTTCAATCATAGAGTGGACTTCTCAGATGGGTGACTGGACAGTCGGTCAACTTGCATTCCCTGTCAATTGACTCCCTTTCCAGTCATCCAAGTGTCAACCAATATTGTTTAAGTTGGTAACCTAAATACTTTAGTAATTAAGGCAAACCTTATTCATGAGTAAACTCCTATTCCAAATGCGTCCTATGTGTGTGACCCTATAGGTACCAAATTACGTTGGCAATGAATGTCCATAACTAGATTATGACATTTCAAATAATGAGTGGTGTCTAGAAACACATCATTGATGCCCAAGTAATTGGAAAGTTGGAGAGCAACTTCGACCTACAACCGTGATCAATGTTATCGTGATTGTATAGTTCCTTTGTCTCTGATATATAGATTGAACTTGATGCATGTAATCATCATCCTCTTAATATTCAATACATATTCCTTGAACTAGAGAAGAGTATATGTTGTATTCATGTGAGCTCACATATTACATATTGAGTCACGTGACTATGGACATACATTTCTCAGTATCGCTAATCAAGTGGCTAGGATATCAAATCTTGTAGGAGGGACAAATCCCATCTACATCACTCGCAGTCAATCCCCATGTGTCACAATGTACCCGAGAACCACCATTATGGAAACCCTTATTCAAGATCATGTTGGACGGTGACAAAGTTCATTGAATGACATGTGATTAGTAGAGTAACTTCAAGTCTAAGAACCACTATCACCATTGTCACCGTGAGAGTTTATCGTGACTACCATTTCATGGTTTCCACATATCAGACTCAAAGTGGATCTGTTTGGCATAGTGTTATTTCACAAGTACCTATGTGTTTGACTTGATATCCTTTATCATCAGTCTGCACACATTGTAGTCTTATGTATTATTGTGGTCTATTTTCTTCCACAATATTGTCTGACTAGGGACATAATAAGAATGTATGTACTCTTATCATACATATGATCTCATTGTTCACTTCCTTAATAGGAAGGCATATGTCATTGAGTAACATCATTATTTAGACATGTACTATCTTTGTGTCATCATCTCATGATCGAGACAAACACAGTAGACATAATTACCCTTGTTATTATATGATCAAGTATATGATGTTTCTATTACAATCATCATATGATGGGATCTCTGGGCATAAATAGCAACAGACTCCAACTTGCACTTAGAACCAATCACCTATAAATCTTATTTGAAGTGATCTTAACATGCCCATCATATTTCTACTACACAATTGCTTTGTAGCAGGTTAGCAACATTTGCTTCTAGTCGGTACTTTGTATGCCTTAACGTCTCCTTGTTGTATGATCTTTCATATGAGATGGAAATATTGTAGTATGTTATCTGGTTTTCCTAGCCTATCTAGTAGCTCCATTGTTGTCATACTATTTCTACAATGTCATCAATGGTTGAATCTCCCAAAAGTTCATCGAAATGAACTTCTTTATCCATATAGTATCCTTTGTTGTGTTCAAAATAGCAAGGTACTCAACTTCTATTATAGAATTAGTGTTGTCTCTTTCTTATAACTTTTACAACTTACAGTTTTGTTTTAAGGTCATCCAAAAATTCAGATTGTAATCATTAATATTCTTTGTCAGTTGGGAACCTCGCATCGGTGTAACCCTTTACACCTAACTCTTCCCTGTTACATAATCAGGAAACTGATCCTTAGCGCTTCTCAAGTACTTAAGGATGTTCTTTGTGGAAGTGCAGTGACCTTCTTTATAATCTGACTGATATTTCCTCATTATGTTCAAGACATATGACATAACAAGATGGGTACATAACATTGTATGCACGTAGATCTAATAGTAGATGCATATGACATATTACTCATGTGTTCCCATTCTTCAAAAGAACTGGACTAATATATGTTCATCATGTCCAATACATACGAGATAATAGGATGAGTACATAACATTGTATACATGATAGATCCAATAGAAGATACATATGACATCTTAATTATGTGGACAAATTTCTCTCTTTGAGTCCTAAATGTTGAAGCCCTTCAGCATCCTACCAATGTATGTGCTCTTACTTAGGTGAGGAATCTTTCATGATATATCTCCATAGATCTTAATGCCTAATAATAGGATTCTTTGCCTAAATCCTTCATAGAGAAGGTACTTTCCCAATCGGGTTTTTAACATTTGTAGGATAAGGATGTCATTCCTTATTAATATGTGGAATGGATATATTTTCCCACTAATATTTTGTAAATACATGTTTTATCATCATTTTGACTAAGGTAAAACTCTTAGAATATCTTGTCAAATTGAAGATTCTATTTTTGAGATGCTTGCTTCAATCCATGGATTGACCTTTGTATCTTAGAAAATTTATTTGCATTAATTGGATTTTTAAAACCTTTATGCTATTTCAAGCACACATCCTCTGCAATATTCCTATTAAGGAATGTAGTTTTAACATCCATTTTCCAAACTTCATAGTCATAATAAGTTGTAATGGAAAGCATGGTCTTAATGGGTTTAACCATGGAAACAGGTGAAAAGATTTCATCATGTTCAACACATTGAATTTGTTTGAAACCCTATTCAACCAATCTTCCTTTTATAAGTTTGTACATTACCATCCATGTTAGTCTTCTTCTTGTAGACCCACTTATAAATTATGGGTTTTACCCCTTCATGTGGATCCACAAAGGTCATTGCTTGTTGGTGTACATGGAGTCCATCTTAGATCCAATAGACTCAAGCCATTTCTCAGGTTTTGGTTCCTCAATAGCTTCTAAGTAGGTTGTTGGCTTATGATCTATGGCCAAGTCACCGCCTTCTTGAGTTATAGGATATCCTAATCTTTAAGGCTCAAGATGTGCCCTACTACATCTACAAGGTCCTTATGTTAAATGAGGAACTTGAGATTCCACAACAATTTTTATTTTTATAGTTTCTACTAGACATCTATAGCTTCAATGTTTTCTGGTTGACCTCAAACTTTTTGAGTTCTACTTTTCTCTAAGTGATTCTTTGAAAATAAATTCCTTTTCTACCAATATAGTCATCCTAGAAACAAACACTTTTGTTGTCGAATGGAATACAAAAATAGTATCCTATGGTTTCCCTAGGATATCCAAAAAATAACATTTATGTTATTTGGGACATATCTTTTCAAGAAATTGTTTTCTCATATATACTTCCATTTCCAAATTTTCATAAAAGACATATTAGGACACATATATCATACAATTTCTTTTGAACTGATTTTAGATGGTACATGGTTTTGTATTAAGCATGTGCCCAGAAGGAAGTTGGAAGATCAACTAGATTTATTGATGATTGCACCATAATTAACATGGAGTGCTTCCTCTTTATGATGCAACATTATATTTCAAGTGGAGTCCATTGTGATAGGTAATCTCGACATCAATCATATCAAAGTGTTTCATATTTTTTCCATGTTGGTTATGTATTTCGTTCATGAACTCCTTGAAAATTTCAAGGGATTCAACTTGTATTTCATTATATACAAATTATCATATCTACTGAGATCATTAGTAAATGTGATGAGGTACATGTAACCACCTCCAGAATTTGTTCTAAAAGCTTTGCATACATTAGTATGCACCGGACCTAAAAGATCACTAGCTCTCTCATTGTTTCCAATGAAAGGAGCTTTTGTCATTTTGCCCAACAAAGAAGACTCGCTTGTCTCTATTAGTTTGAAAGAAAAAGAGTCTAGCTAACCATCCTCATGGCTTCTAGAAATGCGTCCTTTATTGATGTTTCTAGATGACAATGATATAGGTATACATCATTTGAGTTATCAAGTCATTTGTTATATATGTTATACATATTTGTCTCTAGAACTATCGAGTATAGACTATGAGACATTGGGGAAATGTCATAAAAGATCTTATATTTAAAACAAAACATCAATCATTCATGATAATATTTTCCAAACAAGATACATATACGATGTTTCTATTGATGATAGTTAGATAATATCAATTCATTATTCTATCACATGCCTACTGGGCATAGATGAATGATAGGTTCGAACTATAATGGTAGCAGCTCTCGATCTGCCCAGTTCCACCTTATATATATATTTTATTGGTACCTAAATTAGAGATATCCATCTCCTACTTCTTCTTCCTGAGTTTCTCCAAATAAAACGGAAGTTCCTTTTCTAGTGTCCAGGATGGTGATAATGGTGGCACTTCCCTTCCTCATTCACTCCTCCCTTTGCTTTAGGTGTAGAAGAGTTGGGTTTTTGGCTAGATTTAGAAATCTTCTTGGCCTTGCCTTTTCCCTTGGACTTTGCTTATCCTCTTCTGGTCATCATCACAAATCTAGGATTGCCTTTCTTCATTTGCACTTCAACAGTTCTCAACATGCCAAGCTATTTTGATAACAACTTATCAAAGTTGCCCTTGTTGTATTTCATGACAAACTAGATATATGATTCTGGCAATGACTATTGAATGACATCTATGGGAAACTCTTGGTCTATGAGATATCCCACTCGAGCTACTTTCTCCACATACCCAATCAACTTGAGCACATGAGGTCATATTGTACTTGAACAACTTCTTTGATATATCATATATCTCTTGTCTTTCTTGATCCTGATACATGTTCTTGAGATGTTTTACCATCTCAAAGATTTCCACATTTTCATGTTGTATTTGCAACACCTAGTTCATTAAGTATAAAATCAGGCACTTGACATCCACGTCAAGCATACTCTCTAGCCTTAGGCGTAAGGGAGCGGGTTCTTCTGGCTCTGGTATCTCTAGGATATAGAGCTTGTGCTATTGAATGAGAACAATTTGCAACATCATGAACCAGTCATGGATGTTATTTCCATCCAATTTTTCCTTCTCAAGGACTAATCACAATGAAAATATGTTTGTGTTTGCCATTATTTCTACGATAAAATTTGCATTGGTCAAACCCATTTTGATAATATTTGAAATTATTGACGATATTAATTAGGACTTTAATTAATTTTTGCTCCCATTATTTTGTTCAAATTTATAGCCCTCACTTATTAATTTGGAATATTGAACCAAAAAACCTTCTAATGGGCCAAGATTCAAAATAATTAAGTGATTACCCAGACAACAGTAACACTCACAATCAATTATTAAGGTTGGCAAATTTTTTCAATTACATCTGATGCAATTCTTGGATAGATGACACCTAGTTAAGCTTGACCCTAAAGCCAACACGATAGAATATGCACCCTAATTTGGTAGACCCATGTATCTACCATCACACTTCCATGAGATAGACTGTGCACCACGCTTTGGCATAACCTATGCTTGGTCGGTCAAGCTTTTAATGTTTGTAACTTATGGAAATCATGTTAGACTTAATATTTATTGAGGGACTTTATATATAAATACATATACATATCCAATCACTACATACTTAAAATATGTATCATATATATACTATATCCACAAAAGAAAACATGCAATCATAAACATATGAGTGATGATTATGGACACACTAATGCAATTCTTTGGATCTACAAAGGATTTTTAACGACATAAAATCATACATCATATGCATTAAACTTGTAAGGGAAAAATTGTGTTGGAAACATGCCAGTCAGTTGATGGGACTCTTGCAGTCAATAGATTCGTCAACATGTCGATCAATTAAACCTTGATGGTCGGTTGACTAGATCCTGGCTCAAGCTGTTGGTTAGACTCCTCAAGTCGGTTGATTGGCCTCCATTCAATCAATTGTCTCCTCTGATCTACTGCCGCTTCAGTCCTCCAGTCGATTGACTCAACTTCCAATTGGTCGACTCGCTTGGTGTAGAACGTCTGCTCTTTTTAAAAATAGAAATAAATGATAATCTTATTTGTTTTTATTTGTAAAATGTGAAACCTTGAGTTACATTTTAAGGAAGCATAGGGAGAAAAACATTGACTTACATATGGAGGAAGAGAGAGAGGCTCAATATGCAAATTGAATTATAAGGACAAAAATTAAACCATTTAAGCACGAACACACATACACAAGGGGTATTGGCCATAACCACACATACATCCACCATAGAAACAATTTTAGGGAGATACATATAGATTGCATATATATCATATCACATATATAAAGGATCTATAGGACATTTCTAGAATATGTGGTATTTAATTGGATATGCACATTAATCATTTTAAAGATTCACATCAATAACAATAAAATATATGATAAAACTTAAAACTGATCATATCAATAAATCTTAAAACATAGTAGATAGACAGGACTCTGATACGTAGGGAAATAGGGTGACAGAGATGGCAGGGGAAATAATAGTTTTCAACTAATATTTCCCATAACCAACAGATTACGTCAACAACTATGAATTGGGAAGGAGGGTTGCAAGGCATATACGTAGTCATAGAGAAAGTCTAGAAACAATCCTCATAAAGTCATTCTTCTTTTTGAAGAAGCATGCAAACTATCGGCGGTGGAGGTCTCCTGGTGTAGCACAACAAATAGTGGTTGATGACATGCTCCTAGCATGCTGGCAATGAACTTTGCACCACTACATAGTCCATGTGGACCATAGGGAACTCAATGACCTCCACAACTATATCTAGTCAATGCGTACCACATAGAACTCTTGTCATTCTACTTGAACTAACGGGAAGGAGTTGTCCCTCATGTTGTCAATGTTCTAGCGTCAACTTTCACCCCTTTGTCTTTCTCTCACTTTTACAGGTAAGATGCCTCTAGATCTCACATTACCACAATGTTGACATTTGGAGATTTGTCTTGAGAGCCTTGGTGATGCGAGTTGAGTTGCTTTTATAGGCTAGTTTCATACGTGTTTTATGCATTTATTGGTCATTTTCATGGTTAATATCGCATGATTCAACTTTGTCATCCTATATTCTTGTAATGCATCAAATATACCTTGTTTTATCTCATTTGGTATAAATGATCATATTTATCATAGTTTTTTGGAGTTTATCTTTGATTTTCAGGAAAAATGGATATGTACAGTTGTCGATACCATCGAAAGCTGTCGATACTATCGACAGGACCACAGAGAGGTATCCAGAAATGAGCAGAATGCATCGATACCATTGACCATGAAATCGATGTTAGCGAGATGTCTTCAGCGAGCCAGATTTCTACAAGTCGATACCATTGACCCAGGAGTCGATACTATCGACTTCGTCACAACAGAATCAGCTTCAGCGTCGGATTCCATAGAAAAGTGACGCCTAAGGTGTCGATACCATTGACACACAGTCGGGTATCAAGGTAACGTTAGAGCAAACCTTCAGGAAAAGGAGAGGGCGCCAGTTCCATAGCGGGTCGATACCATTGACCTACCGTCAATGGTATCGATGCCGTCGGGTCAGGTTAATCTATAGTTTGAGTCTAATCATACGGTGGTGATGTTTTGGCGGTCTTAAGTGGTAGTTATACCTAAAAATGGCAGCCCTAAGCCATCGATCATGTCGTTAGTCACCCTACGAGTCTTGAGAATAGGAGAAGAGGAAGAACGGAGCTAGAGCTACGCACCGATCGTTTCAGAGGCCACAGAAGGAGTTTTCCACCACCAGAAGGTTGTAGAACGCTCATCCCATACTGGGGAATGCCCGGATCTCCTCCGTTCAGGGGTTATATCACATCTATCCATGTTTTCTCCATGTTTCCTCTTTCCTTCATCATGTTTTCTATTGAGATGAACATGTGGGGCTAATCCCCTTTGTCTTTAGGATCGAGAGTAACCCGGGTAATCTTTGTATGATATTTTTAACATAGTTTATCATAATTTGTCTATGAAATTCATGGTATGTTATCGTTTTCTCTATTATATCATTGTTCTTGATCACCATAATGGAAATCCAAAGCCTTTAATTGCTTTTGACGAAGAATTAATGGTTGAAATGAGACGATAATTACATTAGTCGATAAATCCCTTGGAAAAGGTGATGTACGATTAATGGTGGGAACCTTTGGACCTATATTTCATGCACCTTATCTAAGGCATAGGTTACTATTGATGTGGAATCGACTTAGGTTAAGGTAGTGAATTGTATCATGGAAGCGAGCAATTCTAATTACAGGCCATACCAGAATTAGGAGAAATTTCATGATAATTGTGTAAAAATTTAGTGCAACGAGAACCTGCAATGAAACCGCAATCCTAAAGATTCCATTTTAACTTGATTAAACCAACCATTTAATCGATTGATTTATTTTCTTTTATTTTCATTTTTCTTTTTCAAAACAACTCTCAAACTTTTATAACTGGTTTAGATGATCACAAGTAGTTAGTAGTGGTCTACTGAGAATTCCGTTCCCTGAGTTCAACTTGAGCATCACAAAGGCCTATATTACATTAACGCGTACACTTGCATTTTACACACGATAAAATTGTGTCAAGTTTTTGGCGTCGTTGACAGGGAACGACAATTTTCGGCACTACGAGTTCTACAAGCGGCCACTCTTGGCCACTTTTTTTTTACAAATTTTAATTTTTGAAAGTAATCGTCTATCTTTCATATTCTACAATCGTCTGGCACTGTGCTTAATTAAATCTATCATTTTGTAGGTACTAGTGCATGGTGAGCATGCGTAGCACAGATTACACACAATCATCACTAGAGGTCTCGCCGTCGGGATCAGACAACGAGGAGGTTAATATCCAAAATCAGCCCGAGGACGTAGATTTAGATTTTGAACCAGAAGCAATGGCTGAAGAAAAGACAATATGGGAGAAGATTGAGGCTTCTTCCTCTTCTACGCCAAAGGGGCCGATTAAAAGGCAGGCAATCAACATCCCTACATATAAAATTGATCTGGCACTAATTAATTTGGTCAAATTTCAAGCGTTCCATGGGCTGAAGAATGAAGATCAAGTGGCCCACATAAGCACGTTCGTGGAGAACTGTGATATGATAAAAATTGATCAGTTTCTACAGGAGGCACTTTACTTGAAGCTGTTTCCCATCTCTTTCGTAGGAAATGCATGAGAATGGCTGCACAATCTGGATGATGAAATTTTTGAGATGTGGGATCAAATAATTGAGGTCTTTTTCAAACGATTTTTCCCACCCGAGAGGACCAATGATTTAGTGAGGAAAATTCACAATTTCAATCAAAAGGTGGGAGAAACCTATTTTGAGACTTGGGAACGCTTTCAGATAATGCTGAGGAGGTGCCCACATCATGGGTTGGACAAGGAAAAACAAGTGAAGATCTTTTACTTTGCCCCAAATGAGCATGACAGAAGCAATTTAGATTCAGCAGGCTCAGGTTTCTGAACAACACAGACACAAGGTGTTGGGAGATCTTAAAGAAATGGCTAAGAAATAGTCCTGGGGTGACAGAGATGCACCAGAACAAGTTAGATCTGCAGGGGATGCCAAAGCCATCAAGGAACTGAATGACAAGATGGATTTGATTGCGAAGAGGCTTCTAACAAAAGAAGATGAAGGATCTGATGATGAGGCACAAGTGAAATTAATGCATCAGCAACAAGGGTATAGAAGTAATGACTATTCTTGGAGGAAGGACAAAAAGTTTTCATGAAAGGTTCCAAACAACTTTCTACAGGATCTGGCCACAACCCACGGCAGAGGAAAAGAGCAATGAGTTGCTCAATCAAGTAATAAAGCAGAATCAAGAGCTAATGAGCATGTTTGGCCAACAAATAAAGCAACAAGAAGAATTTATGAACTAGTTTGGGAAAACTCTACAAAGTCATGGTGCTCAGATGAGGACTCTTGAAACATCTATAGCACAAATGGCGGCTGAATAGCAGGTCTGAAGAAGCCTACCGTGTAAGGTTTTCTGGGAAATACAAATGTTCCAGGAGGGAACCACCAGGCTAAAGCCATTCTACTGAGGAGTGGAAAGAAACTTTTAAACCTTGGGTCTGATGAACCAAGCACCCCACAGCCAAAAGATAATGGTGAGGCCGCAGTAGATACTAAAGTGGAAGAGACCGTTGAAGATGATGCAGGGAAGGCCACAGAAGAGCCTATTGCAGAGAAGGAGAAGGATAAAATGATGCCTTATGTACCACCACATCAGAGGGCACATGTCATCCCTGTTCCTTACCCCAACAGTCTTAAAGCCAAGAAAGTGGATGCACAGTTTAAGAAATTTTTGGACTATTTTTGAAAACTTTCTGTTAATATTCCTTTGTTAGAGACGATTGAGCAGATACCCTCGTTTGGTAAATTCTTGAAAAACATAATCACCAAGAAGAGGAAGATACCTGATACAGAAGTGGTGGTGCTCAAGGAGTAGGTTAGTGCTTTCATTTTGGGTAAACTACCGCCAAAGAGACAACATCCAGGCTACTTCAACATTTCCTGCTACATTGGAAAGGTAAAATTTGGTGAGGCGTTATGTGATTCCGGGGCAAGTATCAACTTGATGCCCCTCTCTACATTCAAAAAGCTTGGGATAAAGGAATCTCGATAGAGCAATATGACAATTCAACTAGTGGACAACTTTGTGGTGAAACCGTATGGTATTTGCGAGGATGTCTTAGTCAAGGTTGACAGATTTGTATTCCTGACTGATTTTGTTGTCATGGAGATGAAAGATGAGCAAGGGAATGAGCTGCTTTTGGGAAGACCCTTGCAAGCCACTACCGACATGATACTTAATATGGGTAGAGGCCGGTTGACAATGGGTATAGCCGATGACAGATTTGAAATACTCATGCCACCAAACCCAAAGAAGTCACAAACAAATGAACAATGTCATAAAGTAAAGCACTTTTATCACAACATATCTCTCTATCTTGGGAAGCCATTTCTTGATATGGATCATGTCATGATGAAGGTTGATAAAGGAACAATCACAGTGGACATCATGGAGCAGACGAAGGTAATTTCTCTTGTAAAAGCGGTGGGTTATCCCGACGATGAAGAAAAAGAAGTTTCTCCATCTACAGAGGATGAGGTTATAGTAGTCTCCATGTGTGACTCATACCTACAATTGCCCCTTGAGGCATGTTTGCTCAACTTAATGGAAGACTGGATGAGAAATACCTCACTACAAGAATGTGTGAAAATGCTTCAAGTGCTTCCTTGCTACTACGCTAAGCACTATGAAGATTTGGGACTGCTGCCACCACCACTTCAACCTTCCTTGGTCAGCCCCCCTGAGTTGGAACTTAAGAAGCTGCCCCCCCACTTAAAATATGTCTTCTTGGCAGATAATGAGAAGCTTTGAGTGTCGATAAGGAAGAACAGTTAATGATTGTGTTGCAAAACCGTCGTGGTGCTTTTGGGTGGTTCATTTCTGACATCAAGGGGATCTCCCCTACTCTTTGCCAACACAAGATTCAGCTTGTGGAAGGAGCCAAGCCAGTGATTCAGCCACAACATCAACTCAATCCTAGCATGATGGAGGTCGTCAAGAAGGAGGTGATCAATCTTCTTTCAGCGGGCATCATATATGCTATCTCAGACTCGACATGGGTGAGGCCCACATAGGTAGTCCCTAAAAAGGGGGGAATCATTATCACCCAAAATTTGTTAAACGAACCTATCACCACATGATTGGTAACCGGGTGGTGTGTTTGTATCGATTATCGTCATCTGAATTCCGCTACCCTAAAAGATCATTTTGCTCTCCCATTTATTGATCAGATTTTAGAGAGACTAGCTAGTCGCTCTCATTTTTGCTTTTTAGATGGCTATTCCGATTACAATTAGATTTCCATTGATCCTAAGGACCAAGAGAAGTCCACCTTCACTTGTCCTTACAGAACTTTCACTTATCACTGAATGCCGTTTGGTTTGTGCAACGTACCGGCCACTTTCCAGCGCTGCATGCTTGCTATTTTCTTTGATATGGTGGAGCGTTGTTTGGAGGTTTTTATAGACGAATTTTCCATCTATGGTGCATCATTTGAGGAATGTTTGCATAATCTCAATAAGGTCTTACAGAGATGTGAGGACTCACATTTGGTCCTCAATTGGGAAAAGTTCCATATGATGGTAAATGAGGGCATAGTGCTTGGACACAAGGTGTCCAACAAAGGACTGGAGGTGGATCCAGTGAATATTGAGGTTATTTCCAAACTACCTCCACCAAATTTGGTGAAAGGGGTGCGGAGTTTCCTTGGTCACGTGGGGTTTTATCGCCGATTTATCAAGGACTTTTCGAAAATAGCTAAGCCTCTATCAGAATCGCTTGAGAAAGATGCAGTTTTTGATTTTAATGATAAATGTTTGCATGCTTTTGAGGTACTTAAAGAGAAATTGATTTCTACGTCGGTTGTTCAAACACCGGATTGGAATAAGCCCTTTGAGATTATGTGTGACGTGTCGAATTTTGCCGTTGGGGCTGTTCTTGGGCTGCGTCTTGAGAACAAACCTACAATAATTTTTTATACGCCTAAAACATTAAATGAGGACCAACTAAATTACACCACTACTGAGAAAGAATTACTTGCCTTTGTTTTCACTTTCAAAAATTTTAGGCAATATCTAGTGGGTTCTAAGGTTGTGATGTGGACTGATCATGCCGCCATAAAATATTTAATGGAGAAAAAAGATGCTAAACCTATATTGATTAGGTGGATTTTATTATTGCATGAATTTGACATTGAAATTAAAGATAAGGCAGGAATTGAGAATGTGGTTGCGAACCACTTATCTCGGTTAGAGTAGGTTGATGAGAAGGATACTAACATACCCATTACCGAGACATTTTCAGATGAGCAAATTCTTACAATTCAATCTACGGATCCTTGATTTTGCATATTGTTAATTACCTTGCATGTAAGGAAATCCCGGATGATTGGTCCTATCAAGAGAAAAAAAAGTTTTTCCACTCTTAAAGATATTATTTTGGGATGACCCTATTTTGTTGAGACAATGCAGGGATGGAATCTTGTGCAGGTGTGTACCAGAAAATGAATATGATAGTGTGCTTAGTCACTGTCATATACTACCTATCGGCGGTCACCATGCAATTGCAAGGACGGAAGCCAAGGTGCTAGAGAGTGGCCTTTACTAGCCTACACTTTTCAGAGACACCTATGACTTTGTGAGGTGGTGTGATTCCTGTCAAAGGGCATGTAATATCTCAAAATGGCAAGAGATGCCCTTCATTGTATTCCAAGAAGTTGAGGTGTTTGATCTGTGGGGTATTGATTTCATGGGACCCTTTGTGTCCTCCAACTCCAATTTATATATCTTACTTGCTGTTGATTATGTATCGAAGTGGGTAGAGGAAATACCCACAAGGACTAATGATGCTGCAGTAGTGTGCAGGTTTGTGAAGGATCATATTTTCTACAAATTTGGTGTGCCACGAATGATCATTAGTGACGGTGGCACCCACTTCACGAATTATAATTTTGCTGCATTACTGAGTAAATACGGGGTCAAGCACAATGTAGGAACCATGTATCATCTGCAAACACAAGGCTAGGTGGAAGTGTCGAACAGAGAGATTAAGAAAATCCTAGAGCACATCGTGGCCTCGTCAAGGAAAAATTAGAGTGTGTTGTAACCAGATTCACTATGGGCGTACATGACCGCATTTAAAACACTTATAGGCACTACACCTTTTAGGTTGCTTTACGACCCGAGGTAGGGAGAAAGTGAATGTTCGAGCTCAATAACCTAGATGATCTGAGGATGAATGCCTATGACAACTCAAGGATTTTAAAGAGCACACAAAGCAAATCCATGATCGCCATATTCAACCGCAAATGTTCAAGAAGGGTGAGAGGGTACTTTTGTTTAATTCAAGGTTGAAGTTGCACCCTGGAAAATTGCGATCACACTGAAGTGGACCATTCATAGTAGAGGAGGTGTGACCCCATAGTGCTATCATGGTTAAGGATGGTGATAGAACATTTTTAGTGAATGGTCAAATATTGAAGCACTATTATGGGGAAGACTTCACAAAGAAGATGCATGAGGTTAAAATCATATCTCTTAAGGAAGAATGATGAGCTTAATTGCATGTAGCCTAAGATGTTAAAGTAGGGTTCTTGTTGGGAGGCAACCCAACCATTGGTAGATTTATTTTCACTTAGTTAATTTTTCATATTTTGAGTAGTTTTCATTAAATTTGCACTTAGGTTTGTAAAAATGATGCTCTGATATGTGTGTTAAGTGTGCAGGCCTGCTTGGGTGTCGATACCATCGACCCTTGTGTCGATGGCAGTGACAAGGGTGCAGAGCAGATGCTACAGAAAATTTGCTTTGTTGATACTATCAACGGCCTCGTCGATAGTATCGACCACCCAACAGGAGAATCGACTAAATTTCTGGAGAATGTCGATAGTATCGACTTCCTAGTCGATGCTCGTGACATCTCTGGAGATATTCAGATGAATCATTGCCAATGAAGTCGATGCCATCGACCCCTATGTCGATGGTATCGACACAGCTTTAGTGGAATCCACCGCCAAGGCCTCACGAGGATAAGGGTTGCATATAGAAGTCGATGCCATCGACACCCTGTCAATGGTATTGACGAGACATGTCAGCGATCCGTGAGACACTATCAACAAAGCACCCAAATCTAGAGGCCGATCTGTGGGATGAGTCGATACTATCGACCCTTATCGATGGCATCGACGTGTCATTGATCCGCCCCCTCACATCTAGCAATCGACGACCGTCGATACCAGTGGAAGACGGATTGTGCTACATGTTTCGATACCATCGACACCCCATCGATGGTATCGACGAGTCAACAGGGGCGGCGATCACAGCTATAAATTGAGGGATTGAGTTCACTTTTTCTTCACACCCTCATAATTACCTTTCTTCTGTTTGAGTTAGAGCACTTGTGAGCAATCAAAGACCTGCACCGAGCAAGCGAGCGATCGTCCTCGAGTACTTCTTTGACAGTGGAGAATCTTTTCTCTGGATCTCCACTGAGCTCTCTTTCTTGCTACCCCGTTTCTGATCATCATGAGGAGGAACGTCACTTTGTCATCTTCAAGCACTGTGCCTATGGAGATTGAGACCTTCATTCCCCCACTGCCAGGCTTCATTCCTCGTCCCAGGATTGCACATCCTTCGGAAGATGTGAAGAAAGTTTACTAGGAGCTAATGAAGAGGACTATCGAGCCAACTCGATACTGCGACCGGCGCATGATCCGAGATCTTGGCTTTGAAGAGAAATTGACATATGTCCTCTGTGGCTAGGAGGGGAGGACAAGTAGGCTCGATGATGTGGTTTCCCATCATATGGAGGGCCACCCCTTTTTTGGCGAATGGCCGACATATAAGGAGATGGTGGTGGAATTTATGGCATCACTAGATATCTACGTCGTGCCAAATGACCTTAATGCCTCCGACTGAGAATGGATTAAAGGCCATGTTTATTTTCGGCTTTTCAACAGAAACTACAACATGACACTGCAGCAGTTTAATTCGATTTACAACTGGTGGCATTCTCTAGAGCAGCACATACAGCTGGACAACCGGGTTGATTATGATGCCATGTTCACATATCTGGTGACCACACCTCCATGAAAGACCATTAGTTATCATAATGCGGCGGTTGTTGATTTCGAGCATCCTTTTGTGCGGGTCCTCCACCACATGATGTGTATCACTTTCTTTGCTCAAGGCGAGCTGTCGTTGAACAAATTTCAAGAGACTGATCTCTTCTTTCTATACAAGTTGTTGATGAGGGACAAGCTTAATTGGGTTGCACTCTTCTTAACGCACGTGATGGCAATGAAGAAAAGTAGCAGCAAGCCCAATTCATTTTGGGGGACTTATCACACCTCTGGCCATCTATCTTGGGCTAGATCTTTCTTTGATGCCTCCCCTCATAAATAAAACCTCTATCAACCTCCATCATCTACATCGGTCAAATATGTTGATAGTTCGTGACGACGTGGTCTATGTGCACTGCCACATCAACAAAGAGTATCAGGAGTGCGCGCTCCCCAATCCCGTCTTCAACATTCAGGTGGGCCAGCACTTCCAATGGCCCATCATTACTATCGAAGATTCCGAGAGTGAAGAAGACGCGGATGACGATGATAACGATGACGACGATGAGCATGAAGAGGAAGAGGAGACTGTCACTCCTCTTTGGGCACGAGTGGCACCAAGGAAGCGGCCATGCTTTTACCCGGGAGCATCATCATCGTCTTAGCCTCTGCTACCACAAACCTCTCAGGAAGGAGAGGATGCCTTTTTGATGCAGGGAATGTATGCCATGTTGCAAGGTATTCAGGAGACGCGGCAACAACATACTGCATCCTTTGTAGATATCCAGGATATAACAAATCGTATGTACGTGAATCAACAAGCAATTTTTGAAAATGAACGCAAGCTTTTCGCTAATCAACAACAGGTCTACGACCGATTGGGGAGGATCGAGCAGCAACAACAACCTTTCTACTATAATTATTGGAACCACGGATACTTTGGGGGATATCAACAGCCACCGCCCATGCCACCATATGATCCCAACATTCAGGGACAATATACTGATTGGAACCCCAACACCTAGCCGTATCCACCATTTCCTCCACCACCACAATATAGGGTATCACTGTTCCACCGTCTAAGGTTGTTTTTTGACTATGAGGCCATAGTAGAATTCAAGCTTGGGGGCGATGGAACAGTTCTATCTTAGTCTTTATTTTTATCTTCTTTCATTTTAGTATTTTTCTTAGTTTTACAGTTTTCTAGTTGCTTAGTGTTTACAGCTTTCTAGGATCCACATCTATCTAGTGTAATCAGTGGATGTCTAATATAATTGTGTGTCAACTCTTTGTTTGTTATATGGGGGAAAATTGAAATTTGAGCATGAATTTAAAATTTTTCAGGAAATTGTAAGCTTGCTTTGTTTGAAATTGAACAATAAAACTTATGAAAACAATTGGGTAGGTCAACTTTAAAACTTATGATCATAACTGTACATCTGGTTGATTCAATAAATGTGGACGGAATTGGATGTTGAGCCTAAACTGACCAAATGGTAAGGAGACTCTAATCTAAAGTGAGAGAGAGAGACGCTTTGATTGTACACATGTCAGTAAGGAGGGATTTATAATATCTTTCAATGGTTCTATCAATTAGTCTTGTGATCTATTCACCTCATTCTATTCATACTCAACCATAAGAATTGGGAGCACTTTATAGTTTTTCATCTCTTGATTGCATGTCATTTAGATAGGATTGCATTATAACTAGATCTTGCATCTGTTGCATAAAAAATGTTGTATTTTAGTCATGTATGCACACATTTAGAGTGCATGTCATTGTAGTTGCATAATTACTTTCATATAGATGCATTTTGCATACTCTTGAGCATATAGAACATGATGTGCTTTACTTCTTCTAAAAAATAAGAAAAAATAGGGAACTTGTTCTATACCCTCTGAAAAGTAAACTATAATGCATCAATTGTAGTAGTTGTGTGAATAAGCTCAAGAAAGAAAATATTGTAAATTTCTCTTTCGTCCATTGAAAAAAATCAGGGCTGAAAAAACGAGAGAAAAAAAAGTGAAAATAAGAGGGAGAAAGGAACTTGCCAATGAAGTGGCACCCCAGTGGTAAAAGTGATGATACAAGACCGAGAGGTCATGAGTTCAAACCTAGGCAACATGATGAATAAATTGTCAATTGTAAAAAAAAGAAGGGAGAAAGGAACTTGTTTCACCTGCATATTAAGGAGAACAAGCACATGGTTTGGTTTTCTTAGATATTCCATCTCACCATGAGACAAGATTATAGTGCATGCATCATTTCACTTAAAATGTAAGCATTAGGTCATTTTCATATGCATAAGCATCATCTAGGTCATTTTTGTTAATTTTTCATGTTAAATGTATTGTTCTACTTTTTCTTCCACAACCGCCCATTCCATCCACCCGTTTCCCAAAATGGTAGGCCACCCATGATTATCAACTCATTTTTGTATATCAGGAGTTCTGCTTCCTCGTAGATGGTAGCTAGGATATGAGCAACATAGATAGGAGATCACAAGATGCACTACGTTTGAACCAGAAGATTTTATTATATTAACTTCCTTATTTGATAGTGTTCATTGATCTTGGGGTGCATATCTCTTACGGACAATCATTGTCACCTCTAGGGTAGTTACCATTCTGTGGTTAGTGAAGGCCGGCATGTGCATGCCAGGTGGGAATCGTACAATGATGTCTGTTGTGCTAGTATTTTTTTTAGTTGACCCTCACAATTCTATTCTATAGTTTTGTGCTCGAGGATGAGCAAAGCTCAAGCTTAGGGGAGTTTGATGCGAGGGTTTTCAGTCACTTTTATAGGCTAGTTTCATATGTGTTTTATGCATTTATTGGTTGAGGATCGGGGCTAAAATTTCAATTTTCCCCCATATAACAAACAAAGAGTTGACACACAATTATATTAGACAAATTTCAAGAGACTGATCTCTTCTTTCTATACAAGTTGTTGATGAGGGACAAGCTTAATTGGGTTGCACTCTTCTTAACGCACGTGATGGCAATGAAGAAAAGTAGCAGCAAGCCCAATTCATTTTGGGGGACTTATCACACCTCTGGCCATCTATCTTGGGCTAGATCTTTCTTTGATGCCTCCCCTCATAAATAAAACCTCTATCAACCTCCATCATCTACATCGGTCAAATATGTTGATAGTTCGTGACGACGTGGTCTATGTGCACTGCCACATCAACAAAGAGTATCAGGAGTGCGCGCTCCCCAATCCCGTCTTCAACATTCAGGTGGGCCAGCACTTCCAATGGCCCATCATTACTATCGAAGATTCCGAGAGTGAAGAAGACGCGGATGACGATGATAACGATGACGACGATGAGCATGAAGAGGAAGAGGAGACTGTCACTCCTCTTTGGGCACGAGTGGCACCAAGGAAGCGGCCATGCTTTTACCCGGGAGCATCATCATCGTCTTAGCCTCTGCTACCACAAACCTCTCAGGAAGGAGAGGATGCCTTTTTGATGCAGGGAATGTATGCCATGTTGCAAGGTATTCAGGAGACGCGGCAACAACATACTGCATCCTTTGTAGATATCCAGGATATAACAAATCGTATGTACGTGAATCAACAAGCAATTTTTGAAAATGAACGCAAGCTTTTCGCTAATCAACAACAGGTCTACGACCGATTGGGGAGGATCGAGCAGCAACAACAACCTTTCTACTATAATTATTGGAACCACGGATACTTTGGGGGATATCAACAACCACCGCCCATGCCACCATATGATCCCAACATTCAGGGACAATATACTGATTGGAACCCCAACACCTAGCCGTATCCACCATTTCCTCCACCACCACAATATAGGGTATCACTGTTCCACCGTCTAAGGTTGTTTTTTGACTATGAGGCCATAGTAGAATTCAAGCTTGGGGGCGATGGAACAGTTCTATCTTAGTCTTTATTTTTATCTTCTTTCATTTTAGTATTTTTCTTAGTTTTACAGTTTTCTAGTTGCTTAGTGTTTACAGCTTTCTAGGATCCACATCTATCTAGTGTAATCAGTGGATGTCTAATATAATTGTGTGTCAACTCTTTGTTTGTTATATGGGGGAAAATTGAAATTTGAGCATGAATTTAAAATTTTTCAGGAAATTGTAAGCTTGCTTTGTTTGAAATTGAACAATAAAACTTATGAAAACAATTGGGTAGGTCAACTTTAAAACTTATGATCATAACTGTACATCTGGTTGATTCAATAAATGTGGACGGAATTGGATGTTGAGCCTAAACTGACCAAATGGTAAGGAGACTCTAATCTAAAGTGAGAGAGAGAGACGCTTTGATTGTACACATGTCAGTAAGGAGGGATTTATAATATCTTTCAATGGTTCTATCAATTAGTCTTGTGATCTATTCACCTCATTCTATTCATACTCAACCATAAGAATTGGGAGCACTTTACAGTTTTTCATCTCTTGATTGCATGTCATTTAGATAGGATTGCATTATAACTAGATCTTGCATCTGTTGCATAAAAAATGTTGTATTTTAGTCATGTATGCACACATTTAGAGTGCATGTCATTGTAGTTGCATAATTACTTTCATATAGATGCATTTTGCATACTCTTGAGCATATAGAACATGATGTGCTTTACTTCTTCTAAAAAATAAGAAAAAATAGGGAACTTGTTCTATACCCTCTGAAAAGTAAACTATAATGCATCAATTGTAGTAGTTGTGTGAATAAGCTCAAGAAAGAAAATATTGTAAATTTCTCTTTCGTCCATTGAAAAAAATCAGGGCTGAAAAAACGAGAGAAAAAAAAGTGAAAATAAGAGGGAGAAAGGAACTTGCCAATGAAGTGGCACCCCAGTGGTAAAAGTGATGATACAAGACCGAGAGGTCATGAGTTCAAACCTAGGCAACATGATGAATAAATTGTCAATTGTAAAAAAAAGAAGGGAGAAAGGAACTTGTTTCACCTGCATATTAAGGAGAACAAGCACATGGTTTGGTTTTCTTAGATATTCCATCTCACCATGAGACAAGATTATAGTGCATGCATCATTTCACTTAAAATGTAAGCATTAGGTCATTTTCATATGCATAAGCATCATCTAGGTCATTTTTGTTAATTTTTCATGTTAAATGTATTGTTCTACTTTTTCTTCCACAACCGCCCATTCCATCCACCCGTTTCCCAAAATGGTAGGCCACCCATGATTATCAACTCATTTTTGTATATCAGGAGTTCTGCTTCCTCGTAGATGGTAGCTAGGATATGAGCAACATAGATAGGAGATCACAAGATGCACTACGTTTGAACCAGAAGATTTTATTATATTAACTTCCTTATTTGATAGTGTTCATTGATCTTGGGGTGCATATCTCTTACGGACAATCATTGTCACCTCTAGGGTAGTTACCATTCTGTGGTTAGTGAAGGCCGGCATGTGCATGCCAGGTGGGAATCGTACAATGATGTCTGTTGTGCTAGTATTTTTTTTAGTTGACCCTCACAATTCTATTCTATAGTTTTGTGCTCGAGGATGAGCAAAGCTCAAGCTTAGGGGAGTTTGATGCGAGGGTTTTCAGTCACTTTTATAGGCTAGTTTCATATGTGCATGCCCTGAGCTTTTACCAAAACCTTGTGCAATAAAACCACCCACAAGCGGACGAGTCTTATCAAATTATTGTTGAGGATCGAATCCCAAGAGACAATGTTTTTAAGAATTGTTATTAGTTGAATCTAGATCAAGTTGACTAATATTTAGAATGATTGATTGATTAGAGGTTAATTAAACTAATTGCAAGAAAGTAAAGAACAGAATTAAAGTTGATCTAGGTTAATGATGTGGAATCACTGGGATGGTCTCGGGTTTCACCACCACTACACATGCAAACACACCCAAACATCAAACATCCAGGCAAGATATAACCATCCAAATGGAGCTCCTACAAAACCCCCATACGAGAGTTAGGCTTGCGTAAGTATCACCTTAGGTATCAGATGTCTCGTCACCATCTAGATCACTCACTTACGACTTCGAAGATACATATATCCAACTGAAGACGAGGCCCACCCTGAGGGATGTTTAGGCCACAGAAGCATCACTATAGGCTAGATGGCTCATTCCCTCACGGATCATGCACTTATGACCTCAAGGAATCCTATCAGAAGTTCTCGTCAAGGAGACAACCATGCTAATCGACAAGCAAGCAAATGATTAATCTACAAGCAAACATCGACGATTAACAACGAAGATACAAATATCCAACTGAAGTTGTGGCCCTCCCTGAGGGTTGTTTAGGCCACATAAGCGTCACCGTAGGCTAGATGGCTCATCCCCTCACAGATCATACACTTACGACCTCAGGGAATCCCATTCTATTTCTAGTTTGGGAGTCAACCTTGTTAATCAACATTCTACCCTACATATAGAAGTTCTCGCAACACAGGGAAGAACAAGATAAAATCAAGCAGGTAATCAATCTACAAACATTAACGATTAACAACAAAATGAAAAGTTATATACATTGCCATGGAATGTTTAACAAGAGAACATGCTTGCATGGGCTGGGGGGCTAGTCCCCACACCCCAACAAAAAGGAACTACTCACTCATGATGCGATAAATAAGAAGAACAAGAGAGAGGAAAGATTCTACCATAAGCATGATGCAGAAGGTAGTCGCGACTCAATGAAGATGATGCGATCTTGTACGTCGTGTCGGAGCTAATTTGGACGAGGAGGAAGAACCACCAAGGAAGACCGGGAAGATCTTCTTGTCCACCTTCCTTATCTTCTTGAACTCCTTGCTCGTAGCAAGAGGAGCAGGTGAAGTGACAATGGTGTGGGTCCACGTGGGACCGAACCTATGTTCAGGAAGCCTATTGACGTCCTGGGTCCAATGCCCAAATGAGGACCCTCGTGGTTCTATTTATAGGCACTGGTCAGGTCCTTACATTTTTGGCATGAGTCTTCTCCACACAATTTGGAGCAAATGGTCTACTTGAACAGTTTGGAAATTGAGAGGCTTCTAACAGTCTTGAGATTCTTAATGGTTTGGGTCTTTCGTCCATTTGGTCTTAGAGACCGATTGCCCTCACGGTCATGTTAGATTGACCAAACGGTCTTGGAGACAATTTGATGGCCAAACGGTCTTGTATTAACTTTGCTCCAAACAGTTTTGACTTCTATCGGTTTGCTGTCCAACCGGTCTTCACTCCAAATGGTCTTGAAACTAATCGCACTCAGCAGTATTGAGGATCATTTGTCATCAAATGGTCTTTGGCATCCCTCCGTCCAAACAGTTTTTAGCGTCCAAACGATATTGGGTCATTTTCATGGTTAATATTGCATGATTCAACTCTATTACCCTATATTCTTGTTATGCATCAAATTTACCTTATTTTATCTCATTAGGTATAAATGATCATATTTATCAAAGTTGATTGGAGTTTATTTTTTATTTTTAGGAAAAATAGATATGTACAACCATTGATACCATTGACAGCTGTCGATACTATCGACAGGACCACAGAGAGGTAGCCATAAATGAGCAAAATGTGTCGATACCATCGACCATGAAGTCGATGGTAGCGAGATGTCTTCAGCGAGCCAAATTTCCACAAGCCGATACCATCGACCCAGGAGTCGATACTATCGACTTCGTCACAGCAGAATCAACTTCATCATCGGATTCCACAAAAAAGAGACGCCTAAGGTGTCAATACCATCGACACACTGTCAATGGTGTTGAGGTAACATCAGAGCAAACCCCCAGGAAAAGGAGAGGGCGTCGGTACCATAGCGGGTCGATACCATCGACCCACCGTCAATGGTATCGATGCCGTCGAATCAAGTTAATCTACACTTTGAGTCTAATTGTATGGTGGTGATGTTTTGGCGACCTTAAGTGGTGATTTTACCAAAAAAATGGTGACCCTAAGCCATCGATCATGTCGATAGCCGCCATACAATTCTTGAGAAGAGGATAAGATGAAGAATGGAGCCAGAGCTACACACCGATCATTCCGGAGGCCGCAGAAGGAGTTTTCCACCACCAGAAGGTTGTAGAACGCTCATCCCACGTCGAGGAACACCCAAATCTCCTCCGTTCAGGGGTTATATCACATCTATCCACGTTTTCTCCATGTTTCCTCTTTCCTTCATCATGTTTTCTACTGAGATGAACATGCAGGGCTAATCCCTTTTGTCTTTAGGACCGGGAGTAACCTAGGTAATCATTTTATGACATTTTTAACATAGTTTATCATAATTTGTCTCTAAAATTCGTGGTATGTTATCGTTTTCTCTATTATATCATTGTGCTTGATCACCATAATGGTAATACAATGCCTTTAATGGTTGCAAAGAGACGATAATCACATTAGTCGATAAATCCCTTGGAAAAGGTGATGTACGGTTAATGGTGGGAACCTATGGACCTATATTTCATGCACCTTATCTAAGGCATATGTTACTACTGATGTGGAACCGACTTAGGTTAAGGTAGTGAATTGTATCAGGAAAGCGAGCAATTCTAATTACAGGCCACTACCAGAATCAGGAGACATTTCATGATAATTGTGTAAAAATTTAGTGCAATGAGAACCCGCAGTGAAACCGCAATCCTAAAGATTGCATTTTAACTTGATTAAACTAACCATTTAATTGATTGCTTTATTTTCTTTTGTTTTCATTTATCTTTTTCAAAACAACTCTCAAACTTTTATAACTGGTTCAGCTGATCGCAAGTAGTTAGTAGTAGTCTACTGAGAATTCCATTCCCTGAGTTTGACTCGGGCCTCACAAAGGTCTATATTACATTGACGCGTACACTTGCGTTTTACGCACGGTAAAATCATGTCACTTGGCCACCCCCTAGTTTTTGAGTTCCCTATGATCTGAATATATAGGAGTGGGTGGGTCAGGGATCCACTAACTTGAAGATATGAAGATATGAATTTCATGAATTCTTGGCTATTGAAAATCATCAGTCGATCGACTGGGTTCCCAGTTGGTGGGCTGGCACGCAAGTCATTGGATTGGACACTAGATTTGATCAATTGTCTATATATTCTATTCACAAACATATAAGATTTAAATGTGACAATTAATGCATGACATGACATCAACATTAATACTGAATCTAGTGTTACTAATCATCCATTCAGTCAACTAGACTTCTCAGTCAGTCGACTGGACACTCTAGTCGGTCGACTCACTTTTCCAGTCAGTCCTACTTGCTTTCCAGTCAGCCAACTATCAGACGTTAATGTTTAAGTTGATTACTTAAAAACTTTAGTAATCAATTTAAACCTTATTTATGAGTAAACCCCCATTCCAGGTACATCCTATGTGTGTGTGACGTCCCCAAAATTTTCTAAAAGTTAACTTAAAGTGTGACGTCCAAATTGAAACCCTCACCTCAGTGAGAATCCTAATTCAAATACCCCACAGTAGGCTAAGAAGAAGAAAATCTGAGGAAGTCAGAAGGAAACAACAGTAGCACATGCACATGAACAATGAACAAGCCATACAACACATGTTTACCGTTCAACATATAATTACATAATGAATTGTTACATCATTTGATATTACATATTGAATAGTAAACTCTTACATATGCATGTACTACCACTAAGCAACATGATCTTAAGACAACAGGTCCACCTATACATCAGCTCACCACATAACTCCCAACTATTAAGCTCTTCAAGATCATATGTCCACATCACCTTAATAAAAGATTACATGTGGTACACATCAACACAATATTCTAAAATATTGTACTGAGTATACCTACATGTCTTATTTTATACCTCTCATTACTGATGGAGCCTCCACTTGCATGGAGTTTCCTACACCACTAAAAATCCTAGAGATAGTAAATCTCTAAGTTTAGCCTTGTGTTGCTATAATAAGATCTCCACCCACGTACATTAAGGTACATGGAAGTCTTATCGTAGTACAGTTGAGGGTCGAATCCACGAGACAATAGTCTTGTTAAGGACCAACAAGATGAAAAACGTTATAATTCTACTTACCCACTTAAGAGTTGATATTTAGACCGAAGAGTTGATTGCATGATTAAACTAAAGTGCAAAGTAATGTAAATGGCAAAAAAGTAAACTTAAGGTTGTAAACAATATTTGGAAACCACTAGGATGTGATCGAGTTTCACCACCACTATGCATGGATCATAACATACATCACAATAGCATGGCTTGCAATAAGAGTCTAAACGGTTAGTATCTTTGAAGATTTAGCTTCCTTTGAGATAACTAACTATGAGAAACGTGGGAGTATTGCAACACCAGCCATCCCCGAACGAATGGTCACTTACTTTGGATCACTCCCTTCACAAAGTGTGTTCCTCAACCTGTCAAAGTTGTACTTTCATATGTCAACTAATTTCATTTCATAGTATGAAAGTACAACGATGGAGGTGAGTTTACTCCACTCCATGAAAAACACTTCTAGATACCGAAATAGATATATGGTGAATACATACATCAAGAACCAACATGCAATCGATATTCAAATATAAAAGCACAAACGTAGACAATTCGTACTCGTAGATAATAGGTAACACAAGTTGGTAATCAAGAAACTAGCATTCATTAAACGATTGATGTTGAACTGAAAATATAGTATTTCTCTATTGCAAACTCATGAATTACAATACATGAAATAAAAACATGGGCAACGGGGCTTCTCCCTGCACCCTAGTGTATAGAACTACTTTTCATGGAAAGAACAAAGAAGGAGGCGGGAAGAGAGAAGGAAAACATCATCTCCATGTAGGAGGGAGGAAGGTCGATCCCTTAGAGTAGAGAACAACTATCTTCACACCACATGGTTGCCTTGGTGATGAATCCTCGACTTCCCACCTTTTATGTCGATGAGAGAGAGTAGCTTGAGGATGGAGTTTGGATCTTAGACCGATAGTGTGATGCCCCGATCCCCGTGCCATCTCTAATGACCACGAAGACCCGGGAGTCACCCTCGGTAAACCACTCTTAACTTTTTCTTTTCTTGATCACTTAGGTTAACTTAACTGAAAACCATAAAATTTGAATAGCTTTGAATTATAACAAAACAGCGGAAGCGACTTTCCATTAATCTTACTAAGAAGAAAAAGAAGTTTACTCGACATATTACATTTCTCATGTGGAATATAAAGCACAATAGATAATTGAAAACTAACTACATATTTCACCACATTCTCTCTCTAACCCACCACACGCCCAAGGACCGAGGGGAAAGGACTAAGAGACCTCTAAATCTAACTAAACACTACCTTTTAAGCATCTAGATGATACATCCTTCAGTTTCCACGTGCTGATGCTAACCAGAAAAATGTTTCAGTAGGTTGGTGAGATACTGTCTCAGTGAGTAGAATTTCATCCAACCATCACAAGAAAACTGATTTGTTATTATTATTCAAATTAATATACAAGAAATACTACACAGAGCAGGTCTAGGCAGTTTAATTTAAATAACAGAAGATGTCAACATTTCATCAAGTAACAATTACTGCAAAGCTATTGATACAATTAAGTAATAGGGAATATCAACATTCTATTTAAAGAACAACTGATACAAATCTGAACACAAAACCTTTCTAACTCTTTAACTTATCAGACACTCTGTGAACCTATATGAACATATTTTATCTTATGCCCTAATCATAAGTAGTGTACTCTACATATGAAGATCCGTAGCGAACTACGATCCCACTGTACAAGACTTAACCGACACCCCGGGATAGCTAAGCCTGACTACTGTCCTGGTCTGCTGCAGGAACTCAGGCTCTCTGGCCTCCGCATCCTATGGTACCATAAACTGGACTCCTCCTCTAAGCTAGGTACACAGGCAAAGAGTCAAGCCGTGCCACCAGGACGTCTGGTTATTGTTGGACACGCTTTTCTATACCCCAGTGCCACCAGGACGTCTGGTTAGTGTTGGACACTGTAAACTGTACCCTCGTGCCATCGAGACATCCGGTTAGTGTTGGACATGAGTCTCCGACCACCTGGGCGTATCCCCAGGGTTGGGTCATTTCACCCCTAAGGCACAAACCTCTCAAAGGGGTTCTACGGTGTCAGGGACCTTATTCTAATATTTTATTATTATAGAAAGGCTCTTACTACATTACATCTCTCTCTTACTTGTTCTGGACTTTGGTATCTCTATGGTACCTTGTCTCTTTAATTGCAGTTCAAATCACAATTTGAATATCATTCTAGAACTGACAAAGAAATATACTCAACAACATTGTAAGTACTGAGTAATCCATATATCATGCATGCAGGCAGATTAAAAATTCATAAATAACCCAAACTCATGTCAATTTGGCACATACATCCAGAATTCATACTGTTAATGCATTTTTCTCACTTATTCTTGACTCTGGTATCCCTATGGTACCAGATCCATTCATATGAAGCTTATAAAGATGGCATGTATACCATTTCTAACTTGGCAGTGCAATATATACTCAACCACTAGTAATTTACTGAACAATTCACATATTGTACTTGCATGCATATTTCAAGTTCTTAAATAATTTAATTACATGTCCACTTATAATTTACTGAGAAATCAATATCGATATGCATGCAGACAGACTAAAATTCATTAATAATAATATTCATATCAACTTGGCATATCCACATTGAAATTGTAACAAGCTAATAAAAACAATTTATTCTATTTATATGCAATCGTCAATAACATTTGCCAATCAGCTAAAATTCCTCAAAATCTGTGCACATCAACCCAAAATCTGAGTCCTGTGTCATTTAACTCAATTATGGGTTTAATCACTTGTCATGACAAGATTTAATATAAAAACGTGGGCAGTAACCCTAATCTTGGGTTATGCATCACATAACTTGATTAAGTTTATAATCGCTCATCACGTCGCGAATTACTAATTCTATTTGAAATTTCAAATGATTTCTCGAGTTGAGCACCTCATAACTCAAACAAAAGTCAAATTATTACCATGGCACGAATTATTATAAATAATTGGGAATTTCAATGTTATCCTTAAAAAGCGTGTTAATTTGACAAAATATTAAATCATTCGCATTAAAAATAACCTAGAGTGTGCATATAGGGTTTCTTTGATATTTTTCACATCGTCATCATTTCTTTGAAATCATGCTCAATTAATTTATTAAAAATCATACAGCTCGAGTTTATGTCCAAACTGTCCAGTTGTGGTCGTGCGCTACTATTTCACCATTTAATCGTGTAATTTGGTTTCGATTGATTGTGTGGTTTTACTACTCTAATTCACACACAACAATTGCTAATTAATAATGTACAAACGTTAATAATTAAAACACGTGATTTGGTAATTTAACGGTGCCGGCGGTGCCGGCACTGCTCGGCACCCAGGTATATGATGAAAACCGCGTCAAACCAGATCGAACTATAATCACCCATTTTATTGAGTTAAATTGTGATAGATGAATGAAACGCTACTCACTATGGTTCAAAACATCCAGATCCATACAGAAGTGCATCCAGGGACCAGATTCTGAGCACACGCAAGTCATCATCAACCTTGGATTTTGCTCTATTTACGGCCCAGTTGATTCACGCACAGCTTCAGGTTGGAAACAATCTCAATTGAGGTTGTTGCTCATGGCTAGGGTTGCGATTTTGAATGTATAACTCCGGGCTGAGCTCGAGGACATCATCCCCTTGTTATTTCCCACACCAATCAGCCCTGGATCAGACTAGTTGCTTACATCAACTTTACACTCACGAACAAGTTGAAGGAGAGGGTTGTACCTGGTGCTAGACGCAGCTACAACTACTGATCTGAGCTTCAACCCTAAGGACGACTCAAGGGCATTGATTTGAGCTGCTAGTTGTGCCCAAGAGGGCCTCTGGTCAGCGTCCCGCGTAGCAGCAGCTGCTACTTGCTTGCTTGGGCAGCGGACACCCTGACTGATCTGGAGCTACTTCGCCAAGTTAGAGGAAGGAAGGAAGGAGGTCAGAGGTAATCGGAGCTCTCCCTATTCTTCCATTAGCTGTTGGCCGTGAGCTGTAGGTTAGGGCACCACGCCACAGGTCGAGCTGTAGGTTGTAGGTTCAAGGGCACCGCCCTAGGTGCTCTGTTGCTGGTTCGAGGTACTCCAGAGCTTTAGGAACCAAGGACTGCCCCGCCCCTCCTCCTTTCTTACTCAATCATGCCATGGATGCTGCTATTGGCTAGAGCGCCGCACAACAGATCAAGCTATAGGTCGGCCGCCCACAGCTAGGGCGAGGTGCTGATGGCTAGGCGGTGGAGTAGAGAAAGGAATGGAGGAGGAAGAAGAAAAGAAGAAAGAGAGGAGGTCGACGCTGCTGGTCGGGGCCTAAAGTGCCCAAATCGCCATATCCCTCGCCCTAGCTTGCCGCCTAATGTTGTTCTATCGGGCGTCGCCTTCCCTGTTCTATCAAGTGAGAATGACGATGGAATAAGGAAGAAAGTAGGAAAAAGGGCTATAAATCAAATTAATTTGGAAAATTGCAATATTGGCCCAATAAACACAAAAGTATCATAACTTTCACCTCGTAGGTCGGATTTGAACGATTCTTGTTGCAACTTTTCATGCACGGAATTCTCTACAACCTCGAAGCACAAAATTACAATTAGGATCTTGTCACAACTAGTCAAAGCACTAATTGCATCTTTGCATTTAACTTAACTCAACAATTAACACTGAAATTGTCATTAGTTACCACAGATGATTCAATGTCAACTACTGATTCACGACGTAGCTTATCTTGATTAACCATGATGTTTAATAGGGTGCTTAGCACTAATAAAGGTGCTTCACATTATTCGAGGTATTTATTGACTAACCCTAATATGGGTTGTAACAATCTCCCTCCCTTATAAGAATTCCCGAAATTCCTAAAAGAGAAAAAGGATATTGGTTACGCATTTCTGACTCAAAACTATCACGTGACTTCCTCTAGGTTGTGGTTTCTCCACAAAACCTTCACTAATGGTATTTTGATTCTTGAGCTCCTTGATTTCTCTGATCAACTATCTGTATTGGTCCCTCAACATAGAACACATCAGGTCTGAGATGTACAAGTTCTGGGTCCACTATCTCCTCTAGACTAGGGTAACACTTCTTCAACATAGATACATGAAACACGTCATGTAAATTGGGCAACTCAAATGGAAAATCCAACTTATGGGCTACAGGTCCCATCCTCTCAATGATAGGATATGAGCCCATAAATCTAGGAGTCAGTTTGCCTATTTTACCCAACCTCAACACTCCTTTCCATGGTGAATCCTTCAGATACATTTCATCACCAACTTCAAACTCAAGAGGTTAATGCCTCTTCTCGGCATGACTCTTCTGTCTATCATGTGCAACTTTCAGCTATTCTTTGATCACTACAATCTTTTCAGTGGTCTAATCCACTATCTCTGGTCCAAGAAGCTGCTTTTCACCTACCATACAAAGCTTCATACGGGCCATACCAAGACTAGAATGGTGACTACAGTTGTATGCAAACTCTATAAGACTCAAGTATTCTTCCCAACTTCCACTGAAATGCAGGACACATGCTCTCAGCATGTCCTCAAGAGTCTGAATGGTCCTCTCTGACTGACCATTCGTCTGTGCATGGAAGGTTGTACAAAATCTCAACTTTGTGCTCGTAGCACGATACAACTGATTCCAGAACCTAGATGTGAACTTAGGATCTCAATCTGATATGATTGAAACTGGAATAAGAGGCAACCTAACTATTTCATCCATGTATATCTTAGCCAATTTTGAGACATCAAAGGTTGACTTGACATCAAGAAAGTGAACAAACTTAATTAGTCTATCCACAATCATTCATATCGAGTCACAACCTCTAGGTGTCATGGGAAACCCTATCACAAAATCCATTGTGATATGTTCCCACTTCCATTCAGGCATAGAAACAGATTGCAAAGTAGCTGTAAGTTTCTGGTGCTCAGTCTTAACCTGCTGAGACATACTGCACCTAGTCACATACTCAAATACATCCTCTTCATACCAGACCACCAATACAACTCCTTGAGATTCATGTACATCTTAATGTTTCCTGGATGCATAACATACATCGATGCATGTGCTTCCACAAGAATCTTTTCTTTCAAATCACTATCTCGAGGTACACACAACCTGTCATGCTAATATAAGACACCATCATCTGAAAACCTGAACTCTGGTCTTTTTCCTTCTGTCACGTCCTACATGATCTGTTGTAACTCACTATCACCCTATTGAAGTTCCTTGATCTGATCGTAAAAAGTAGGCTTGACTTGCATCTGTGCAATCAAACCACTCTATTCTGTCACCCCTAAGTCTAAGTCCAATTTTCACATTTCTACTAGCATGTCTCTCTTGAAACATGCCATAGAGAATGCATCAACTGTTGAACTTGACTTCCTGCTGAGGGAATCAGCTACTACATTCGTCTTTCCAAGGTGATAATCTATTGTCACATCATAAAGATAGTGACACCATGTCTTAAGAGAATGAACTACAGCAACGAACTCCAAATCATGTATCAAGTAATACTCCTCATTCTATGCTACTTACTTCTTGTTACTACTATAATAATTTATTTCATAACGCACTTCACTTATATTATATTTCTTCTTTTGTTCAAAACACATTTGTTACATTTAAAATTTATATCTCACTCTTTCTCCAAGTCATTTTCATATTGTTTATCTATCTTTCAGATTAGCTACCTTTAAACCCTGGATTTTATTAATGCTAGCTTACCAATCATAGTGTAAATCTCATGATGTTGTTTTATAGAGATGCTAGTATTGAAGGTCAAATCATTAGCGACATCCCTTGAATTCTCTAAAAAATCTAGGGTTTGATCGTTATCAGTAACATAGTGTTATTGTGATGTGACTTTACTTCCTTATTTTGAAATTCAAACTTTGGATCTCATAATCTTTACTAAAGTCTTTCTTATCTTATAACTGGAATTTCCTTCCTCTTATGTGGACATTTAGATAAATTACATTCTCAATTCACCTTGCTACGGTTTCATCATCATATTGTGTATCATTATTTCATTCACTTAGACGTCTCCACCATGGTAATCATGCAATATATATGATGCATTCATTTTCTAAATTACACATCTGTTCTTTATTTTAGGAACTAGTTTGTTAGTCTATAGAGACTTAGAATCCAAAGGTAGTATGTATGAAAGCATTAAACTTTATAACAAAAATATACATTCCATACTCTCAATTATGTCATGTAATCCTCATTCCTTAATCAAGATCGTCATTTCTAACATTTCTCTTGATTCAACTAAGTTTCTTGTCCTGGTCTTATGATTTACATAAGACTCTTTATTTCTATGTACTTATTGTATATTCAATTCTTTTCTTCTATTTTCCCTTTGCTTTGAAGTACATAAAAGTTATTTTACTCTATTACATTATCCATTCCATGATTAAATCTTACTATCTTAGCTCCTACATACTTTTCTCATATCTTTTCCATATTCTCATATTAAAAATTCGTATGATAGTAATCATTATATTTAATTTGAACTTTATATCATTTTCTTTTATTTCCAATTAAGGATTGCTCAAATGAGACTCCAACATTGGGCTTTTGATATCATTTCTAGCTATTTCTTAGCTGCTCTAATCTTTCCCTTATATCTCAACATCTTATCATATATACATTCTTACTATGATTCATGTCTAAATTATTCAGAGTCTATTCTTATTATACTGTTAATAGGAGTCATTAGATCCCAGTAACGCATCCTTCCAGTCATACCAGGATGAACCTGTAGTCCTGAAGCCAAGAGCTACTCAAGATTAACCAACTCCTATTGATCTCAAACATGCGGAACGAATATCCACTCAGGTCAAACTCATTTAAACATAACTTCTGGTCTACTTAATAAAAATAATATAAGCAATAAATAAATCACTTCATGACACACAACAATATAAAGGAATCATATTTATTCTACTAACTAAAAATCTAAATTCATATATATAGGAGCATTTCTAGTGATCTGCAATCAAATAAGCATTATAAAGAAAGAGTTGTATCACATCCTATGTTTAATCTCTTACTCCTACATAAATTTCCGGTTTCTTAACCCTAAAATTTTTAGGGTTTCTCTCTAGCCTATCCTTCCTCTGCATACCTGGCCAGGGCCTCCAGAGAAGAATAGACAGAGTAGCTTGATACTGGTCAATCTAAGTACTTAAACACCTGGCCAGGGTATCTAAACACTCAGACCTCCCAGAGCTAAAGACATATCACTTCCTATTTTCCTCACTTATAACTCTATCTTTCGATCCTAATAGTCCCTAATGACTCTGCCTAAACTTTCAACTTGGTCCTCGTGACCACGTCCTCTTCTTTCCATCTGCAATAATATAACAGAACACATCCTGTTAGAAAATTGTAGTTAGAAGGAAGACACCTAAGTCCTAATCCTATTGGTATCTTATCGTCCCCTGACCTTGACTTAGAGTAACTATGTACTCAACCTATGCTCTGATACCAAAGCTGTTGTGACACCCCGATCCCCGTGCCATCTCTAATAACCCTGAAGACCCGGGAGTCACCCTCGGTAAATCGCTCTTAACTTTTTCTTTTCTTGATCACATAGGTTAACTTAACTGAAAACCATAAAATTTGAATAACATCGAATTATAATAAAACTACAGAAGTGACTTTCCATTAATCTTACTAAGAAGAAAAAGAAGTTTACTCGACATATTACATTTCTCATGCGGAATATAAAGCACAACAGATAATTGAAAACTAACTACATATTTCACCACATTCTCTCTCTAACCCACCACACGCCCAAGGACCGAGGGGAAAGGACTAAGAGACCTCTAAACCTAACTAAACAATACCTTTTAAGCATCTAGATGATACATCCTTCAGTTTCCATGTGTTGATGCTAACCTGAAAAATGTTTCAGTAGGTTGGTGAGCTAATGTCTCAGTGAGTAGAATTTCACCCAACCATCACAAGAATACCCATTTGTTATTATTATTCAGATTAATATACAAGAAATACTACACAGAGTAGGTCTAAGCAGTTTAATTTAAATAACAAAAGATGTCAACATTTCATCAAGTAACAATTACTGCAAAGCTATTGATACAATTAAATAATAGGGAATATCAACATTTTATTTAAAGAACAACTGATACAAATCTAAACTCAAAACCTTTCTAACTCTTTAACTTATCAGAAATTCAATGAACCTAAATGAACATATTTTATCTTAAGCCTTGATCATATGCAGTGTACTCTACATATGAAGATCCGTAGCGAACTACGATCCCACCGTACAAGACTTAGCCGACACCTCGGGATAGCTAAGTCTGACTTCTGTCCTGGTCTGCTGCAGGAACTCAGGCTCTATGGCCTCAGCATCATATGGTGCCGTAAACTGGACTCCTCCTCTAAGCTGAGTACATAGGCGGAGAGTCAAGCTGTGCCACCAGGACGTGTGGTTAGTGTTGGACACACTTTTCTATACCCCAGTGCCACCAGGACGTCTGGTTAGTGTTGGACACTGTAAACTGTACCCTCGTGCCACCGAGACATCCTGTTAGTGTTGGACACGAGTCTCTGACTACATGGGTGTATCCCCAAGGTTGGGTCATTTCACCCCTAAGGCACAAACCTCTCAAAGGGGTTCTACGGTGTCAGGGCCCTTATTCTAATATTTTATTATTCTAGAAAGGCTCTTACTACATTGCATCTCTCTCTTACTTGTTCTGGACTGCAGTATCTCTATGGTACCTTGTATCTTTAATTGTAGTTCAAATCACAATTTTAATATCATTATAGAACTGACAGAGAAATATACTCAAAAACATTGTAAGTACTGAGTAATCCATATATCATGCATGCAGGCAGCTTAAAAATTCATAAATAACCCAAACTCATGTCAATTTGGCACATACATCCTGAATATATATTGTTAATGCAATTTTCTCACTTATTCTTGACTCTGGTATCCCTATGGTACCAGGTCCATTCATCTGAAGCTTATAAAGATGGCATGTATACCATTTCTAACTTGGCAGTGCAATATATACTCAACCACAAGTAATTTACTGAACAATTCACATATTTTACTTGCATGCATATTTCAAGTTCTTAAATAATCTAATTACATGTCCACTTATAATTTATTGAGAAATCAATATCAATATGCATGCAGGCAGACTGAAATTCTTAAATAATAATATTCATATCAACTTGGCATATCCACATTGAAATTGTAACAAGCTAATAAAAACAATTTATTCTATTTATATGCAATCGTCAATAACATTTGCCAATCAGCTAAAATTCCTCAAAATCCGTGCACATCAACCCAAAATCTGAGTCGTGCGTCATTAACTCAATTATGGGTTTAATCACTTGTCATGGCAAGATTTAATATAAAAACGTGGGCAGTAACCCTAATCTTGGGTTATGCATCACATAACTTGATTAAGTTTATAATCGCTCTTCATGTCGCAAATTACTAATTCTATTTGAAATTTCAAATGATTTCTCGAGTTGAGCACCACATAACTCAAACAAATGTCAAATTATTACCATGGCACAAATTATTATAAATAATTGGGAATTTCAATGTTATCCTTAAAAAGCGTGTCAATTTGAGAAAATATTAAATCATTCGCATTAAATATAACCTAGAGTGTGCATCTAGGGTTTCTTTGATATTTTTCACATCATCGTCATTTCTTTGAAATCATGCTCAATTAATTTATTAAAAATCATACAACCTGAGTTTATGTCCAAACTGTCCAGTTGTGGTCGTGCGCTACTATTTCACCATTTAATCTAGTAATTTGGTTTCAATTGATCGTGTGGTTTTACTACTCTAATTCACACACAACAATTGCTAATTAACAATGTACAAACGTTAATAATTAAAACACGTGATTTGGTAATTTAACGGTGTCGGCACTGCCCGACACCCGGGTATACGCTGAAAACTACGTCAAACCAGATCGAACTCTAATCACCCATTTTATCGAGTTAAATTGTGATAGATGAATGAAACGCTACTCACCGTGGTTTAAAACATCCGGATCCGTCCGGAAGTGCATCTAGGGACCAGATTCTTAGCACACGCAAGTCATCATCAACCTTGGATTTTGCTCTATTTACGGCCCAGTTGATTCACGCACAGCTTCAGGTTGGAAACGATCTCAATTGAGGTTGTTGCTCATGGCTAGGGTTGTGATTTTGAATGTAGAACTCCAGGCCAAGCTCAAGGACATCATCCGCTTGTTATTTCCCACATCAATCAGCCCTGGATTGGACTAGCTGCTTACAGATACTTTACACTCACGAACAGGTTGAAGGAGAGGGTTGTACCTGGTGCTAGACGTAGCTACAACTGTGGATCTGAGATTCAACCCTAAGGACGACTCAAGGGTGTTGATTTGAGCTGCTAGCTGTGCCCAAGAGGGCCTCTTAAGCTGTCATGAAGAAAAAGAAACCACATGATCTTCCTGCATCAGAACACAACCTAAGCCTTTCTTGGAAGCATCACATAAAACTACATAGCCCTTCCCAGGCTCTGGCAGGATTAACACTGGGGCACTGGTCAGCTTCTCCTTCAAACTCTGGAAAGCTTGCTGACATCGGTCATCCCAAACAAAAGGTACATCCTTTCTGGTCAACTTAGTCATCGGAAAAGCAATTAAACTGAAGTCCTTGATAAACCTCCTGTAGTAACCTGTTAAACCCAGAAAACTAATAACTTCTGTCGGCATCTTCGGTTGCTCCCAATCCGCAACGGATTCCACCTTCTTCTGGTCCACTTTGACTCCTTCAACAGATATTACGTGTCCCAATAAAGTCAGTTCTTCCAACCAAAACTCACACTTGCTGAACTTGGCATACAACTGATGTTGGCAAAGAAGAGTCAACGCTAGACGAAGACGTCACTCATGCTCTTGCTTTTCCCGACTATAGATCAAGATGTCGTCTATAAAGACTACAACAAACAGATCTAAAAATGGACGGAACACTCTGTTCATCAAGTCCATGAAAGCAGCAGGTGCATTGGTTAGCTCGAACGGCATAACCATGAACTCGAAGTGACCATACCTTGTCTGAAAAGATGACGTTGGTCTGTCATCCGCCATTATCCTCAACTGATGATATCCAAACCGTAGATCGATCTTTGAAAATACTGTAGCACCACACAACTGATCGAACAAATCATCTATCCTTGGCAACGGGTACTTGTTCTTGATTATGATCCTATTGAACTGTCGGTAGTCTATACATAACCGCATAGATCCGTCCTTCTTCTTAACGAACAACACCGGAGCACCCCAAGGAGACGTGCTCGGTCTGATGAAACCTTTGTCCAGAAACTCCTGCAACTACTTCTTCAACTCTACCATTTCTGCTGGAGCCATCCTATACGGTGTCTGTGTAACTGGCTGCGTCCCTGGGACCAGATTGATCTCAAAATCAATCTCTCGGGGTGGGGGAACGCCAGGAAACTCCTCAGGAAACACATCGACAAACTCTCGGACGACTGACACCTCTTTAAGGTTAATAACTTTCACCTTGGTGTCCACAACGGTATCTACCACGTGGGCTAAGAACACCTCACACCCTTGTCGTAATAGCCTATCTGCCACCATAGCTGATACCAGACACGTCAGAAGAATCTTCCTATCTCCCTAGAAGATCCACTTCTCTCCTCGATCATCAAACACCGCTTGCTTGGAACCACAGTCCAAAACAACCTTATACCTCTCTAAGGTATCCATCCCAAGGATAACATCGAAACCATGCATATCAAGTGGCATGAGATCCACTTGAATGATGTGTCCCGAGAAAGACAAGAAACAAGATGGACATTCTTCTCAAAGCAAAGAGGAACCATCAAGAGGGGTTTCTAACAACAAACTATCCTCACGACTAACAGGTAAATGACAGTTCTCAAGCATTTTATAGGCGATAAAAGAGTGTGTAGCACCTGGGTCAACCAGAACAGATATAAGGCAAGAAGAAGACATATCAGAATGAAATAACTCCATCTGACCTGTCACTACTCGCGGGTTGACTATCGCCTCCGGCTGACTCATGTCATAGAATCGAGTCGTTGCTTGCTGTCTACGCCCTCTGCTTCCTTGAGCAGACGATCCAGCTTGAGACGCCTGGCCGCATCCTCGACCTCTGCTACCACTGGGCTACTGACGATCTGGTCCTTGAAGATTCTATCTCAGCTGCTGTGTCACCTCATCATCTCTGTAGGGACAACTCGACTTGACATGCCCTATCTGACCGCATGCATAGCATGTCCTAACATCAACCCGTGGCCTGGATGGCCATGTCACTGCCACTAAAGCCGAACTTTGTGCCTTAGATGGTGAAGACACTCAACCTCTTCCTCTTCTCGGAGACCACTGAGACGATCCACCAGGATCTCTCATCACTGATGGTGCTGAAAACCTGTGCTTCTTAAAGCCACCAAACCTCTGCCCTTGGAACTGAGCAGGTCTCTTCTTAGCCATAGACTCTCTCTTCTCCCTTACAGATAGTTCGATCCTCCAGACAGATTCCACAAACATAGCAAACTGCTCATGGTTCTCCAACGCAGAAACAGGTGTTGTCAGCTCAGAACTCAGACCCTTGTCGAAAGGTCTGATCCGTTCCTCATCGGTTGCCGCCATGTGAGGATAAAACCTCAACAGATCCATAAACTTGGCCTCATACTCGGTGATGTTCATAATTCCTTACCACAGACTCTCAAACTGGTTGACCTTCTCATCCAGATACATCTTGGGAAAGTACCTGGTGACGAACTCGCGTCGGAAAACCTCCCAACAGATCCCCTCACCCGGCCGCTTCTCTTCCTCGATAGTCCACTAGTGACCAGCACTATCTTTCAGAAGGTAGAAAATGTGTTTTACTTTGTCTGCTTCGGGGATGTCGAGGATCCAGAAAGCCTTCTCAAGACTTGTCAGCCATAGATCCGCATCCGCTGTATCAGTCGTTCCAGCATAATCCGAAGCTCCGACTCGGCGAAGCCGCTCGAAGGTCTTCCCAATACCCGATGCTTCTCCATGGGGATCATGTGCTCGCAGAGGAGGCACTGGCAATCGCTCAACCATGAGATTCATCGTAGCCATCATTTGCCTTATAAGCTGTTGATAGGCAGGATGTTCG
Organism: Alisma plantago-aquatica; assembly: GCA_963693085.1. NCBI lineage: Eukaryota > Viridiplantae > Streptophyta > Magnoliopsida > Alismatales > Alismataceae > Alisma > Alisma plantago-aquatica. The sequence goes on from OY856412.1 coordinate 566,766,319, forward strand.
AGTATGGCTGGGTTGGGTTGGGGGACCTCAGACACCCGATCTCCATGTGCCTGCTCAAAAGCTCCATCGACTGATGCAACATCGATGTTCTCAACAACATGTTCTTCATGGTTTCCAGACATCTTGACTTTTCTTCCGCTGACGGCAGAAGATGAATATAAGAAAATCTGGGAAACTTACAAGAACAGACACGAACCTAGTCCTAGATCCCTGTAGACTCAGCGAACCTAGAACTCTGATACCAAGCTTGTGGCAACACAACCCACTATCACACAGACAGTGAGGTGTTACGCGAAAACATGCGGAAATCACCATAACCACAGATTATCGAAAACACATGTTAATTAAAACTGATTGCAGAAAAATGATAAACTGAGAAACTTTTACATTCCAGTCCACATCCTGCAAGAAAATAGGTTACACACACACACACACAGATATATATATATATATATATATATATATATATATATATATATATATATATATATATATATATATATAACTGATTGCAGAAAACTGATAAACTGAGAAACTTTTACATTCAAGTCCACATCCCGCAAGAAAATAGGTTACACACACACACACACACACACATATATATATATATACAAGCCTGTTACATGTCCACAGCTTAGAGCAACAGCTGTCTTGTCATCACATGAGTTAATCACCTGTTCATACATATAGAGGCCTACATCCGGCCAACAGCAGGATATAACATCTACAGCTGTACATCGTGAAACAACGTCAAAACACCGCCAAGGACCTGAGAGTACATGGATGACTCTAGACTCTACTACAAAACATCCAAAACAGCAGCATGTCCATCGTTTGCCTTTTACTGCTCTTCTTGCTTCTCGGCCGCAACTCTACGACCACCACCACGTCTAGCTCGACCACCTAAAAAGGGTGTAAACCAATGGAGTGAGACAATTGAACATTGTCCCAGCGGGAGACATAACTCCCCGCCCAAACTACATAACCTCAGATGAACATATGCATAAGCAGTTAACTGATGAGAAGTATAGCAAGAGCAGTCTTATGAAATAAAGCTATCTAAGTTTACCAGATGTAATTAAGTATTACATGTGAAACATGATTAACAAGACAAGATATCCAAGTTCTACTACATATGAAGAACATATAAGTAACTACAAGATATAAAGAGAGTATCTACACAAACAAGGCCTCAACCAATGTTTCGTGTTTGTCTTAAGCAACAAAGACTAAATGGCTGGATTACATTTTATTATGCCCTGAGGAAGTGAACCGCACCGTTCAAATCCAACCTTCGGCTGCAAATCCCATAGCCGGTGCCATACAAGGTTAATGGAAGAGCCGGACTCCACAACCTCTCCCCTCGTGGTCAGTGCACGAAAAACAAAGCAGGACCGCAGTCTCATGCTCAAGTGGTCTCTGCCATAGGGTCACCTCCTCAGGCTACCCTTCCTCTAGCCCGCCTTGGTACAGGTCACGACGCTAGTAAAACTGAGCCACGGGCCTGATCACCGTGCTCTGAGCCATGAACGCATTCATGCTCATCATATCACATATCTAGAGCCATGGGCCTGTTCACCATGTTCATCACATATCCGAGTCTGCAACCGCAGCTGCACTCGTTTCCCTCTCTATTTGAGGCTAGGAGAAACCTCGCATATTCAAAAATATGCGCTCCGGGTTAACCCGCAGGAGAACCCGTTTCACCATCACCAAATCTTGACAATGATGGATCTATGGCCAGGGCAACTACATGATAGATTTCACTGTGATTAATTAGTATCTTTTATATGGATTGCAAGATTGAACCAAGTTGTATAACAAGCATGCTATAAAAGGAAATAAACAACATAAACTCAACATTATGCTTTTATTACACTTCACATCATATTGATCCATCACAAGGATCCCACATCACATGTTATCACTTGGCCTCTTGCCAATCATCCGGATCCATCTCAAGGATCTCATATTGATCCATCACAAGGATCCCACATCACATGTTATCACTTGGCCTCTTGCCAATCATCTGGATCCATCTCAAGGATCATCACATACCATGGGATCTCAATCCCTCATCGCATAGTGCCACTGCCTCTCAAGGCTTATATCATCACCATAGAACATCATTCATAATGTACCTATCATCTCATTGTTCACATATAATCATTCCTCATAGCCTTTCATTTGGCTATTCATCACCTGCATGGTTATCATCATTCAATAATCAACATGAATAACTTAGAGACTTATTTTATCAACACAGGGTGACATTTATGGTTAAGCGTATTATTAACACATAATAATATTAGTGGTTATAACCTTTTCATAATCATGCCTCATCTCATGATCTCATGTATAAGCCATATCACTAAGTGAACTCTAATGCATACTCATTATTGCTCTTATCATAATAAGACAATCAAGGTGCTCACACTCGTGTGTATAACTATATCAAGTTGGATGAAAAGCTTTATTATATCAAACATTCAAGATGCAACTAGTCACCATGGGTTAACAAGAGTATAGTCAATACATCGGCTTATCATGACAAACAAAACCCTCACAAGAAGTACTCACAACCCTCGCTAAAAGTTATATCGGGCGTGCAGCCTGTGTCGAGCGTGCAGGGGGGTTTCACAAGTGTATCGGCCAACATGAAAGCTAGCAAGAAACTAAGCTACTACCTTGCACAAAAACAAGATCATAGCAAGAGATAAAGTAATTAGGGTTAGAAATTATGCAACCCACCTTAAGTTCCAAGCTCTAAAGAAGAAGAAGAGCTCCAAGCTTCAAGGGATGTCGACCACCACTTGTTCCTTTAAGGGGGGGTGTCGTGCACTCAAGGTGGAGAAGGAAACTAAAGGATCAAAGGAACTCAAGGCAAGGAAAATAACCACCTATATAGAATGAAAGGGAGGAGAAAACAAGGTACAGCAAGGCAAGGTGTCACTTGCCTAGGGACACTTGTCCTAGTGCACGAGCCACCATTCTAGCAAGCTCCATCCACATGTCCAAGATATGCACCAAGTGTCCACTAAACAAGGTTAAGGCTAGGTCAAGGTTCATGGGCGACACAACAAGCTTGCACCTAGGGTGACACACCTCACATGTTGGCCGACACACTCACCTCTAGGTCGACACACACCTCTCTTGGACGACACAAGGCTCAACCAATCCCAAACAAGGCACCTCAAGGCCCAAACAAGCTCAACCAGGACCAAAAGAACGCAAGCAATGAGCCCAAGCCTTCCTCTCAACCCTAGAGGAAGCAAAAAGGGAGAGGAACACCTCTCAAGGTGGCAAACTTGCCCACAAAACCCTAGACTTGTGTTATTTGCAAGTAGCACCTCCAGCTCTCTAAAAAGCACAACCAAACCCTAATCACCACTAAAGGTGATTCGCAAGCACCAAAGCACCAGGGTCAAGCAAAGCAAATAGGGTAAGCCCTAAACGGGGGTTAGGGTCCTTACAAGGGCCTTCACGATCTTGGGACCGATTGAGTTCTTTACGGTCTTAGGACCGCTAGGGCCTTCACGATCTTGGGACCGCTAGGGTCTTCATGGTCTTCGGACCGCTAGGGTCTTCATGGACTTGGGACCGCTAGGGCCTTTACAGTCTTTGGACCAGTTTGGTCTTCACAGTCTTGGGACCAGTTTGGATCTTTTGTAATTTTTTTGGGATTTTTTGTAAGAGGAAAAGGGGAAATATCAATCTATTGGTACATTCACAACAAAGCGGAAAGTTAAGTATTCTATATAATTTATCTAAGAAAGAGTATGGAAAACTAAGAAAAACTAGTAAGATAACTTCACAAAATGGGAGGTTATCACCCCCCTAACTTAGAGTCTAGCTTGTCCTCAAGTTGGATAGAGCAGAGACACGTAGTGGTGAGGCAATTTTATTTAGTGAAGATTTCTATATTCTCGCTTCAGTTCTAAACCAGAGATCTCGCAGTGTCTTATCGGGGCTTCTAGTTGCACCAACTCTTTCAGGTATCAGGAGTTGCATGGAGCTCATGTTTCTTCCATATCGCGTAACTTGCATTGGGACCACTCTTTCCTTAATCGTACTCTATGCATGTCTTTGACTCTAAGCAGTTTTATACTTCTTTGAAATTCCTATCGGAAGCTAAGATAGGTACGAGGGTTGGCTGAAGGCTACTGTGTAACTCCCTATTTGAAGGAGGAAGGGTTTATCTAAACTTTTAGGGTCTCACTACCGGGCGTGACACATCTGCCTTTGTGAGGGCAGCTGAATGTACCGGCTAGGTGAGACCTTTATCAGCTTTTTCATATATTTGGAGACCTTAGGATCTCACTACTAGGTGCGACACATCTGCCTTTGTGAGGGAAGCTGAATGTACCGGCCAGACAAGACCTTTATTGGCTCTTCATATAGGTCCTTATGCATGGCACGACTCTCATGTTTTTATTCAACACTCATGCTTTTACTCGTATGCTCACTGGCTTAGGAATTGGGTATTTTAGGGATTTTATTTGGGCTGCCAAGCCTCTTTTTGAAAAGAAGAAAACTGTTCCTTAGAGTTTCCCGACATGAACTTGTTCTGGTTTTGTACTTGGTGGTCCGTTTGTCATCAAACGGTCTTTGGCATCCCTCCGTTGAAATGGTTTTCAGCGTCCAAACGATATTGGGTCCAAACAGTCCTGGTTTCCAAATGGTCTTGGCTTCAAATGGTCTTGGCTCCAAACGGTCTTAGTTTTTTGGTCTTAGCAGTTTGGTGCCTCCGATCAGTTTTGTGCCCACAGCTAGCCTAACGGTCTTGAGGACTGAGCGCCGCCAAATAGTCTTGTAGACCGTTAGGGCTTGCGCGGTTTCGAGACCGATTGATCATGACCGGTTGAGCAGACCACATGATCAAACCATTTGGTTAAGACCGGTAGATCAGGACCAAGGCTGAGAGTATCTTAAGTGAAGGTGGATGTGCAACTAATTGTTCCATTAAATCTACATAAAGACCACAAGTTAGTAACAATCCATTGAGTTGAGCAAAATTGAATATTATGGGGCTTCAAGGAGTAAAAATGAAAGTATTAATCAAAACGGGGATCAAAATGGCGACCGAATATCATTATGAATATGCATTCATCAGAATAACCCAAACTTAAATGTTGCTCACCCTCGAGTAACACAAAATCTGAAACATTCGTCAAATGACTACTTTCAAATCTTGTGATTGCCTACTCTTCTCATCACGATTGTTTTCTTTCTGCTGAATATGACTAAGCATCTCAACTTCTTGAGACCACTAAACACATCTTACCATATCTTCGTTCCTGAGTTCATTTTCCAACATCACTTCCTCCCCACATTTTCCAACAATAAGCATTTCTAAGAGTTTTGTAATAGTCCAAAGACACCCGTAGAAGAAAAAGTGTGCACCTGATCTGACACTGGTATTTTTTAGGATGGTGGAGGCATTCATTGTGCCTTTAGGTGGAAACGGGAGTGAAGGGTGGTATGGATGGAAGAAATAAATCTCTGCTCTATTCGACTCGAGATTTTAATGATATGTTTTGCAATTTCATTTATTGCATTTTTTAAATGTGAATCTCTCCTCTATTTGACTTGAGATTGCGTTTCTTTTTGTGTGCACTTTGGCATCTTTTCTTGGTGGTACGCCCCTATTAATTAACGAGGGGTATGGAATAAGAAGACATAGAAAGAGGTGATGTGCCACCCCGAACTTAGGGTTTGGCACTATTTTGACTATTTTTGTTTCTTTTTTATGGATGGACGGGTACAAAGATGATAGAAGAAGTGTATAAGAGAGTTCAGAATAGGATGCAGCTTGATTTACGATTCAGTGCACCAGGTTGTTCTCTTTATCGTACTCTGCTCAAATAATGACTTGATGAGGATCAGGTGGGGATTCTATGTTATTGTTCCACTAGTCAGTTAGGAAGCATGACGTGTTTGATCCCAATCAATTCGAAAGACACTTGCCATTTTTGCATAAAGATCATGATGTTAGGATTGATAAGCTTCACAAGATGATTTCAATCAAAAGGCTAGTTTCAAAGAGTGGTCCTCTTGAGGATTTGATTCTAATAAGGACGGTATAATGATTCCAAATGCATAGAGGGAGAAACTAAAATCGCCAAAACTTCATCCAGTATCTGTTCAATTTCTTTGAAAACTCAAAAATTTTGAATTTTTTTATCAAAAATGCGGCGGTGAAATCTTTAAGTCTGAGATAGATGGGTGTAGGTGGAAAGTAAAGTACGTACTACCCACCCTCCACCTTGAACTTGGAAATTTGCTCGTCCCGTGCAAACTCTAAATCTGAGATTGAGGGGAAAATTTGCGTTCCAATCAGCGTGCATCCTCCATCTGAAAATCTCAAAAATAAAGACTAATCAGAACTTAAGATAGAATCTTGCGATGTAATTTTTATTTAATGCAAAATTATCTAAAAAGTAAAAACAAAATCATTCTAATTTGAAATTAAAAGTAAAAATGAATTTATTGATCGAGTTGCCTCCCGAAAAGCGCCTTTGTTTTACGTCAATGGCTCGATGTGGATTGTGGCAACACATCCCATTATCATATAGATAATGAGGTGTTGCGCGAAAATGTGCGGAAAATCACCATAACCACAGATTATCGAAAACATGGGTTAATTAAAACCAATTGCGGAAAACTGATAAACTATGAAACTATTACTTTCCAATCCTCATCCTGCACAGAAACATGTTATATATATATATATATATATATATATATATATATATATATATATATATATATATATATATATATATATAAGATCTGATATGTGTCCACAGCTCAGGAACAACTGTTCATCTACCACATGAGATCACTACCTGTTCTTATACATAAAGGCCCACATCCGGCCAACAGTAGGATATACAAACGTCATCGGTCGTTCATCGTGAAACATCATCAAAACACTGCCAAGTACCTGAGAGTACAGGGATGACTCTAGACTCTACTACAAAACATCCAAAATAGCAGCACGTCCAACGCTTGCCTTCTACTGCTCCTTAAGCTGCTCGTCTGCAACACCACAACCACGACCACGTCTACCTCGACAACCTAAAAAGGGGTTAAACCAGCAGAGTGAGACAATTGAACAATTGTCCCAGCGGGAAGCATAACTCCCCACCGCAACTACAGAACCTCAGCAAGTTAATCCAAAACTGCAGATAACTAACATCAGGTATAACAAGAGCAGTAATAAATAAAGAAAGACTATTCTTACCAACAAGCTTACCAACTGTACAGGCATCTATCCAGATATCATTCAATGGAACATAATTAACAAGATTAAATATATCACTATGTAACATGATTATAAGATAAATGTCACATAACCTGATTACCAAGATATGACAGATTGCCACATAACCTACAAGGTGTAACAGAAATATGACACAAACAAGGCCTCAACCAATCTTTCGTGTTTGATATGATCAGTAAATACTAAACGATTGTATTACATTTTATTATGCCCTCAGGATTTGACCCGTACCGTTCAAGTCCAACCTTCGGTTACGAAACCCAAGCCGGTGCCATACAAGGTCAATGGAAGAGCCAGACTCCACGACCTCCCACCTCGTGGTCAGTACACGAATACAACACAAGCAGGACCGCAGTCACATGCTGAAGTGGTCTAAGCCACAGGGTCAGCTCCATAGGCTACCCACTCTCTAGCCCGCTTTGGTACAGGTCTCGGCGCTAGTAAAACTGAGCCACGGGCCTGTTCACTGGGCTCTGAGCCATGAACGCATTCATGCTCCATACATCACATATCCTGAGCCACGGGCCTGTTCACCATGCTCTATATACATATCTGAGTCTGCAACCGTAGTTACACTCTTACCTCCTCATTTTCAGGCTAGGAGCAACCTACACATATTCAACAATATGCGCTTCCAGGTTAACCCGTAGGAAAACCTGTTTCACCATCACCAAGTCCTGACGATGATGGATCTATGGCCAGGGAAACTACATGATATATTTCAATGTGATTTATTAATATCTTTTAGATGGATTGGAAGATTCATCCAAGTTGTATAACATGCAAGAGATAACAGAAAGTAAATAACATTATATTATTTTTGAAAACACATCAATCTGATCCATCTCAAGGATCCCACATCACATGCTACCACTTGGCCTCTTGCCAACCATCCAGATCCATCTCAAGGATCATCACATACCACAGGGTCTCAACCCCTCATCATGTACTGTCACTGCCTCTCAAGGCTCACATCATCATCATGGGACCAACACATCCTACATACAGCCTCATAGGGTAATTATCAAGTAACGATACTCATCATATACATCTCATTGCCTTTTCATGGCTAAAACATCACCTGTAAGGTTAGGGCACACAATAATCATAGATTCAACATCATGAATATGCTACTATCATGAAATGCAATTCACGATATCGTTCTCACACTAATTGATGATCAAGCGTATTATTAACAAGTCACATCTATACTTATCCTTATTTCAGAATTTCATGAATAGTCAAGATATTTATATCAAGTACACAGTCATGTTGAATACAGAGAGCCAGAATTATTGTTACTACTAACATCATCATATCATTAAGCAAGCTATTAGTGTAACTGTCACCTAGCATCATTATTACCAAAATTATTATTATTAAACAACTACTAGCATGGCATCACCATCATTTATATTATTAACATCTTTGCTATCCAATCTTTATCATTACTTAATCAAGGCAACACTATCGTTATTTGTTTATGCATAAGCATCCACTTCCATCACATATGAGATCGTCACCAAAGGACCTCATACCCTCACTAAAACCTCACAACCCTCACTAAAACCTATCAAGACCTATCGCCCAACATGGCTATCGCCCACCATGGCTATCAGCCATTAGGGCTATCGGCCATTAGGGCTATCGGCCAACACCTCACATTAGCCTATCGTCCAACCCTAACACTCATGGCACTACTTAGCCCTATCGTCCACCACATGGACAAGGAGGTAACCCAACTCAAGAACACCCACTCTATCATCCAACTCAAAGATCATCATAATACTAAGGCCTATCGTCCAAGAGAAGAACAAGAGAACCATATCGCCCAACACACTTAAACAAGAGAGAGGGTATCACCCATCTCCAAGGGCACTCACCATATCGGCCATCAAACCCTAGCTCATTCTATCGCCCAACATATGGGCAGGGTATCGGCCATCCTCAAGAACTCATCATGTCATCCAACTTAAGGTACCATATCGTCCACCAAGGAGAGCACCATGTCACCCAACATGGTCACAATGTCGGCCAACACCCATGCTAGGTCAACCTATCGTTCAACACAAGAGCAAGGATGTTGCCCAACACCAAGAATACTCATATCGTTCAACTCAAGGACAAGGGTGTCACCCCACACACCCAAAACAAGGGAGGATATCACCCAACACCAAGGCAAGAGAGGATGTCACCCATCAAGGGTCATCATCAACCTCCAACTCAAGGGAACTCAAACCCTAGAAAGCAAGGTATACAAGGATACCCTAAGCCCTAGAGGGGGATCGGCCACCACGGGGAAACTCAAGCAAGGTACAAAACGAAGCTACTAAGCTAACTACTAACATGCAACAAGATCATAGCTAGAGGTAAAGGAGTAAGGGTTAGAGTTATGCAACCCGCCTTAAGCTCCAAGCTCCAAAGCACTCCAAGGTCTAAAGCTATTGTCCACCAAGCTACTCCAGGAAGGTGTATCGGCCACCACTTCAAATCCAAGGGAGAGTATCGGCCAACACAAGCAAGATGGAGAGGGATATCGTGCACTCAAGGTGGAGGGGAGACCAAAGGATCAAAGGAGACTAAGGCAAGGAGGAGAGCTACCAATATAGGAAGAAGGGGAGGAGAAACCAAGGTACAACCATGCTATGTGTCGTCCACCCAAGGGAAACTTGTCCTAGGGTTCAAGCCAACACTCTAGCAAGGCATGAGACACTTGTCCAAGATAGGCACCAAGTGTCCACCAACCAAGGCCAAGCCACATGGGCAACACAAGCAACAACTCTATTGGGCGACACACCAAAGCACCTGGGCGACACACACCCTCCTTGGGCGACACAGGCTTCACTTGGCCGACACAAGACTCAAGCAAGCCCAAACAAGGCACCTCAAGGCCCAAAAAAGCTCAACTCAGGCCCAAAGGACTCAAACAACAAGCCCAAGCCTTCCTCTCAACCCTAGAGGAAGGAAAGAGGGGAAACCATCTCAAAATATGGCAAACTTTCACACAAAACCCTGATCTTGGGTTAATTTGCAAGTAGCCCCTCGAACTCTCAACAAAGCTCAACAAAACCCTAATCTCCACTTAAAAGTGATTAGCAAACACCAAAGCACCAAGATCAAGAAAAACAAATAGGGTAAGCCCTAAACGCAGGTCAGGGTCCTTGCAAGCCATAAACCTTTACAAAGGGATTTCGCCCCCAAAATCCGAAGAGAAAATCGAGGGATACTTCCTACTCATCTCTTGCTCAAGCTCCCACGTGGCTTCCTCAATGCCATGGTGATGCCAAAGGACCTTTACAAGGACTAGGTCCTTCCTCTTCAGCTTCTTAACTCTTCTGTCAAGGATCATCATAGGACCTTCTTCATAAGTCACATATTTGTCAAGCTCAACCTCCACTGGCTGTATCACTGTCCCTATATCCGGGTGACTTTTCTTCAGCATACTGACATGGAACACTGGATGTAACTTGTTCAACTCTGGGGGCAACTCTAACTCGTAAGCTACCTTGCCAACACGTTCTATGACTGGGTATGGCCCCATATATCTGGGAGCTAACTTACCCTTTCGGCCAAACCTCGGCACACCTTTCAACAGAGAGACTTTAAGGTAAACTTTGTCTCCTACCTGAAACTCCAAAGGTCGTCGACGATTGTCTGCATAAGACTTCTGCCTGTCCTGTGCTGCTTTCAACTGTTGTTGTTTCACCTTGATCTTTTCTGTCATCTGCTATACTAATTCAGGACCCAAAAGCTGATATTCACCGGACTCGTACCAGCACAAACGAGATCTGCACTTCCTTCCATACAAGGCCTCATAGGGAGCCATATCGATACTCTGCTGATAGCTGTTGTTGTAGGCAAACTCTATCAAACTGAGATGTATATCCCAACTGCCTAGGAACTACAAAACACAAGCACGGAGAAGATCCTCCAAAGTCTGAATAGTCCTCTCAGACTGTCCATCTGTCTGTGGGTGGAAAGCGATACTGAACTTCAACTGCGTTCCCAATGCTCTGTGCAACTGCTCCCAGAAACGACTTGTAAACTGAGGACCTCTATCGGAAACTATCGTCGCTGGCACACCGTGCAAACGAGCTATCTCATCCACATATACTCGAGCGAGCTTTTCAGCTGTATACGTTGTCTTTACAAGTATGAAATGGGAAGACTTCGTCAATCTGTCCACTATCACCCAAATGGAATCATGATTCCTAGTCATCCTTGGTAGACCAACTACAAAATCCATGGTTATATGATCCCATTTCCACTACGGTATTGGCAGAGGTTGCAACGTACCTGCTGGCTTTTGATGCTCAGCCTTGACTTGCTGACATACCGCACACCTAGCCACAAACTCAGCTACGTCTTTCTTCAAGTCGGGCCACCAATACAAGTCCTTCAGACTATGGTACATCTTGGTGACCCCTGGATGCATAGCATACATCGACGTGTGTTCTTCCTCAAGCACCAGATCCCTCAGCTCATCGGCATCGGGGACTACCATCCTATTGTGATAGCAAACCACTCCATCCTCGGACTCATGGAACACATCACGCTTTTCGCTGCCAAACTCTGATATGATCAACTGTACTGTATCATCCGTTTGCTATGCATCTTTGATATGCTATCTCTACGTGGGCTTGACTTGCATCTGTGCTAAAAGTCCAGCTAACGAGGAAACCTCCATCTGCACGTTCATCTGCCACAAGGAGACTAACATGTCCCGCCTATGGCATACCAAAGAACTCAATTGTGCCTTTTTGGGAGAAGAAGACTTTCTGCTAAGCGCATCCGCTACCACATTCACCTTACCAGGATGATACTCGATAGTGTAGTCATAATCATTGATTAGTTGCATCCACTGACGTTGTCGCATGTTCAACTCTTGTTGTGAGAAGATGTACTTTAGATTCTTATGATCCGTAAAGATCTGACACACTTCCTCATAAAGATAGTGTCTCCAAATCTTTAGCGCATGAACCACTGCTGCCAACTCCAAATCATGAGTCGGATAGTTCTCCTCGTGTTTCTTAAGATGTCACGAAGCAAAAGAAACCACACGATCCACCTGCATCAGCACACAACCCAAACCTTTCTTGGACGCATCACAGAAAACAACATAGCCTTTCCCAGGCTCTGGCAAGATCAACACTGGAGTGCTAGTTAGCTTCTCCTTCAAACTTTGGAAAGCTTGCTGACATCGATCATCCCAAACAAAAGGTACATCCTTTCTGGTCAACTTTGTCATTGGCAATGCGATCACACTGAAGTCCTTGATAAACCTTCGGTAGTATTCTGCTAGACCAAGGAAACTGCAAACTTCTGTCGAAGTCTTCGGTTGTTCCCAATCCACAATGGATTCCACTTTCTTCGGATCTACTTTGACTCCTTCAGCAGATATCACATGACCTAAGAAAGTTACTTCATTCAACCAGAACTCACACTTACTGAACTTGGCATAAAACTGATGTTGACGGAGAAGAGTCAACGCTTGACGAAGATGTTGCTCATGCTCTAGCCTGTCCCGACTATAGATCAAGATGTCATCTATAAAGACTACAACAAACTGATCTAAGAACGGATGGAACACTCTGTTCATCAGGTCCATGAAAGTAACAGGTGCATTGGTTAGCCTGAACGGCATAAGCACAAACTCAAAATGATCATACCTCGTCCTGAAAGCTGACTTTGGTATGTCATCCGCCTTTATTCTCAATTGATGATATCCAGACCATAGATCGATCTTTGAAAACACTGTAGCACCACGCAACTGATCGAACAGATCATCTATCCTCGGCAATAGGTACTTATTCTTGATCGTGACCTTGTTCAACTACCGGTAATCTATACACAACCACATCGAACCATCCTTCTTCTTAACGAACAACACGGGAGCACCCCAAGGTGACATGCTCGGTCTGATGTAACCTTTGTCCAGCAACTCCTGCAACTGCTTCTTCAGCTCTACCATTTCTGCTGGAGCCATCCTATATGGTGTCTGTGCAATCGGTTGCATTCCTGGAACCAAATTGATCTCAAAATCAATCTCTCTGGGTGGAGGAACTCCAGGAAACTCCTCAGGAAACACGTCTGCAAACTCTCGGACTACCGATACCTCTTCAAGGTTAAGGCCTTTTGCCTTGGTATCCACAACGATATCCCTAACGTGAGCTAAAAACGCCTCACATCCTTGTCGTAACAACCTATCTGCCACCATAGCTGACACTAGACACGTCGGAAGAATCTTCCTATCTCCTTGGAAGATCCACTGTTCTCCAGCATCATCAAACACCGCCTGCTTGGAACCACAGTCTAAAACAACCTTATACTTCTCTAAGGTATCCATCCCAAGGATAACATCGAAACCATGCATATCAAGTGGCATGAGATCCACTTGAATGTTGTATCCCGAAAAAGACAAGACACAAGATGGACATTCTTCTCGAAGCAACGAAGAACCATCAAGAGGGGTTTCTAACAACAAACTATCCTTCCTACGACTCACAGGTAGATGACAGTTTTCAAGCATACTATAGGCGATAAAAGAGTGTGTAGCACCAGGGTCAACCAGAATAGATATAAAGCAAGAAGAAGACATATCAGAATGAAATAACTCCATCTGACCTATCACCACTCGCGGGTTGACTATCACCTCCGGCTGACTCATGGCATAGAATCGAGCCGTTGCTTGCTGTCCATAACCTCTGCTCCCTTGAGCAGACAATCCAGCTTGAGACGCTTGATCGCGTCCTCATCCTCTGCTACCACTTGGCTGTGGTCTCTCTGACTTCTGAAGACTCTGCCTCGGCTGTTGCGTCACTTCAACGTCTCTATTCGGGCAATTGAACTTCCAATGCCCGACTTGTCCTCAAAGATGACATGCTCTATTGTCAACTCGTGGCCTAGATGGCCCTATCACTACCACAGAAGCTGAACTGGGCGCCTTAGATGGTGAAGAAACATAACCTTTTTCCCTACTTGGAGACCACTGAGATGGTACTCCAGAACTTCTCATCACTGACGGTGCTGAAAACCTGGGCTTCTTGAAGCCACCAAACTTTCGTCCTTGAAACTGAGCAGGCCTTTTAAGAGACACAGACTCTCTTATCTCCCTTACTGTCCTCTCGATCTATCGAACAGATTTGACGAACGTAGCAAACCGCTCTCGGTTTTCCAACGCAGACACCGGGGTTTTCAACTCAGCACTCAAACCCTTCTCGAAACGTCTGATCCGTTCCTCATCTGTTGCCGCCATGTGAGGACAGAACCTCATTAGATCCATAAACTTGGCTTCATACTCGGTGATGTTCATCGTTCCTTGTCTCAGGTTCTCGAACTGACTAACCTTCTCATCCAGATACGTCTTTGGAAAGTATCTGGTGACGAACTCGCGTCGAAACACTTCCCAACAGATCACCTCACCAGGCCGCTTCTCTTCTTCGATGGTCCACCAGTGACCAACACTACCTTTCAGTAGGTAGACATCATGCTTTACCTTGTCTGCTTCGGGGATGTCAAGGATCCGGAAGGACTTCTCGAGACTTTTCAGCCACAGATCTGCATCCACTGGATCAGCCATTCCGACATAATCCGAAGCTCCAACTCGGTGAAGCCGCTCGAAGGTCTTCCCAATACCCGATGCTTCTCCATGAGGAACCTATGCTCGCGGAGGAGGTACTGGTAATCGCTCAACCATGAGATTCATCGTAGCCATCATCTGCCCCATAAGCTGTTGGTAGGCAGGATGTTCAAGTATGGCTGGGTTAAATTGGGGAACCTCAAACACCCGATCATCATGTGCCCGTCCATCTATTCCATCAATCGATGTAGCATCACTATGCTCAGGAGCATGTTCTTCATGATTTCCAGACATCTTGGCCTTTCTTCCGCTGAGGGTAGAAGATTTTATAAGAAAACCTGGAAAACTCATAAGAACAGACTCAACCTAGTCCTAGATCCTTGTAGTCTCAGCGAACCTAGAGCTCTGATACCAAGCTTTGTGGCAACACATCCCATTATCATATAGATAACGAGGTGTTGTGCGAAAACGTGCAGAAAATCACCATAACCACAGATTATCAAAAACACGGGTTAATTAAAACCAATTGCAGAAAACTGATAAACTGCGAAACTATTACTTTCCAGTCCTCATCCTGCACAGAAACATGTTATTTATATATATACACATACACGAGATCTGATACGTGTCCACAGCTCAGTAACAGCTGTTCATCTACCACATGAGATCACTACCTGTTCTTATACATAAAGGCCCACATCCGGCCAACAGCAGGATATACAAACGTCATCGGTCGTTCATCGTGAAACATCGTCAAAACACTGCCAAGGACTTGAGAGTATAGGGATGACTCTAGACTCTACTACAAAACATCCAAAACAGCAGCACGTCCAACGCTTGCCTTCTACTGCTCCTTAAGCTGCTCGTACGCAACACCACAACAATGACCACGTCTACCTCGACCACCCAAAAAGGGGTTAAACCAGCGGAGTGAGACAATTGAACAATTGTCCCAGCGGGAAGCATAACTCCCCACCGCAACTACAGAACCTCAGCAAGATAATCCAAAACAGCAGATAACTAACATCAGGTTTAACAAGAGCAGTCATAAATAAAGAAAGACTATTCTTACCGACAAGCTTACCAGCTGTACACGCATGTATCCAGATATCATTCAATGGAACATAATTAACAAGATTAGATATATCACTATGTAACATGATTACAAGATAAATGTCACATAACCTGATTACCAAGATACGACAGATTGCCTCATAACCTGCAAGGTGTAACAGAAATATGACACAAACAAGGCCTCAACCAATCTTTTGTGTTTGATATGATCAGTAAATACAAAACGGCTGTATTACATTTTATTATGCCCTGAGGATTTGAACCATACCGTTCAAGTCCAACCTTCGGTTACGAAACCCAAGTCGGTGCCATACAAGGTCCATGGAAGAGCTGGACTCCATGACCTCCCACCTCATGGTCAGTACATGAATACAACACAAGCAGGACCGTAGTCACATGCTGAAGTGGTCTAAGCCACAGGGTCAGCTCCATAGGCTACCCACTCTCTAGCCCGCCTTGGTACAGGTCTCGGCGCTAGTAAAACTGAGCCACGGGCCTGTTCACCGTGCTCTGAGCCATGAACGCATTCATGCTCCATACATCACATATCCTGAGCCATGGGCTTGTTCACCATGCTCTATATACATATCTGAGTCTGCAACCAAAGTTACACTCTTACGTCCTCATTTTCAGGCTAGGAGCAACCTACACATATTCAACAATATGCGCTTCCAGCTTAACCCGTAGGAAAACCTATTTCACCATCACCAAGTCCTGGCGATGATGGATCTATGGCCAGGGCAACTACATGATATATTTCACTGTGATTAATTAGTATCTTTTAGATGGATTGCAAGATTCATCCAAGTTATATAACATGCAAGAGATAATAGAAAGTAAATAACATTATATTATTATTGAAAACACATCAATCTGATCCATCTCAAGGATCCCACATCACATGCTACCACTTGGCCTCTTGCCAACCATCCAAATCCATCTCAAGGATCATCACATACCACAGGGTCTCAACCCCTCATCATGTGCTGTCACTGCCTCTCAAGGCTCACATCATCATCATGGGACCAACACATCCTACATACAGCCTCATAGGGTAATTATCAAGTAATGATACTCATCATATACATCTCATTGCCTTTTCATGGCTAAAACATCACTTGTAAGGTTAGGGCACACAATAATCATAGATTCAATAGCATGAATATGCTACTATCATGAAATGCAATTCAAGATATCGTTCTCACACTAATTGATGATCAAGCGTATTATTAACAAGTCACATCTATACTTATCCTTATTTCAAAATTTCATGAATAGTCAAGATATTTATATCAAGTACACAGTCATGTTGAATACAGAGAGCCAGAATTATTGTTACTACTAACATCATCATATCATTAAGCAAGCTATTAGTGTAACTGTCACCTAGCATCATTATTACCAACATTATTATTATTAAACAACTACTAGCATGGCATCACCATCATTTATATTATTAACATCTTTGCTATCCAATCTTTATCATTACTTAATCAAGGCAACACTATCGTTATTTGTTTATGCATAAGCATCCACTTCCATCACATATGAGATCGTCACCAAAGGACCTCATACCCTCACTAAAACCTCACAACCCTCACTAAAACCTATCAAGACCTATCGCCCAACATGGCTATCGCCCACCATGGCTATCGCCCACCATGGCTATCACCCACCATGGCTATCGGCCATTAGGGCTATCGGCCAACACCTCACATTAGCCTATCGTCCAACCCTAACACTCATGGCACTACTTAGCCCTATCGTCCACCACATGGACAAGGAGGTAACCCAACTCAAGAACACCCACTCTATCGTCCATCTCAAAGATCATCATAATACTAAGGCCTATCGTCTAAGAGAAGAACCAGAGAACCATATCGCCTAACACACTTAAACAAGAGAGAGGGTATCGCCCATCTCCAAGGGCACTCACCATATCGGCCATCAAACCCTAGCTCACTCTATCGCCCAACATATGGGCAGGGTATCAGCCATCCTCAAGAACTCATCATGTCGTCCAACTCAAGGTACCATATCGTCCACCAAGGAGAGCACCATGTCGCCCAACATGGTAACCATGTCGGCCAACACCCATGCTAGGTCAACCTATCGTTCAACACAAGAGCAAGGATGTTTCCCAACACCAAGAACACTCATATCGTTCAACTCAAGGACAAGGGTGTCACCCCACACACCCAAAACAAGGGAGGATATCGCCCAACACCAAGGCAAGAGAGGATGTCGCCCATCAAGGGTCATCATCAACCTCCAACTCAAGGGAACTCAAACCCTAGAAAGCAAGGTATACAAGGATACCCCAAGCCCTAGAGGGGGATCGGCCACCATGGGGAAACTCAAGCAAGGTACTAAACGAAGCTACTAAGCTAACTACTAACATGCAACAAGACCATAGCTAGAGGTAAAGGAGATAGGGTTAGAGTTATGCAACCCGCTTTAAGCTCCAGGCTCCAAAGCACTCCAAGGTCCAAAGCTATCATCCACCAAGCTACTCCAGGAAGGTGTATCGGCCACCACTTCAAATCCAAGGGAGAGTATCGGCCAACACAAGCAAGATGGAGAGGGATATCATGCACTCAAGGTGAAGGGGAGACCAAAGGATCAAAGGAGACTAAGGTAAGGAGGAGAGCTACCTATATAGAGAGAAGGGGAGGAGAAACCAAGGTATAACCATGCTATGTGTCATCCACCCAAGGGAAACTTGTCCTAGGGTTCAAGCCAACACTCTATCAAGGCATGGGACACTTGTCCAAGATAGGCACCAAGTGTCCACCAACCAAGGCCAAGCCACATGGGCGACACAAGCAACAACTCTACTGGGTGACACACCAAAGCACCTGGGCAACACACACCCTCCATGGGCGACACAGGCTTCACTTGGCTGACACAAGACTCAAGCAAGCCCAAACAAGGCACCTCAAGGCCCAAACAAGCTCAACTCATGCCCAAAGGACTCAAACAACAAGCCCAAGCCTTCCTCTCAACCCTAGAGGAAGCAAAGAGGGGAAAACATCTCAAAAGATGGCAAACTTGCACACAAAACCCTAATCTTTGGTTAATTTGCAAGTAGCCCCTCGAACTCTCAACAAAGCTCAACAAAACCCTAATCACCACTTAAAGGTGATTAGCAAACACCAAAGCACCAAGATCAAGCAAAACAAATAGGGTAAGCCATAAACGCAGGTCAGGGTCCTTACATGGATACTGTCTCCATGGTGGAGTTCTAGGTGGAGCAGGATTGTCATATTCTTTTGGTGGTTTCTTTCTCAACATTCATTAACTCTCACTTTGATTTTAGCCTCTTGTATTCTTCCCCATAAGGAACGAGCAATGTCAGAGCACATAGGGAAACAATCTGAGTCATGTTGACTTGTTCTTTGTTGCTTAATTTGAGGTGGAGAATAGTTGTAGGGAATCTAGATGGAATCATTGATAAAGTAATGTTGTTGAGGCTTGAAAGAAAAATTCATTTGTTGATACACTATCCTTCCTCGTAGCAATGCTGGTCATTAACATCTATCTGATATGGATCTGGGGGATGTTCTCGGTAGAAACTACAATCCAAATCTTATTGCAGAGGGAAGATGAAATCAGTAATCTCTGTCTGTGGGGCTACCAGTGCATTCTGGAGGATAGTTGTTTCTGGATGAGGAGGCTCATAGATACCTAAAAAAGGTTCGGTATATGTCACAACAGGGTTGAGAGGTGTCTCCTCCACAATTGGTGGTATTTCTTTAGTCTCTACATAAACTGGTTCACTCTTGACCTTCTCTTCATCATGGCCTTTTTCTAAGGGAATATCAGATTTTAAGGAAAGGAATTCCTACGACATCTGAGTAAATTGGTTAACATAATCAATAAAATATCCTCTTCCTCTGTAGTGCGTTCCTTTGTACTTTTGGATGCATAGAATTCAAAAGATTGGTTCCCACTCTTAGGGTCAAAACTCTAGCTTCCACATCAATTAAAGCTTTAGCAGTGGAGAGGAAAGGTCTTTCGAAAAGGAGGGGGTAGTGTGGATTCTCTTTGTTGTCCATAACTACAAAATCACACGAAATATAGATTCCCGTGCCTTACAGGGATATCTTCTATTATGCCAACTGGCTTGGTCATGGAGGAGTCAGTAAGCTCGATGGACATTCTAGTAGGTGAGAATTAGTAAGGCCCAGTCTATTGCATAGGCTGAGAGGTATGATAAAAATACGCACTCCAAGGTCTACTAGACCTGGTCAATTTATGGAATTGCTTATCGAGCAGGAAATTATGAAAGAGCTAAGATCCTTATGTTTGTGAGGCATCATATCCATCACTAAGTAAGATGATATTCTTGCTAGTTTCAATGTCTGATGATCTTCAATTTTGCACTTCTGACTAAGCAAGAGTTTGAAGAACTTTGACCATTGGGGCATCTCATCCATGGCATCCAAGAGTGGAATATTGACATACAACTTTCTCATGATTTCTTTGAACTTGTTGAAATGAGTATCAAGCTTGGTTTGCCTGAAACGAGCAGGGAAAGGGGTACAAGGTGTATACATTGGGATAACTGGCTCAGGCGAGTTTTCTGCATCAACAGCAATAGGTTCGTTAGAACTTGCCTTGTCAGTCATATCGTTCTGAGTTGCCACTGCGCTGTACTCAACACCTTGGACATTTGTCACGGTGGCAGGTGTCGTGGGTTCTGGTAAGACAAAGCCTGAACAAGTGGTCACAGCCTTAAGTTGTTCTACGTGGCTTAGATTATCTTCTGGTTGGCTAGCCAAAGCTCTAGTAGGTGGCTTCATGGCAATTGCAAGTTGAGCTAGTTGAGATTCAATAGCCTTCTGATGGGCTTGCTGGTTAGCTATCAACGTCTGTTGCGACTGTAACATTTTTTCAATGGCTAATAGTTAGTCATTAGGAGAGATGGGTCCGACTTGTTGCCCTTGTTGTTGATTTTGGTAAGGGACTTGGTTCGGATTCTAAAACTAAGAATTATTTTGGTACTGGTTGTAGTTCCTGTTTGGGAAATTACCTCTAAAGTTCCCTTGATTCCTGAATTTTTGTTGTTGGTTATATGAACCAAGTTGATGTGAGTATACTGCTCCCGAAGGATTTCCATACTGAAAACTAAGATGGTTCCTATTCTAATTCAGATTGTAATAACCTTAACCAGGGATAGTGTTGACAACATTCAGATTTTCCATCTGGCCATTATCTCCTTGACCATAAACTTTGCTCAAAACAACATCATAGAGAACATTGCATGATAAGGTAGAGTGATTAGTGCCTTTTCATGCTTTACAGAACAGTGAAGCTGACTTGATCTGTTCTTGTGGTTGTGGGAGTGAATGCCCTCTTCCAAATGCAACAAGGGATGATTCAATATGGTCTTGCTTGGCAACTAAGAGCTTGAGGGTTTCAGTGATAGAAATAACTTCAGCCATAGCTACCTTCAACACTCCTTTACCTAAAGATCTACCCCAATTGGCTTGATTTTCAGCTTCAAGGGTGACAACCTTGCATGCGCTATCTTAACTATGACGCATGAAGTTTCCTTGAGGATCCTAAAAATCTCTTGATATCGTCATCCACACCCCTATAGAAGATCTCAATGAGTTGATTCTTAGGAATGCCATGGTGTGGACACTTGCATAGAAGCTTTCTGTATCTTTCCCATGCTTCAACAAGGGTTTCTCCAGAGGCTTGAGTGAACATCGTTATTCGACCCCTAATTTCATAGGTGAGAGAAGGTGGGTAGAATTTTTACTGAAAAACATTTTGGAGGTGTTCCCAAGTGGTGATGGGTTCACATTGCAAGGAGTTGTACCAAATTATAGCTCTATCAGTAAGAGAATAATTAAAGAGACAGAGTCGAATGGCATCGTCTGAGACTCCATTTTGCTTTGTCATAGCACATAGATTGATAAACCTCTGAAGATGTTCGTGACTGTCTTTGCCTTGTTTACCATAGAATGGGTTGTTTTGAAGCAAGGTAATACAATGTGCCCTTATCTCAAAATTGGCAGCATTGATGGGAGGAGATTGTACTGGATGATGAACATCAGCAACTTTAGGGATTGAGAACTCCCTAAGGTACTTTTGTAGTTCTGCTGCTCGTGCTGCTTGGATTTCTTCTTGAACTGTAAGTCTAGCTTCTTGCATGAGCCTTTCTCTTTGTATGTAAGGGCTTGAGCTACCCTTCGGGTTATTTCCTCCTCTTAAGCCATTCTTACTTGGTTCTCTCTATTTTGACGATGAAATGTTCTGTCTATCTCATGATCAAAGCTAGCAGAGAGTCTGAGGCTATTTAAACGATGCATACACCAGCCCTTGGGGGTACCCGAGATGAAAAGATCTTTTGAAAGTGAGATTGATGGAGTAGAAATGAATTTAAGTGGATGATCAATTGTTTTAAAAGAAAAATAAAATCCTAGATTAGCCTCAAAAGAACTAGAATTGACTAACTGATTCTGTTATCCCCAATAACGACACCCAAATTTGACATGGTTTATTATCGCACTAACAAATTCACTCAGGGTTGAAATCCCTGAGCTTTTACCAAAACCTTGTGCAATAATACCATCCATAAGTGGACGGGTCTTATCACAGTATAGTTGAGGATTGAATCCCAAGAGACAATGTTTTTAAGAATCGTTGTTAGTCGAATCTAGCTCAAGTAGACTAATATTTATAACAATTGATTGATTTGAGGTTAATTAAACTAATTGCAAGAAAGTAAAGAGCAGAATTAAAGTTGATCTAGGTTAATGATGTGGAATCACAGGGATGGCCCCAAGTTTCACTACCACTACACATGCAAACACACCCACACATCAAACATCCAGGAAAGATATAACCATCCAAATGGAGCTGCTGCAAAACCCCCCATATGGGCGTTAGGCTTGCGTAAGCATCACCTTAGGTATGAGATGTCTCATCACCATCTGGATCACTCACTTACGGCTCTGAAGATACATATATCCAACTAAAGCTGAGGCCCTTCCTAAGGGATGTTTAGGCCATAGAAGCATCACCGTAGGCTATATGGCTCATCCCCTCATGGATCATACAATTACGACCTCAAGGAATCCTATCAGAAGTTCTCGTCAAGGAGTCAACCATGCTAATCGACAAGCAAGAAGGTGATTAATCTACAAACAAACATCGACGATTAACAACAAAGATACAAATATCTAACTAAAGTTGTGGCCCTCCCTGAGGGATGTTTAGGCCACAGAAGCGTCACCGTAGGCTAGATGGCTCATCCCCTCATTGATCATACACTTACCACCTCAAGGAATCCTATTCTATTTCTAGTTTGGGAGTCAACCTCGTTAATTGACATTCTGCCCTACATATAGAAGTTCTCTCAACATAGGAAAGAACAAGATAAAAGCAAGTAGGTAATCAATCTACAAACATTAACGATTAACAACGAAATGAAAAGTTATATACATTGCCATGGAATGTTTAATAAGAGAACATGCTTGCATAGGCAGCGAGGCTAGTCCCCGCACCCTAGTGAAAAGGAACTACTCGCTCATGATGCGAGAAATAAGAAGAACAAGAGAGAGGGAAGATTTCACCATGAGCATGATGTAGAAGGTAGTCGCAGCTCAGTGAAGATGATGCGGTCTTCTACGTCATGTCGGAGCAGATCTGGACGAGGAGGAAGAACCACCAAGGCAGACTGCGTTGATCTTCTTCTCCACCTTCCTTTACTTCTTGACCTCCTTGCTCGTAGTAAGAGGAGTAGGTGAAGTGACAATGGTGTGGATGTACATGGGATCGAACCTGTGTTTAGGCAGCCTGTCGACGTCCTGGGTCCGATGCCCAAATGAGGACCCTCGTGGTTCTATTTATAGGCACTGGTCATGTAACATACTGAAATGTGTATACTAAATCTATCTTGAACTATAATTCATCACTTTTCCAAAATTGAACTAATCCCTTCAATCCAAATCTCATTCAATTATTCTAACAAATTATTCCATACAAATCAGTCTTCATTTGATATTCTTGCCTTTAATTGAATTCTATTTCCTCACATGATAATGTTTACAAATGAATCCCTCAATTAGTCTCGTGAGCCACTTTGGCATTGTTTACAACAATTTGGCATCCTTGTTCTCGAATAATTTGGTTTAGACTAATATTTTAAGCTAAACATATGCTTCTAACTAATGGGTTTGGAATCACTACAAAATATTAAGGACCAAGAGATATCCATTTTGTATATATGTTGGGAATAATTAGAATTAACCACATCATGAATCTAACTATACAAATTAATATTTCTAGTGTGTAGATTTAGTAATGATTAAATGCATGGTCAATTTCTCAAAACGCTTAGGATTCTAATTTGGAAGTCATGAAAGATTTTGGAAGATAACGGACTTTTTTATCATAATTAATTTTCTATTTATTAGCTAAACCGAAAACAAAGAATACACCATATCGATTGGGACTTCTGTCCTCCTCACAAGGAAACGGCGATGAAGCCGTTTCTCATCTCCAAAACCAAGTGGCGGCGGGAGGGGGGGGCAAGCCGGGGCAAGTGCCCCCCCTCTCATTTCGAAAATCTATTAACATGGTATATCTAATAATCAGTTATCTCAAGATGGTGCCCCGATGCCCCACGTCTGAAATACGAATCGTCAAAAAAAAAGAGAACGGTTTCCTACCCAACTACCCAAGTGGACGGTGCAATAATGATTCCGGCTGCCGCTGCCACTTCTCCCCAGACTCGCATCCGTCCAGCGACTCAAATCCATCCTCACTTCTTGAGGTGGCCCAGGCATCACTGTTAGTCTCTTACACAAACTTCAGACTCCACTCTGTCGGCATCCTATTTTTCCTGGGCGAGCAGGTCCCAGGCTCCAGGCAGGCTTTCCGTAGTTCAGCGACATCAATACGAAACGGGAGAGAATCTGTGCGGCTGTGCCGACGGCTGATCGGTTCAATCTCACCTTTGGTTCATGACTCGACATCGTTTGGCACATTGTCCTTCCAAGTTCTAAGTGTTCAACTACGGCTGGGTATCTGTCTCTCTGTCTCTGTGACTCTGTCTTTGCGGCTGATGCTCAGTACTTGGTCCCTCTATCTCTGCGGCTGGGTATTCTCATCACATCCAAGCTTCGTCGCCATCATTGTGGTAAAAAAATTATTGTCTGTGTAGAATTTAAGATATTTAAATTGTTGATTGATATATATAAATTTATTCCTTGATAGTTGATAGAAGAACAATATTTCATTCAAAGTAAATGCATCAAAATTTCATTTGCAACATATTGTTAAATTCCCCTCTTTTTTACCAATATCGTAAAAAATTTAATGATTGCACATATGAATACAATACAATATTGATATATTTTTTACCATATATGAAGAGATATTACCATACAATATCAACACCAGAGTCTACGTCTACTTCTTTACCAGAAACATGTACTTCTAATGTTGAACAAAATGTGCACATTGATACGTGTGGTGATGTTATAGACTTGCAAGGAAAAAGAAGTAGAGTTGAATATAACTTAGAAAAAATTGAGCCAGATCCTGGGTTGCGACCAAGTATATATGACTATCCAGTTAAGAAAAGAGATGAAATTCGACGATGTTATTTACAGAATGGGCCATGTCAGCCAGATAAACATGAATTCCCTCAGAAAATGATTGGCAATAAATTAAGAAGGTTTAACAAAGAATGGTTTTGTGAATTCCCAACATGGCTAGAATATAGTGTTTCTCAAGATGCTGCATACTGCTTGTGTTGTTATCTTTTTATACCTGAGGGAGAGGGACAAGGAGGTAGAGATGCTTTTATATCTAAAGGGTTCACTAATTGGAAAAAGAAAGATTCTCTTCAAAGTCATATAGGAGGTCCTAATAGTACTCATAACCAAGCTTTAAAAAAATGTGAGGATCTAATGAAGCAAAAACAAAGTATTCAATATGTTCTTCAAAGGAAATCTAAGGCTGTAGAAAATGCTTATGATATACGGCTAAATGCATCAATTGATTGTGTTAGATTTTTTCTACGACAAGGCTTAGCATTTAGAGGTCATGATGAGTCCAATGAATCAAAAAATAAAGGAAATTTCTTACAATTGTTGCAATTTCTAGCTGAACACAATGATGAAGTCAAAGGTGTTGTCTTAGATAATGCTCCTAAAAATTTAAAGTTGACAGCACATGATATACAAACTGATATAGTAAATGCTTTTGCAATGGAAACAACTAAACTAATATTGCAAGAGATAGCAGATGAAAATTATAGCATCCTTGTTGATGAAGCTCGAGACATTTCCAACAAAGAACAAATGGCAATTATTCTGAGATTTGTTAATGGAAAAGGTCATGTGGTTGAAAGATTTTTAGGTCTTATTCATGTGCTTGATACCACGTCTTTATCATTAAAGAAGGCAATTGATGGATTTTTCTCTATGCACAACTTAAGCATATCTCAACTAAGAGGTCAAGGTTATGATGGAGCAAGCAACATGAGAGGAGAATTGAATGGACTTAAAAGTCTTATATTGAAAGAAAATAATTCTGCTTATTATGTTCACTGTTTTGCACATCAACTTCAATTGTCACTAGTTGGTGTAGCGAAAAATCATCCACAAGTTGCTTCACTCTTTTTAGTAGTCAATTATGTGGTTAACTCAGTTGGTTCCTCATGTAAACGTCATGATCAACTTCGTGAATTACAAATTATTACAGTTAAGAATGCACTTGCAGAAGGAGAAATTATTAGTGGAAGAGGATTAAATCAAGAAACAAGTATAAGGCGTGCAGGTGATACACGATGGAGTTCTCACTATAAAACTCTTATAAGCATAATTGTTATGTTTTCAGCTGTTGTTGATGTTTTAGAAATAATATCAGAAGATGGGTCTTCCTCAGAACAAAGGGCAGAAGCTTTATCATTAATGGATTCTATCCAAACTTTTGATTTCATATTTACAATTCATTTGATAAGAGATATTCTCGGCGTCACTAATGAACTTTCACAAGCTTTACAACGGAGAGATCAAGATATCATTAATGCCATGAACTTAGTTGATGTTTCTAAGAGACGACTACAGAATATGCGTGATAATGGATGGGATTCACTTTTTGCACAAGTCTCATTATTCTGTAATAAAAATCACATATCTATCCCTAACATGGAGGATTTATGGGTTGTTAAAGGTAGACCACGTCGTAAAATAGATGGTTTGACATTTCTACATCATTTTCAAGTTGACTTATTCTACTCTGTGATTGATATGCAACTTCAAGAATTAAATAATAGATTTACCGAAGTAAACACAAACTTGTTACTTTGTGTGGCATGTCTGAATCCAGATGACAATTTTAAAGCATTTAGCAAAGAAAAGCTTATGGAAATGGCTCGATTTTATCCCAAAGATTTTTCTTCTATAAAAATGGTCAATCTTAAAAATCAACTTGAAACATTTATCATGGATATGCAATCTGATGAACGGTTTTCTAAAATCAAAGGGATAGGTGAACTTGCTGAAAAGATGGTTTTACATGGAAAACATATTGTCTATGTAGATGTGTATAAGCTGATAAAATTAGCATTGATATTGCCAGTTGCAACAGCTACAGTGGAAAGATCATTCTCCATCATGAATATAATAAAGAGTCGAAGACGCAACCGAATGAACGACAAGTGGTTGAATGATTCTATGGTTGTTTACATTGAGAAAGAAATGTTTGACACTATCCAGAATAGTGTTATAGCTGAGCGCTTTCAAACAATGAAGAATAGAAGGAAGTTTTAATATTTGTTCAATTTTTTTTATTACAAACTCAGAAACGATATCTTGACATTATAGCTTGAATTTTATACATGCATCTTTTATAAATTTTATAGGAATTGATTTCACATAAAAAAATAGTGAACAATATTTGTGCCCCTCCTTCAAAACTTGGCTGGCTCCGCCACTGCCAAAACCCATAGCCTGATTGTTTCTTCTTCCGTGACTGAACACGACAGTGCGTTTCTTGAAAGGAAACGACCGCACGATGCCGTCCATTTTCTCTGCCTCCTCCTTCTCCTCCCTTCCCCTCCTCCTCGTCAATGCATGGGAACGCCGCCCTCAAACCCTAGTCTTCCCCCTGGCCCTATATAACCCTTTTACGCCACCAACGATGAGCAAGACAATCCCAAGCTTGATTTACAACTCCATGACTTTGGCAGTAGGAAGTCGGTCCTGATCAAACTGCCACCTCAGTTACCCTGGTCGTTGAGCCACCGCATCCAGCAAACTCCTTGCGATTTTAGAACACTGCACCAAACCCAACCTGCAACATTGTAGACCTGCAAGTCGCTGACAACCCAGATCTCAAACCTCCTTTTCACCTCCCCACGGATCTGGGCATTGGAGGTTGAGATCTGCAGACGTAGTTTGACAACCCCTCCCCAGCAGCAGACCAGCAAGTCCTCCTCGTCTATTGATCATTGGCGTTGCCCACTCACCTGCAGCATATTCTTTGTCAAACAATCATCTGATCCATTAGTGCTCATCGCCGTCCCTCGCCCTACAATCCTCCTCCAGACCCCACGGGCCTGTTGTCTCCTACTCTCTTCCACCAGGACATGTAGCCCCTCCTTCCTTATAGACCGAAATTGCCAGCAACAGACCTGCGATGGCTGAAGCAAGGATGAACCCGTGTAGATCGCAGCGGCGCCGGTGAGGATGGGTTGTAGCTGTAGATCATTCACGAGCATGTGAGCTCACCATCCCTACTCCTGACTGCACTGCCTAGCAGGCTCCATGGTGTTCGAGACTAGTGCTGCCACCAACGTTGTCCCTCGCCAGTAGAAGATCACATCGTCAGCACACAGCGACCAACACCACCATTGCGTAGGCGTCGCCCTGTTCGACTCTGCCAAGTCGGATCGTCATCTACCTTTTCCCCTCCGACCAACCGGCCACTCGACGCAAACCTGCACGCCAACTCGCCGCCTCATAGATAACCTGACCATCTGCAGCAAGCCATCACAGATCTGCAACGCAGACCTACAATTACAGATCGCCACTACAGATTTCTTCAGACCAACCTCATCACTATTTCCTCCCTGGTACCTGTAGCGCCATCCAGCAATGTCCACTGACATCTACCAGATCCCTTGCAACCTTACAACCTTTATCACCTACAACAATAGTCAGGATCCTCCCATCTTCAGACAACAACACCCATACCTCAGATTGGTAGATGAACTCACCTCTAGATCAGATGTGTGTAGCAACTACCACCACGTTGGCTAGCTCAATCCTAGAGCCTAGAACACCTAGAAGACAGACTAGTAACCACCTGATCTACAGGTCTATTTTCCTGCTACATCCTCTCCAACAAACTCCAATGGTTATCATGCAAACGATGATCACAGATGAATCAACACAAGGAGTCATGCTACCATGTTGGAATGGAGAAGACACATACAACAACCTTGAGAAGGGGGATACACCACCCTCAAGCCATGAAGACAATGTTGATCTTAACTCCAGGAAAGAGCGAGGGACAAAGTATGTTTAAAAGCATGACAAGAAGGAACCCTCAATCCCTTAGAAGGGTGAGAAACAACCTGATCGTGTGGAGTCAATTCCCTCTCATCAATGAATAGGTAAATCCTACACCCTTGCTCCTATACGTACATACTTCTCCCAAACATTAGATGGATAAATTAGTTAATCAACACACATACAAATAGCAATAAAGACAATCATAATATATAAGTAATTGTTGTATCAACTAAATCATATGACTAGGCCTATTGGTTACCTAGCAATGTGTATATATATGTACGTGTTGATAAGATAATAAGCTATAATGTAGTAGTTTTGACCATTATGAATGATCTAACCATGTGATAAATCCAAACCTTGAAGCTATGTATACTAATCAATACACTTGGATATAATATTTTGAATTATGAAGCGACTAGATATCTTATCATTAAGGAAAAATATGCAATTATGTAATGCCTAAGACATATTACTACTTGTATACATATAAGAAATCAAGATCAAGGTACTAGCATATGAATAGTATGTATATAGGTATGTGGAATTAAGCCCTAAATATCCCTAGTAAGGTATATTAGTAAATAGACGTACATGATCCTAGTGACTAAATGTAGTTGTAATATATATGAGAAACATAATGATATTTTAGATCTAACATAGAGACAACACGATAAAACAACTAAGTATGTAACATTGGATATATATATATATAACCTAGTTGGGAATCTAATATTGATAACCATATAGAAAAATATGATAAATATTGCCCTAACTTTGAAAGGAAACACTAAATATAAAAGATTGAACAAGTGATTGATTCCAAGACAAATGATAACCAAATTGTATCATACTTTGTAGATGTTCTCTCTTGGAGTCAACTCATCTTTATACAATCCTTGGAGCCCAGAATAATTGAGGTACTAAATCTTCTATTTTACTGTTGAACTATTTTTCCTCTTGATGGACACACATACATATCGATTCGTGGTGAATTCCATATAATTTTGAAGCCTTTAGTTATTCTTGAAAGTTCACCACTCTCATTTTGTAATTGATAAATTATTGTTGATAATTATTTTGGCACTAGACTTGATCTATTTGGAGTTTTGACTCCCTGTGGACTTTGGTGCCTTGGGCTTTGTCCCTATAGAGCTTTGGCTCACTTGAGTGGGCCAAGTACCCCACAACCCTGCGCAGTGGATAGGGATTAGTTGTCCCCAAGTTAACTGGAATAGCTAATAAGGCACTAGTGTCATCCTCTCCTAGAGTGTGAGAACACAAGGCACTTTGCCCTAGAAAAGATATGATAGAAAGGTGCCAAAACTTATCAAATTGAATATCTTGGAATTGATATACTTTGTGAATAGCTTGGATACATTTTGCATACTTGAATTATTGAATCTTGCTTAATGATATTCTTGTGAAAGATTTGCTATCTTGAAGTTGATATTGGAATTTCTTTTTCTAAGCCTTTAGTCCACCAAATAGTCCTTTCCTACTTTTATTATACATCTAAACCTATTTTGTACATAGTTCAATGATTGGATTTAGTACCAGCTTTGCTGACCCTTTATTTTCCTTCAATGGGGTCCATGTGTGGTTTCGTTCCCTTTGGGAACTCATGGGCAGGTGATAGATGGAAGAGTTTGAAGAGGCATGCACTGGGTAGTCCTCCGTTGAAGACTAGATAGGAATGAATTTTATTTCTTAAACTTTGTAATCATATTTATAAGCTTCCGCGACTCTGATGTACAAGCATGAATGTAATAAAGATTGTTTATGTTTTTGATATTATTTTGTAAATATTTGATCGTAAAGATCGGGTCTTTACAAGATGGTATCAGATCCATAAACGGTCGGCACTCATGCATGTCTAGTGGAAATTAGGGTTAAGTAGGAACACAAATGAAGCAGTAGAACATAGAAAAAATAGTTAGACCATGAATCCTAGTATCATTGGCCTTGTTATTAGGAAGTACATGGGATACAAGTAGAAAACACACTAGCCTAGGACGTGAGACATGTACCCTAAAGTAGAAATTTATGAGACATACCTAGTTAAACTATTAGATTTTGAACTTCTATAGGCATGGATTTACATGAAGATATTGTTGAGAAAGAGGTGTTTGAGATACATGTGTGTAATTTTACTTTTAGATTATTAAGATGTAAAAAGAAATAATATAGGTATACAAATGGTTTCTCTATAGATTCTAACACTCAAAAATATGAAAAAAAAATAGAAATATATAATGGATATATGATATAACCCTAAAATCATATGAACATATGAAAATTTCAACCTAAATCATGAACATGATTAAAAATTGATAAAAAGAAGAAAAAAATCTACCTAATAAATTATAATAATTCATAACCATGTAAATGGAACGAGCTGAGGTGTCTAAGGAATGATGTATAGTGAAGGTTCTGGCATAATTACTCCCAATCCATTTAGGTGGTGGTGGGGTTTCCTCACTATACATACCGACCTGGACAAAGTGAATTTCATTACATGGGAAAACCCTAATGTTGAACAAAGGAACTGAAAAAAAAGTACATATAATCACCTTCAATAGAGAGCAAATAAAATATAATATGCTAAGAGTTATGAAAAAAAAAATCTCACTAAAAAAAACTCAAAAGGAAGAAAGAAAAATATAAATATGTTTACTTAAAAGAATGTGATTGTTTACTTGACCATACATTTGACTTGTATGCCCTCGTTATAAATACTCAATTGAATGAAAAATGTTGATAATACAAAATATGAAACATATATTTCCCTTCAAATATGTGTTCACATCTATTGAGAAAAGAAATGACTAGGAAGGAATATAGAAATGGAAATTAAAATAACAATATACTCATATAAGTAGAAAATTGAGAAAAAGAAACAATTGGATAAGACATAGTGAATATTATGTGGAATTAAGATAAAATGATGAACTCATTTATTTTTGTGAACTTCTAATATATATGCACATAATAATAGATAATTAATACAATATAGACATCTTAGAGAAATAAAACATTACCTTAAAATTTACAAATAGAACTCTTGACCCATAGATCATCACACAAATATATGTGACAAAAATAGGTAAAAAAAGAAGAAGAATAAAAAAAAATATTTTCTATGGTCATGACCTTGGAAATTTTGTTAATTAGAGACAGAAGGTCACAAGTACAATATTATATACATACACATAAGAAATAAAAGGTTAAAAAAAATTATACACAATATAAACATCATTGTAACATTAGTGACAAATATGTGAGATTAAAATTGATGTACCATATATTGACCAATAAGCTTGGGTTTTAACTCAAATTTGTGATAATGATGGCCAAGACTAACTAATTGAATATTTTAACTCTCATATTGGAATAAGCTATTAGAAGACTGATGGGTATATTTTCAAAGTAGAATTTGAACCTAAACCAATTTAGTGACCCCATAAGATAGTAGGAGGATTGTTGGATCATCATAAATAGGGCCTATAACAATTGAAGGAAACTTGGGATTGCATTTTGTTTAAGTTGACACTTCAACAAGAAAATTATTGTGTTAGAATATTTTGTGCATCAAACTATAGTAGGATTATCACCATTAAGAAAAATATTCGATTTCGGGGACGAAATCTCTTTGAAGGGTGGAAGAGTTGTAAAATACTGAAATGTGTATACTAAATCTATCTTGAACTATAATTCATCACTTTTCCAAAATTGAACTTATCCCTTCAATCCAAATCTGATTCAATTATTCTAACAAATTATTCCATACAAATCAGTCTTCATTTGATATTCTTGCCTTTAATTGAATTCTATTTCCTCACATGATAATGTTTACAAATGAATCCCTCAATTAGTCTCGTGAGCCACTTTGGCATTGTTTACAACAATTTGGCATCCTTGTTCTCGAATAATTTGGTTTAGACTAATATTTTAAGCTAAACATATGCTTCTAACTAATGGGTTTGGAATCACTACAAAATATTAAGGACCAAGAGATATCCATTTTGTATATATGTTGGGAATAATTAGAATTAACCACATCATGACTCTAACTATACAAATTAATATTTCTAGTGTGTAGATTTAGTAATGATTAAATGCATGGTCAATTTCTCAAAACGCTTATTATTCTAATTTGGAAGTCATGAAAGATTTTGGAAGATAATGCACTTTTTTATCATAATTAATTTTCTATTTATTAGCTAAACTGAAAACAAAGAATACACCATCTCGATTGGGACTTCTCTCCTCTTCACAAGGAAACGGCGATGAAGTCGTTTCTCATCTCCAAAACCCATAGCCCTATTGTTTCTTCTTCCGTGACTGAACACGACTGTGCATTTCTTTAAAGGAAATGACCGCACGATACCGTCCATTTTCTCTGCCTCCTCCTTCCCCTCCCTTCCCCTCCTCCTCGTCAGTGCATGGGAATGCCACCCTCAAACCCTAGTCTCCCCCCTGGCCCTATATAACCCTTTGATGCCACCAACGATGAGCAAGACAATCCCAAGCCTGATTTACAACTCCATGACTTCGGAAGCAGGAAGTCAGTCCCGATCAAACTGCCACCTCAATTACCCTGGTCATAGAGCCACCGCATCCAACAAACTCCTTGCGATTTTAGAAAACTGCACCAAACCCAACCTGCAACATTGCAGACCTGCAAGTCGCTGACAACCCAGATCTCAAACCTCCTTTTCACCTCCCCACGGATCTGGGCATTGGAGGTTGAGATCTGCAGACGTAGTTTGACAACCCCTCCCCAGCAGCAGACCAGCAAGTCCTCCTCGTCTATTGATCATTGGCGCTGCCCACGCACCTGCATCATATTCTCTGTCAAACAATCATCTGATCCATTAGTGCTCATTGGCGTCCCTCGCCCTACAATCCGCCCCTAGACCCCACGGGCCTGTTGTCTCCTACTCTCTTCCACCAGGACATGTAGCCCCTCCCTCCTTATAGATCGGAATCGCCAGCAACAGACCTGCGATGGCTGAAGCAAGGATGAACCCTTGTAGATCGCAGCGGCGCCGGTGAGGATGGGTTGTAGCTATAGATCATTCACGAGCATGTGAGCTCACCATCCCTACTCCTAACTGCACTGCCTAGCAGGCTCCATGGTGTTCGAGACTAGTGCTGCCACCAACGTTGTCCCTTGCCAGTAGAATATCACCTCGTCAGCACACAGCGAACAACACCACCATTGTGTAGGCGTCGCCCTGTTCGACTCTGCCAAGTCGGATCGTCATCTACCTTTTCCCCTCTGACCAACCGGCCACTCGACGCAAACCTACACGCCAACTCGCCGCCTCATAGATAACCTGACCATCTGCAGCAAGCCATCACAGATCTGCAACGCAGACCTACAATTACAGATCGCCACTACAGATTTCTTCAGACCAATCTCATCACTATTTCCTCCCTGGTACCTGTAGCGCCATCCAACAATGTCCACTGACATCTACCAGATCCCTTGCAACCTTACAACCTTCATCACCTACAACAATAGTCAGGCTCCTCCCATCTTCAGACAACAACACCTATACCTCAGATTGGTAGATGAACTCACCTCTAGATCAGATGTGTGTAGCAACTACGACCACGACGGCTAGCTCAATCCTAGAGCCTAGAACACCTAAAAGACAGACTAGTAACCACCTGATCTACAGGTCTATTTTCCTGCTACATCCTCTCCAACAAACTCCAATGGTTAGCATGCAAATGATGATCACAGATGAATCAACACAAGGAGTCACGCTACCATGTTGGAATGGAGAAGACACATACAACAACCTTGAGAAGGGGGATACACCACCCTCAAGCCATGAAGACAATGTTGATCTTAACTCCAGGAAAGAGTGAGGGACAAAGTATGTTTAAAAGCATGACAAGAAGGAACCCTCAATCCATTAGAAGGGTGAGCAACAGCCTGATTGTGTGGAGTCAATTCCCTCTCATCAATGAATAGGTAAATCCTACACCCTTGCTCCTATACATACATACTTCTCCCAAACATTAGATGGATAAATTAGTTAATCAACACACATACAAATAGAAATAAAGATAATCATAATATATAAGTAATTGTTGTATCAACTAAATCATATGACTAGGCCTATTGGTTACCTAGCAATGTGTATATATATGTACGTGTTGATAAGATAATAAGCTATAATGTAGTAGTTTTGACCATTATGAATGATCTAACATTGTGATAAATCCAAACCTTGAAGCTATGTATACTAATCAATACACTTGGATATAATATTTTGAATTATGAAGCGACTAGTTATCTTATCATTAAGGAACAATATGCAATTATGTAATGCCTAAGACATATTACTACTTGTATACATATAAGAAATCAAGATCAAGGTACTAGCATATGAATAGTATGTATATAGGTATGTGGAATTAAGCCCTAAATATCCCTAGTAAGGTATATTAGTAAATAGACGTACATGATCCTAGTGACTAAATGTAGTTGTAATATATATGAGAAACATAATGATATTTTAGATCTAACATAGAGACAACACGATAAAACAACTAAGTATGTAACATTGGATATATATATATAACCTAGTTGGGAATATAATATTGATAACCATATAGAAAAATATGATAAATATTTCTCTAACTTTGAAAGGAAACACTAAATATAAAATATTGAACAAGTGATTGATTCCAAGACAAATGATAACCAAATTGTATCATACTTTGTAGATGTTCTCTCTTGGAGTCAACTCATCTTTATACAATCCTTATAGCCCAGAATAATTGAGGTACTAAATCTTCTATTTTACTGTTGAACTATTTTTCCTCTTGATGGACACACATATATCTCGATTCGTGGTGAATTCCATATAATTTTGAAGCCTTTATTTATTCTTGAAAGTTCACCACTCTCATTTTGTAATTGATAAATTATTGTTGATAATTAGTTTGGCACTAGACTTGATCTATTTGGAGTTTTGACTCCCTATGGACTGTGTTCCCTTGGGCTTTGGCCCTATAGAGCTTTGGCTCACTTGAGTGGGCCAAGTACCCCACAACCCTGTGCAGTGGATAGGGATTAGTTGTCCCCCAGTTAACTGGAATAGCTAATAAGGCACTAGTGTCGTCCTCTCCTAGTGTGTGAGAACACAAGGCACTTAGCCCTAGAAAAGATATGATAGAAAGGTGCCAAAACTTATCAAATTGAATATCTTGGAATTGATATACTTTGTGAATAGCTTGGATACATTTTTCATACTTGAATTATTGAATCTTGCTTAATGATATTCTTGTGAAAGATTTGCTATCTTGAAGTTGATATTGGAATTTCTTTTTCTAAGCCTTTAGTCCACCAAATAGTCCTTTCCTACTTTTATTATACATCTAAACCTATTTTGTACATAGTTCAATGATTGGATTTAGTACCAGCTTTGCTGACCCTTTATTTCCCTTCAATGGGGTCCATGTGTGGTTTCGTTCCCTTTGGGAACTCATGGGCAGGTGATAGATGGAAGAGTTTGAAGAGGCATGCACTGGGTAGTCCTCCGTTGAAGACTAGATAGGAATGAATTTTATTTCTTAAACTTTGTAATCATATTTATAAGCTTCCGCGACTCTGATGTACAAGCATGAATGTAATAAAGATTGTTTATGTTTTTGATATTATTTTGTAAATATTTGATCGTAAAGATCGGGTCTTTACAGGTTAGGTCCTCACATTTTTGGCGTGAGTCCGCTCCACATAGTTTGGAGCAAATAGTCTGCTTGAACGGTTTGGAAACCGAGAGGCTTCTAACGGTCTTGAGAGTCTTAATGGATTGGGTCTCCCATCCATACAGTCTTGGAGACTGATTTCATCCTCACGGTCTTGTTAGACTGACCAAACGGTCTTGGAGACCGTTTAATGGCCAAATAGTCTTGTATTAACTTTCCTCCAAACAATTTTGGTTTCAATCGATTCGTTGTCCAACTGGTCTTCACTCCGAATGGTCTCTAAACTAATTGCACTCATCGTTCTTGAGGATCATTTGTCAACAAATGGTCTTTGGCGTCCCTGTGTCCAAACGATTTTCAGCGTCCAAACGATCTTGGGTCCAAATGGTCTTGGCTTCCAAATAGTCTTGGCTTCAAACGTTCTTGGCTCCAAACGGTCTGGGTTATGTGGTCTTAGAGGTTTGGTGCCTCTGATCAGTTTTGTTCCCACAGCTGGTCTAATGGTCTTGAGGACCGAGTGTCGCCAAACGGTCATGCAGACCGTTAGGGCTTGCGCAGTTTCGAAACCGATTGATCGAGGCCGGTTGAGCAGACCGCATGATCAAACCATTTGGTCAAGACTGGTAGATCACGACCAAGGCTAATAGGATCTTAAGTTAAGGTGGATGTGCAACCAATTGTTCCATTAAATCTGTATAAAGACCACAAGTTAGTAACAATCCATTGAGTTGAGCAAAATTGAATATTATGGGATTTCAAGGAGTAGAAATGAAAGTATTAATCGAAATGGGGCTCAAAATGGCAACTGAATATCATGATGAATATGCATTCATCAGGTGTCAGGGTGGTGGCAGACAAGTAAGGTGGCGACATCCTAGATATGGAAGGTGGGACCGAGAATGCTGGGGGGAAGGTAGTGGAGGTGAAGGTGAGATCGGGTGTTGAGGTGAAAATTGGGTCGCCCGTGGGAAAAGGGAGTGAGGTAGGAGATGTGGGTGAAGTTTTGGTTGTGGGGAAAGGGATTGTGATGGGTAATATTGTGGAAAATGGTGGGAGTGGCGTGGAGTGTATAGGTGGTGGACGTCGGAAGAGTGGAAGATGGTGGAGTGGTGGAAGATGGGAGTGTGGTGTAGGAATGAGATCTTGATCTCTCTATCCCAAGGGTGGTGGGGGTGGTTGTAGAGGTGATCCCAATATCCAGATCCATGATGATGGGGTCTGGTGATGGATTTATAATGTTTTCTTCATTATGGGGGTGTTCTGCCTATGGGTTAATCTTAGAAGTAGGCGTCCTAGATTGTTGTTGCTTTTGTGCTCGCAACTTGGACAACCATGTTACTGGTATTTTCTTTGGCCTTGTTGCTAGGGCAGTGACGCTATGCATTGTCTGCCCTACTTTTTCTTATTTCTCCTTTTCTTTTACTAAGGCTAGAAGGTTAGCAAGCTCCTCTTCAGTGAAGAGAAGCTTGTCTTTATCATAGTCAGCCAACTCGGGAAGTGGTAGCAACGTCCTGGATGCTTTGACGGTTGGGAAGAAGACATAATGGAGTTTGGAATCCTTCTCCTTTATAATATAGGTGTTCTTTAGTATCTACTCATTTGTTAGGATGTCACCCTTTATAAAAGTACATCTTGGAAGTGGTATGTCCATTTTAAGATACTTCAAAATTGATGTTACATGACCACCCATGCAGATTTCCTTTGCGGAGGCATAGGATGTGTGTTTATGTATCAAATGCCATCCGATGTTGACCGACCACCCCTTTAGGATGGACCATAGTATGAAGAGGTCTGAAATGAGCACATTCCCACTCTCTGTTCTTGGGAATAGTGTGCCTGTTATTATTTTGTGCAGAGTTCACACCAAGCCAGAATGAATGTTGGATGCTTTGTAGGTTTTGGAATCATAATTGGGGATTCCAATCAATGATTTCTAGAAGAAGTACATGTTGAACTATGGGTGATCCAGACCTTCTATTGTAGCCTTCTGTAGCTGGTCCGGGTTGTCGGTAAAAGTTTTGTTCAATAAGTTTTCAGTTAGTGTAACTTGATTCCCAAAAAGTGAGGTTACAAGCTTGCAGTCACCTCCGTCCTTTGGTTTGTCTTTTGCATCCACGGGTTCTTTGGTGAGGTAGGTGAAGAACTCCAGTGTGGGCTGAATGTAAGAGTCTCAGCGATGAAGTAGAGTTTGGAAAGATTCGCTTCATCGAGAAGGGTGAGAACTCTATCATAGATCCCCATTTTTTTCAGTTTGTTGTAGCAGATGTACTTGGTTGGTCGCAGGATTTTGTCACCAGCTTGCATTTGTTGAATATAGAGATCAACTGGTGCTGCTATTGCCATGGTGGTGGCAGGAGGAGTAGCATGTCCTACCAGGATTTGTTCTCTAGCTGTTGCGGGCCTGACTTGTTTTTGTTCTCGTCTTTTGGTAGGTCGTTCTTGAATATCCTCCTGAGCTTTCCTTTTGCCCTTGAACTTGGTAGCTGGGGATTCGTCCTCAGAATTTGGTGCGTAGTCTGAGCCTTTTTTGGTTGAGGAGATATCTTTGATTTCTTCAATTGGATCTTTTGCTAAACATTTGTTGACGCACTCAAGGTCGTGGATGACCTTGGGCAGGTCAGCTGGAGTTTTGCCTTTTTTTTGCACAGGTCAAGGATGTGCTGGAGCTTATTCTGGTGCTCCAACAACTGCTCCCTGATCTAGAGGTGGGCTTTGGCAACTTATTTTCTAGGTGAGGCCATCCTGTAATTTTAATCAAGAAATCATATATATTTGAAAACATTGAAATTTTAGTGCTAATGGGAATATTGTATAAATGTTGAAAAGATTGTAAAATGGTGCAAGTCTTTTCACAGTCTTAAGACCGTGTAGGGGTCACATGGTTTCAAGATCATGAAGGATTCATGTATTGCAAAGACTGGGAAGAGTGAAACCGTGAGGATAAAAAACGTTAAGAATCAAACCACAAAGATCAAGACCATTAAGAATGAAACCGTGAAGATCAAAACTGTTACAATTGA
The DNA here is from genome assembly GCA_963693085.1 of Alisma plantago-aquatica. NCBI lineage: Eukaryota > Viridiplantae > Streptophyta > Magnoliopsida > Alismatales > Alismataceae > Alisma > Alisma plantago-aquatica. The sequence continues at coordinate 566,806,552 of OY856412.1, forward strand.
AACCGCAAAGGTCAAGATCATTAAGAGTGAACCTGTGAAGATAAAAAATGTTAAGAGTGAAATTGCGAAGACAAAAAATGTTAAAACTCAAATCGCGAAGATCAAGACCGTTAAGAATGAAACCGCGAAGATCAAAATTGTTAAGAATGAAACTGCAAAGGTCAAGATCATTAAGAGTGAAACCGTGAAGATAAAAAATGTTGAGAGTGTAACCACGAAGATAAAAAATGTTAAAAATCAAACCACAAAGATCAAGACCATTAAGAGTGAAACCACGAAGATCAAAATCGTTAAGGATGATGCTGTTGTCAAGACCGTTTGGGTCCAAACCACGAAGATCAAAACCATTGAGAGTGAAACCACAAAGATCAAGATTGTGAAGATCAAGACCATTAAGAGTGAAACCATGAAGATAAAAAACATTAAGAGTGAAACCACAAAGATAAAAAATGTTAAAAATCAAACCGTGAAGATCAAGACTGTTAAGAATGAAATTGTGAAGATCAAAACTGTTAAGGATGATGCGGTTCTCAAAACCATTTGGGTCCAAACTGTGAAGATCAAAACCGTTGAGAGTGAAATCATGAATGTGGGCTATGATCTCCAAACCATGACATAAACACGATTAAAACTTAGCGGAAGCGAATCGGTAATCAGCGGAAGACAAAAATCACGGGAAATTAAAACTTTTCATGACAAGAGCTTGAATCCATAAAAGCTTCTTTCATAAAGTGAGGTAAACTGTTTACATCTCAGGATAATTACTTCTTGAGTAATTATATACATCAGGATACAAAATCTCAAGATCACTATACAAAAGACTCCAAGACCTGAGAGTACAGAGGACACATAGGACTGACTCTAACTACACCATATGGCAGGACAATCTCCACCTGAGATTACTGCTGCCCCTGATGATGCTGCTGAGACTGATCACCTGTAGGCTGGTTCCTTCGTCTCTGACGTCCACCTAAAAAGTTGAAGCCTACGGGGTGAGACAATTATACATAATTGTCCCAGCGAGAGTTATAACTCTTCGCCAGAAGCTTTATTATAACATCAAAGAATATTTTAAGCAGTAAAGCCTTCAAAGCATTCTGTAACAGTTGCAGGTATAACAAGATCTCAACCATTTAGGAGATATGGAGAATATAAACACTATTGCAATGTAACATCAATCAACTAACTTGGAGTTATCTCTGACAAGTTATACTACATGGTTGATTATGTTTTACAAACAACATTATGCCCTGTGGAGATGAGGCTTACCACTCATACTCCAACTGATCGCTGAGGAGCCACATCAGTATCATACATAGGTCATTAAGAGAGCCAGATTCTCATGACCTTCACCTTCCTCAGTCAGTAAGAGGATCACTTGTAGGACATCTCGTGTCTCTACTACTATAGCTCACCAGGGTAAACTGGTCCTTCGCTATTCTAGAGTCACAGTGGCGTTCTGTACTCTCTTCGTCATCAGGAGGTTTCATATTTACCTACCACTGATACGGATATCTGTGCTTTCTTCGTCATCAGGAGGTTTCGTGTTTACCTACCACTGATACGGTATGGAACTATAGTGAAGGATGGATGGATTCCACATCTACATCACTTTCCTACACTAGGATGTAAGGTTCTACACATCCATGTACCCCACATACTCAAAAGTATGTGCTCCAGGAGTTCCCTGAGGAAAACCTATTTCACCATCACTTAATTTCTGACAATGATGGATCTATGATCAGGGCTCTACATTATTCTTGATTAGTTAGGTACATTCAGTATTCTTTAACAGCATACATTGTTCTTCAAACAATAACAGTAGCATAGCAGCTATAAAAGAAGAATACTAAATGTAATAGGCCTAACTCATATCAATCATTATTTCTCATTATCCTCATCACAAGTCATCTCTAAGGCATGACCTTGATGGTATTCATGGCTCTCATAGCCCATTATCAGCATAGGATGCCACTGGCAAGGCATCAGATTACTTTACTTATTCATAAGGCTAACAACATGCCTTTAATGAATATAACATCAACATCCATACCTGGATATGATTACCTTCATATCAGAACCTGCATGGTTAATGCATCTGATAAAGGTAATACAACAATAAGGAATGTACTTCCTACTCTTGTCATAAGAGTTAAATCTTTAATTCAATTCAAATAGAGTTTAATACTCAAAAGCATGCCATTACCCTTGAATTAGGGTTTACTATTCACATTACATGTCATCACCCTTGAATTAGGGTTTACTATTCACATCAAGGTGAATTAAACTCATAACATCATCATGTATGAGTAACATCTTCATTGATGCTCTTGGATTAGTTAAAGGTTCATCATTTATCATAATTAGGGTTTCTATGACCTCACCCAGGTGGACCATACCCTAATTATGCTCACTTATGTGCATTGGAGATGCTTTATTTGAATTTCCACTTAAAAAGGGTACTTTCTCTCTCTAGAAGTACTTTCTCTCTCTAGAAGTACTTCCTCTCTCATCATAATGTTAGGTGATGTCAACATCACTCTAAAATAGGTTAGATTGAGTCATCATAGGCTAACATAGCCAAAAGCATCACCATTATGTGATTAGAGTTACTTTCTCTCTCTAGGGTACTTTCTCTCTCTAGAGTACTCTCTCTTTCATCATACTAATGGTTGATGGTAACATTAGACTAGATCAAGTTGGATAGAGTCATTATGACTAAAAACATCATTCTCATGTAAT